>OW285242.1:10121482-10611640 GCA_935421215.2 Melolontha melolontha | reverse complement strand
CCCCTGAGTTTAATCTATTGTCCGTTTTATCTTTGTTGTTTTTTTATAGCGTTTTGTAAGGAATTGTTGGTTTTGAATGAAATGGTCTCTTCTTTACTTGTTTTTATTAAGTTTCCTACTTTGTTTGAAATTGTACCGATGTATATTATTAAATTTTTATAATGATCTCATTTTCTGATTTTAAAAATATACCATATGATGTCCGTATCTCAACCCGTTTTCGAGATATTGAATGTCGAATATCGTAGTTACTGTAATTACGGAAAAGTTAACATTATTAAAGTAAGCTATGAAAATGGCAACTATTATGTTTGATAAATAACATTTCCTTAATAAAATACTTAAAATTGGTTTACAGTGAGGATAAAAAAGTGCAAATATTTGTTTACAAAATAACAAAGATTTATTTAAGAAATTTAAATATAAATAATTAATAAATTATAAAAGATGTTCAATATGTCCATGATTATTTCAATCTATAATTGATAAAGTCTTCTTGAATTTATAAATATATTGGAAATGGCTTCATTATTGGTATTTAAATGATTTATTTTGACTCGAATCTTTTCTTTAATGCAGCGATGCACATAGCGCGGCCCGCGGGCCGTATGCGTATTTATACGGCCCGCCAACGAATTTTAAAAATTGTTCGAAAAACTACAAAAGTATGTAAAAATCCATTCAAATCAATATTTCTTAACTTTTTATTTTATTCTAACTTTTGTAATTGTTAGTAAGATGTGTATCTTTAAGTACCTACTACTTTCTTGTTCAGGTTTACTACGTAGGACAGGTATGCTCGTCGTCGTTCCAAGCATATTGTTACGAGACTAGAAATCTGTCGAACCAACTAGATTACTCGAAGATTCGCGAAACACGTCGGTATTATCCCCGAACAATGTGGTAGGTTCCCGATGTTAGGTAACTCGTATAAATACAACGCACCGCCCGCTATAGGGGCAGTTAAGTTTTAACTACGGACAAGCGAACGTTATATTGTTTGAATTTTAATCTGTGAAGAATAAATATTTCGTCGTTCGAACTTGGTATCTACCTACGTAACAATATAATCAATTTTGGTATGGATAAACCATGCCCCTGTAAAAGACGTAGTCGTAAGGTTGAAGATGAAAATCGACAGTTTCAAGATATTTGGACCGAAAAGTACTTTTTTATTTCAACGAATAACAAAACTGTCTGTTCAATATGCAAGAGTAGTGTTTCTATTCCGAAGGAATATAATGTGAAAAGGCATTATGAAACCCAGCATAATACTTTTACCAAATTAACCGGCGAAAATCGAACGCAAAAGATTTCCACTTTACAAAGGGAACTAATAGGCCAGCAAGCTATGTTTACAATTCGAGATGCTGAAACAGCTACTGAAGTTAGCTTGAAATATCTAGAATAATAGCGAAAACTTGTCGGCCTTTTAAAGATGGTGAGTTTGTTAAGCAGTGTTTAGATATCGCCGCAAAAAAAATGTGTCCGAAAGATGCAAAGAGGTTTGAGAAAATTCAACTAAATCGGATAACTGTTTAGAGAAGACTTATCACATTAGCAGCTAATGTAAAAGAGCAATTAGCTACGAAATCGAAAAGTTTTGAGAATTTTTCTATAGCACTCGACGAATCTACAGATATAAGTTCCACTGCTCAACTCTTAATATTTTTACGAGGTGTAACGCAAAAAAGTAAGTGAAGAACTGATTGGTATGAGTTCTTTGACAAGTCAAACCAAGGGGAGTGACATGCTCAAAGCTCTTCTGGAAAAATGTTCTATAGTGGATTTGGATTTAACGAAATTATCTGGAATTACGACTGACGGAGCACCTTCAAAGGTTGGAAGCAAATCTGGGATAATATCTGTGTTAAAAGAGTATTTACAAACTAAAAACATAGATGCCAAGGAATTCATGCAGTTTCATTGCATTATACATCAAGAGGCCCTCTGTTCAAAATTATTGGGATTTGAAAATGCGATGAAAGTTGTAGTACCTACTGTAAACTTGATAAAATCACGAGGTCTCAATCACCGACAATTCACACAATTTCTCGAGGATATTGAAAGCGAATATGATGATCTCCTGTTTTACACTGAAGTAAGGTGGCTAAGTCGTGGGTTGTCACTAGAGCGGTTTCTTAACTTGATTGAAGAAATCAAAATATTTCTGGCGCAAAAGAAAAAGGACATCTCCGAACTCGACAACCCTGATTGGCTACAGCGTTTCTTGTAGACATCACAAATCACTTGAATGTCTTAAATACGCGACTCCAAGGCAAAGATCAATTGATTTCGCAGTTATACTCTCATGTTTCGTCCTTTCAATGCAAATTGAGTCTTTTTAGTACACAAATCAATTCAGCAAATTACAGCCATTTTCCGAACTACAAAAAAATTATAGAGAAATTCAATAAAACTGATGTCAATTTCGCTTATGTTGAAAAAATTGATATTTTAATACAAGCTTTTCATGATCGTTTTCTAGACTTCAAAAAAGTTAAACCTCTATTAGACATTTTCAGCAATCCTTTCAACATTTCACCCGAAAATGCACCGGAATCAATACAGCTGGAATTGATAGACATGCAAAATGATGATAATATATGAAACAAGTTAATGAAGGTAATTTACTCAACTTTTACCGTTGCGTTGACAAAACCGCTTATAAAGAGTTGCGAATAAATGCAATGCGCAAACTTATTTGGATCGACGTATATTTGTGAGCAAACGTTTTCAGTGATAAAACTTAACAAAACAAAAAATCGAAACCGTCTGGTAAATGAAAATCTGGAAGCAATTTTACGTGTGGTGACAAGTAATGTAGAGCCAAACATAAACAAAATTGTTAGGTCAATGCAATGTCATGCATCAAAATAATAAAACATGAAATATTACACTGTAATGAATAGATTACATTACGATTACATAATTACAACAAACATTTTTGAATGTTCTTTTATTTTTATCATTTGTAGTAATTCATACTATTTAAAAATAAAAATATTTGTGTTAATAAGTATTCTTTGTGGTGGCCCGTCCTTGGGTTATAATTTTCCCGAGTGGCCCCTGTTCCCTATAAGTCTGTGCATCCCTGGACTACAGGAAAGCTATCTACCAGGCACTATTCTCATCACATAATATGTACCTAATAAATATTTGGAGAAATACGTCAAAAAACAACCTGACAACCTGGTACAACGAACGATCTTCCACACAAATCTCGCTCCCAGGGTATCCCGACAGTGACCCAAAAACTGTACACCATGTCTTCTCAGAAGCATCGGAGACGTTCTATGTACCTAAAGTGTAGTTGCTTATGTCCTCTAATACTAATCAGCTCTATCCTGATCCATTCTAGATAAACAATTATCTAATACAAATTTTAATGAATTTCACTTTTTAATTGACACTGCAACGATCGTTTCGCTCCAACCTGAGCTTCATCAGACATATAACTAGTTAAATGTTAGTATAACTAGTATAGCTAGTTATATGTCTGATGAAGCTCAGGTTGGAGCGAAACGATCGTTGCAGTGTCAATTAAAAAGTGAAATTCATTAAAATTTGTATTATTTTATCCTGATAATAGTTATAATGGAATTTCATCAAGTAAAGGCTGAAACAATTATATAAACAATTATCTTTTCAATTTTTTATTTAATTAATTTTGTAATTTTTTTCTGTTTTTTTTTCATTCATTCAGTGGTCTGCCCAGTTTGTATAAACAATTTGAAGTTTCCTTTATATGTTTCTTGTGAGCTTGTATTGCATAAGTTATTCTTTTTAGTTTTCTCTATTATCTAATTTTATCCTGTAATTGAATTTTATTTATCTGTTTGGTGAATATATATTATTGTTATTATTATTATTATGTTTACACTATTAATGTCTTATTTTTTGTATATATTACTAGGATTATTGTGTAATTTACTAATTGATATTGAATGGTAAACTACATGGAAATGATATAATAACAATTTTAGATTACGGTAAAATTTTTCGCAACAGCTATTTTACAAAAAGAATTCAAACATCTATACGAATTGGTTCCAAACAGATGGCCTGAGAGTGTTTGCAGAAATGAAATCCGAGAACATGTGAGAAACCTTTCCAAGAGATTTAAGAAACTATTCGTTGTATCCAGGGCAACTTTATATATTTGCTGCGGATTGTATGCGTCCACACCTCTCATTCACAAAGGAAGAAATTTTGCAATACACTGGCATATTCCATGTGATGTAGAGAATAATATCTGTTACATAACATTTATTATGCTACAAAACCTATTCATTTTCGTATTACTATTCGGTATAATAGTGTGGGATTTTATATTTTACGCATTTTTATTTTTTATTTACGTGGAATTACAGAAAATCAAAGACACTTATGAAAACCTTTTCAATAATCCAGATAACCTTGATATCGCTGAGATATACGCAACCTTTCGTCACGCAGTAAAACACCATATTTTTGTAATTAAGTGAGTTTGATCAAAGAAATTGTTATTATGTTTAATAACATGGTACTCCTTCTAGTTTTCTAAATGATTTAAATAAAACATTTTCCACCCAAATGCTAAGTAATTTTTCATCGATGACAGGAGCTATCATTTGCGGAATATTTTTTATGAATAAAGATGGGTATGTTTCGCAAACTAATTGACTGTAGATAACTACTGTGTTTGGTATTATTCATTTCAGATTTCCCCCTAGTTTGGTACTACTTGTTAGATATATTCCTTATTTATTAGTATATTCTTCTCAACTATACCTCTATTGTATATCGGGTGAAATAATAAATGAGCAGGTATATAGCATGTAAAAATATTTAAATGACAAATTGAAATTCTTATATGCATTTATGTTTAGATAGCTTCTGTAGGAGATGCGATGTATGCATCTAAATGGTACGAAAACTATCAACCGCACCTAGTTAGAGGCATGGATCTAGTGATGAAGGTATCCCTGATGACAGACAAGTTAACAATTGGCAATATTTGGCAATTAAATATGACTATTTTCAAAAGCGTATGAAAACTTCTTGCATTTAATAATATTACGTTATTAATTCTTTGATTACAGGCTGTTCGTACAGCGATGTCCCTTCAAGCTTGTATGCAAACTGCATATCGTGTTAATGATAATATCTGAGAAAAAAACACTGTGACGTATTATATACGAGGGTAGGTTGAAAAGTGGTGCGAAAGAGGATAAAACAAAATATTTATTTGTTACTTCTCAACATAGTCTCTTCTTAAGCCAACGCATTTGGGCCAACGATATTCCAGCTTCTCAATTCAATCCCTGAAATTATCTTCTTCGAATCCGTCAAAATACTAGATTACAGCTGCTTTAACTTCGTCATCAGCCAAAAATTACTTCAAGTTTGGAAATAGGTGGAATTGAGAAGGTGCCAAATTTCAAACTGAAGATCCGCCAATTTTTGATTTTCCGCACAGCTCTCGAATACAGATTGTCAAACGATCTAGGAGCTTGATACAGTATCTTGCGGTGATGGTTTTGCCTCTCGGAAGGAAATCGAAAAATTATTCCTTGGGCATCCCAGAAAACGGAAGCCATCAGTTTTCCGGCAGATGCAACAACTAGGATCACCGTGCTTGACCCACCGCTTTAACTGTTTATTCGTTTCCAGTGTGTAATAATGAGCGTATGTTTCGTCCATTGTCACAAATCATCGAAAAAAATCCACTCGATTTTGATTCAATTTGTCTAAACAGGCTTGTGATATTTGGTATCAAATTCGCTTGCTCTGTTGCTGATAACAAACGCGGAACCCAACGCACGGATAATTTGTGTATGTCCAGTTCTTGTGTTATGATGAAATGCACGCGTTCTTTTGAAATCTGCAGCTTTTTTTCTATCTCTGTTAGCTTCAATTTCATGTCATTTAACACGAACATCATGGACTTTATCAACAATATCCGGTGTCGTCACGATTTTTGGCCTGCCACTGTGGAGTTCATCTTCAACGCTTATCCTTCCTGTCTTGAACTTGTTAATCTAGCGACAAACGGTCGCATACGATAAAATACCATCACTCAACGTGTTGATAATATCATAATCATGAATCTGGGTATACTTATGTATATCCAGTTCTTGTGTTATGATGACATGCGCGAGTTCTTTTGAAATCTGCACCTTTTTTGCTATCTCTGTTAGCTTCAATTTTCTGTCATTTAACACGACATCACGGACTTTATCAACAATATCCGGCGCCGTAACGATTTTTGGCCTACAACTGCGAGGTTCGTCTTTAACAATTATCCTTCCTCTCTGGAACTCGTTAATCCAGCGACAAGCGGTCGCATACGATAAAATACCATCACTCAACGTGTCGATAAGATCATCATGAATTTTCTTTGCCGATAAATTTTTCTTTAGAAGATATTTAATCACAGCACGACGTTCGATATTCTCCATTCTTCCAAAACACTGTGCGCTAACTACAAGTACTTCTTAACACTGCCAAAACCAAACTAATTACGTGATCGAAGAAATATTTCTTGACGTTTATATAGACACATGACAAAAGATAATTCCCGCGTGCAGTTTTGCTAGCGACATCTATAGGCTTTGATACGTACCACTTCTCATCTCACCCTCATTATAAACAATGTTTCGCTTTTAACATAAATAATGTACTGTTAGATATAAGTAGAAAATTTAATTGTAATAAAATCTCTTGCAAATTCTTAAACGTCTTTTATTTTGCATTGCTATATGTTCATACGAGCAAGTCTTGTACCTTTTCACTTACCTTGATGCTCGTAGCTAACTTCAGATCTATCAACTTACTCCAATAACATGATTGCCCAACAGATCTTCAGCTAAAGAACCCAACTCAGTTATAGAGGCGAGCGGTAGGGGGAGCTAATTGTTTTGAAGGCGCCACCGTGTTTAAATTCTTTAGCCGTCCCATGAACATAGTAAATTTATTAAATCGAAGGTATCTATGTGTTTCATATACTTGCATCAATAAAACAAAAATGTAAACAATAACAATGGAGGATTTATTATAACCCAAAAACAAAACACAACATACCATAAGATATTATACCACAGAATGTCAAAATAAAGGCTATACCAACTTGATTAACCACCTCACAATAAAATATTAAAAATTATATAGAAAAAATTAGAGTTTAAGAAATGCAATAAAAAAAACTATATCTAAATTTGATCAAAGCAAATAATTACGTTAAAGTAGTGATAAATTTCTCAATTCACAAAATAATTTCTGGTCATGAGTAAAAGACTCACCCAGTATAATGAATGCATGAAATTAATTAAAGTGCGGACTATAAAGTGACTAATATGTGAAAGTAAAAATAGACGCACATAAAATCAGGTGCTTTAGATAAATTCTCTAAATTAGATCATACGATTTAATTTAAAAAAATAATGTCAATGTATGCAATAAATTAACCAATAATGATTAGCAATTAAACTAACTAAGATTCTTAATCTAAGAATTGCATAAATAATTTATCAAAGATCTTTAATAAATCTCACATCGAGATTGATACTCACTGTATAAGCAATATTTAATTTATATTTAAAACACAATTAATTATTTAACTGCGTAAATTTCAAATTACGAAAGTTTGTACAAAATAAGTCTATAAAGATTTGTCCACACTGTATATGCAGAAATATATTAATTATATTTTAAAATCATCGGTTCATTTATTTAAAAAAAGTTATGTTTTCACACAGTAAAAAATGAATAATTACATCGGTTACAAAGAAAATGGCCCAGGCACATCGATAATTAAATGAATATTATAACTATAGAACGGACGCAATTTCCATAAAACGCAATCGGCAATTGGAATTGTGTATAACGTCGCTGAGTACATCCCGGCGTAATTCAATGAAGTATTTGTTTGACTTACTCGGCCAACTGGGCTCGCCGCGATAACAATGGACAAGCCAGCTATTGTATTCGTAGAATATAGTGCTTTTTATAGTGTTTTCATGAGCGTAGATAGAAGCGGGGTTTTTATAATGTATTTTATTTATTAGTTTATATTTCGTAAGATAAATAAAGTGCTGTGAGTAAGTTTCTTGTTTTCATAGTTTTAGCTGTTAATTACATCGTAATTTTTGTGATAGATCCTGTTTAATATCGTTTGATTGAATCTATTTCTACCAATTATTTCGACGTAAGAATGTGCATTGAATTTCGTTCAGTTTCAATAACTTACGCACACATTTTTAGTTTTCATTTATTTAGATCTAGAGCATTGTTTAAGTTACTTTTTCAGACATGATATGAAAGAATGTCGAGAACGGCATTGTAAAACAATGGCGAGTTGGAGTGACGGTCATACTGATTGTATGTCCATTGTCAGTGATTCCGAAATTTATTACAAAATCCGTAAAATATCGTCAAAAATTCGTCACTTAGGATCGCAAACACATCTGAACTCTGTAAAACTTTTATGGCGGCTAATATTCCATTAAATAAACTTAGCAATCCCACTTTAAAAATATTTCTTCAAAAATATACTGGTCGAAATGTTCCTGATGAATCAACTTTACGCAAATATTATGTTTCTAGGTGCTATACGAGAACAGTATAACGCATTAGAAGCAATCTTTTAAATCAATACATATGGATAAGTGCCGACAAAACGGTGGATATGTTAGGACGCTGTGTGGTAAATGTTGTAGCTGGTGTACTACATCCAACTATTCCCTATAACTCATATGTAATAGCAACAAGTGTTATAAAAAGAGTTGATGCGGAAACAGTTGCTGAAACCATTAAGGAGAATATGCAAAAAATGCTTCATTCGGACGCCATGTACAAAGAAAAAATACTTTTATTTGTCAGTGATAGTGCTGCGTATATGTTAAAAACAGGCAGACTATTGAAGAAAACATATCCTAATATGCTGCATATTACTTGTGTAGCACATGCTCTCCACAGAATATGTGAATATATCAGAGACACTTTTCCGGAAGTTGATAGACTTGTAACAGCTTTTAAAAAAGTTTTCAGAAAAGCACCATTGACAGTAGCTCTTTTCAGGGAAAAATTTCCATCTCTGTCACTGCCTCCCACTCCAGTAATAACTAGATGTGGAACATGGCTGGAAGCTACTAGTTATTATGCTGAGAATTTCGATAGTCTAAAACATTTCGTAACACTGCTAAAGAAGGATGCTAGAAGTATTGGTGAGTGCAAGGAGCTCACACAAATCCCAAATTTAAAAAATCAGTTGTACTTTCTTCACGAACACTTTGGAAAATTGACAAAACTAATCACTTATTTTGAAAATCGAAATCTCAAATTAAATGACGGATTAACCACATTAGATGTGGCTGTTAATAATTTGAAAAGTATTCCAAGTGACTTCGGATGTGGCCTTCGGCAAAAGTTTGAAGCAATTCTTAATAGAAATCCAGATTTAATTGCATTACAGCAATTATGTATGGAGACAATTCCACAAAATCTAACGGCTAAATATGAAGAAATAAAAGAATATTTCCAGTATGCACCTATAACCAGTTGCGATGTAGAAAGGACGTTTTCTATTTATAAGGATGTACTTAATTCAAAGAGAACAAAATTGACAGAAGAAAACCTTGAGAAACTATTGCTAGTCAATATTAATACTCCTTTACTCAACTTGAACGACAAAATGAACAAATAAACATGTTCCAATTACATATAGAAATAAAATTAAAAACTTTAAAAATACAACTTTTCAACAAATACATATTGCCATGGATTTTTCTCGTCAGGAGAAAGAAAAAAATAGCAGAATTAGATTGAACTTTATTTGAAGAACATTTATAAATTTATATACTTTATTTTGGTGTCTTTATATTTTATTTCAGACGGGGAGCGATAAATTTAAATTTAATTATAATTTTATTGTAATGTATAATTTTTGTACACGTTTGTAGGTTGAACGAGCGTGGATTGATATTTGTTGTACGCGCCAAATCGAAGATATGATCAAATATATATACACTCCAAATCACGAAAGATGATCCCTGCGTCATCAATAATCATTGTATGATTCAAATCAGTACTTCGGCGTCATATTAAATACTGTAAATTGAAAAATGAATATGGAGCCTAACTTCGTTTCCGGGCCAAATATATTTGACACAGTCGGTCTAATTTGTAGGTTATATGAACAAATATAATCGAATTACATCTTAAGTTATATTAAAATTACTATAAATTGAACAAAGCTGCGTAAACAGCAAATCAAATTAAACTATAACACCACTTGAAAAATAAAATGAACTATCAAGAATTTACAACATTTAAGTCAACATATAAGATTATGTAATTCTTTAATCATTTTAATGAATGGCAAAACCAAACAGTTTCAAGTTAGTTGTAACAGCATTATTACTGGAATTGAAATTATACAATAGACCAGAGTACCTACTTTGTATAACTGTAATTACATATTCACTGTTATGACAGTTTTATAAACATTATCTTTCCAATGATATCATAGAATAACCCTAGATATTAGTTAAACGTTCTACAGTGCCTTATTTTAAATAAATTTTGGAATATATTGCAGTATAACTTAACACTGCCATAATAGATAAGTTGAGTTTTGCACAAAGGTCAGTATAAATATTTGAAATTGCAGTATGCATTATAAACAAAACATATTCATACAAATTTATTTGCTGTGAAATGTTTTTTTTTGCTTTGAAATTATTTGTTGACTGCTAGTAAAATAGAACTTGTACGATTGCAGAAAGAAATTTTGAAAAAGGAACATGAAATGGAGCAAGAAAGAAAAAGTTTAGTAATTGAACTTTCAAAAAATTTTACTTGCAATAAGTTATAGATTTATATAATATATACAAACAATAGTTATTTTATTTATTGTTTTCATCAAATTGTATGAATTTGTTTTGTGTATATTAAAAATTTTTAAGTTAACACCAGAAGATTAGAGCTGATGGACACCAAATCAAATAAGGCAGTCGAAACACATTTCACTAGTGTACCTTGCAAAAACTTGCTACAAAAAGATGAAAACACATTCAAATGTATTTAATTGGACATACATTTTTTTTATATGCATTGTATTTTTAACTCCAAATATTAAAATTGCAACGAAAAAGAATACGCAGTAAGAAAAAGGAGCCAATTAAAAAAAAACTTAATATATTAAATTGTCAATGTAACTGGGAATTATAATTGTTTAATAAGTTAATATACATATATAATCATTTAACAAAATTGCCTTATTATTTGTTTAATAATAAAATTATCATGAGTATATATACAAAAAAAAGGAAATATAAAAAATATTTAATAAATATTTTATAATATTGTAACAACTATCACAAAGTATAACTGGGTTATTGAAATGTTCATTTTCTTAGCTTCTTTTTATTGCCGATCCATTCAAAATTGTTTGGTCATGTGTAGATCCGGGCCATCTGGCTACGATGTCACAAATTCTTAATTGAGAATGTCCTATTACCTGAATATTCCATGATAAATATCCTTTCTGTTTCGGTACAATCAATTCTACTTAGTACATTAGGAAATCTAGCTACTTGTTAAATTCTGTTTCTGTAATTTTTCTACCTTTCTAGACATATTTAGATAAAAATTGTGGCCACAGTCTAGCAATTGCATGTATAACATTTTGTATGATTATTTGTATTAATATCATTGTATTTGTTGCATAAAAAATCAGTTACTAAAAGTATAAACTAACATTACATAAACAACTAATCAGCTGTATACTAATACTTGATACTTTTACTGCCAACACAAGAAAATTTGATATATTTGGCGTGAACTAAAAACGACGTGTAGCACGTACGTTGGCTTAAATCTTGGGTTATAATTATAATATAGATTAAGTAAAAACATGGGATAGCTAACAGTTTTTTTTTATCTGCGATCATATAGGAAGTATTGTTAATCACTATCTTCACTGCTGCTTGAATCATCAATGTTAATTATAAAGCCATTGATTTCACAATGTAAATGTATTTTATCCAACACCTCCTAATAATAGACCTATAACTATGGCGATTTTAAATCAATTATGTAGCTTATAACTCACTAGTGAGTTAAAAACATAATTTATCTCACTAGTGAGATAAAACAAGGTGAAATTTAGATTGCATAGAGACATTCAAACTGCTATAGTTTTAATACATTTATATTAATTCTAAAGGGTAAACAATAGCAACTAATTAACATTTACATTAATATTAAAGTTGAAGGAAATCCTCTTTGTATTTGACTCTGCATTCAGGTTATTCGAATTTAGAGTTATCCTAGAAGACGTATTTGAAGTATCCTGAAGAGAAATTTGATGACCAGAAGTCGAGGACGTTAGACTGTCTGAACCTTGAATCTTTCTGGCTATATCAATCTTGTTGGATACTGAATTTTGTTGGATACTGAATCTTGTATATAACCTTCTGCCACAGTGGACGATTTCCACCCACCATGTCGTTTAACTGTTGTAATATCAGCTCCTGCGTTTGCCAGAAGAAATGCTGACGAACATCTCAGACTATGTCCTGTATATAATTGAGCTTCTGGTAGGTTCAGGAAAGATGCAACTTTCTGAGGTATCTTAGAAATGGTGTTAATTCCAACTGGCTGGATAGTGCATTTTTCTTTCTTGTAATTTAGGAAGAATCTGCCATGTGGAATACCTTTTGGTCTCATACAGACATATTTTCTGTAGAGGTCAAGAATATCTGTTGTAAATCCTTCTGCCATAACAGTGAAACTTCTAGATTCGTTTGTCTTTGTGTCAGCTATCGAAACATACAAGTATCCTCCTTTATCTTCTATATCGTCAACTTTCAGCTTAGTTATTTCATCACAACGACACGCACCTGATACACCCATTATTAAGGCAACCTGCATAGAATACACGAACGAATAATGAATAAATACTTTGAATTAAATATAAGAAAATAAATAATACCTTCATCATCAAATATTTATTGTTAGGAGCCTCATTCAGAAACTTCTCTATATGTAGCCTTTCCAAGATTTTCGCCTTTTTGGACTTGTGGGTTCTTGCCTCACTCTTCAAATAGGAAATCAGTTTTCCGTATTTTGATATGTCACTATTCATATACACTTTCAAAGTACTTCTTAACATGGAATACTTCGTCCACAATGAAGAAGGTGCTATTTTCCTTCTATAAATATGGAAATACGCCAGCATAACTTCTTCGTTAATTCCAGTGATACTTTGCTGTTTTCTCCATTCTTCAAAATGACGAAATTTCTTAAACATTTCTCCATTCATTTCACCACGATAATCTTCTATTTGTGATTTGCTTGAAAACAATAAAGAAGCATTTGACATAAAACATAATTTTGAACCACAATGTAATTCAACATATCGCTTGCCCTCACTCTGCAGATTATTATCTTGCCGGGTCTCATCAAGCAATACCACTTCTCTCTGAACAGATCTCAAATTCTTTATGTAATTCCTAAGAAATGTCAATCTTATCTCTGCAATGTTGGATTGTTCCACTAATGCTCTATGATTATTATCCTTTTTATATTTAGATCCAATATTGTGAAGTACACGATTTAAACTGCTGCTACACAGCTTTAATGCGTTTTACTGTAACTAATCCCAAGCACAATGCATCTGCCACTCGCTAAACAAAAGGTTTATTAAAATCTAAATATATTATGTGCTCATGTAATAGGTATTAACACCACCATGGTTTTTCTCTCGTTCAAAATATTGCAACAAATTTAAAACAAGTTGTCGTGATTGCTGCCTTTATAGTTTTGAAAAAATAAATTTCAAAGAATATAGCTGCTTTCGTTTGTGCACTTATTTTGATTATGATTAACGTAAACATAATCCGTGTTTAGTAATCATTTGTAACTAATCCGACGTCGCAAAAGAACGTCGTATTCAGAGCTTTGATTCTATAATAGTGCCGATTGACATATGTATATAAATAAAATGGAGAAATGGAGACTATGTATATTTTATAATAATATTTTAATTGAAATATTTCAGGAAATGGCTTTAAAATCATTTGATGATTTATCATCTTCTAGCTCATCTAGTGATACTAACAGTTCGTTCAGATACTATCTGCCACACATATTTCTTCTTTTTTGCATGCTTCAATTCGTCTTGGTATTCTGCATACAAACTAATGAGAAATAAAGTTTCTTGTTCAGTCCAAAATTCATCAAAGCTATTTCTATTTTCTTGCCGTTCATCCAATTCTTTTTCAACATGATAATTTTCATTCAGGTCTTCAGAAAACATTGTAGTTTGCTGATCTTTATTCCCTGCAACTTCATCATTGTCATCTTCAATCCTATGTATTATATTTTGTTCGTATAATTTATGATACTTTGTTAGTTCATTATAGAAGTTGGAATCTGAAAAATCGACATCAAAAAATAAATTGTTATTGACAAATGTTTAAAAGTTAACTTACCCGTTTCAGCTTCTTCTATTTCGTAAGGCGATAAAAAAAAATGATATTTATTGCCACTTTCATGTTGGATAATTACCTTTTTCATTTTTATATTTATTAACAGCATTAACAGCAGGTCGGAAAATTGTATCTTGACAGCCTTGTATTTACGTTAGAGGTAAGTTTTTATGATTGTAAACATACAAAACATCATTTATTAAGGATTCGGAGGGGCAAGGGGATTACAGCGGATTTATAATCATGTTTTATTTAAACAGGAGGGGAAAGTTGCAATCGAACACGTATGTATCGAATCACACCGAATTCTGGTTTGTTGATTGATGTATTTATAAAAAGAAAATAAATTCCATCAAATATCAACGAATGTATGTTGTCAAATGTTAACGACTAACGACAGAAATCAGAACTACTAAGCGGAAATGTGTGTATTTATCACGGAGTAGGTAATAATCCCGTCTTTGTCTTACTCAAATAAATTGCTTGAGCCGTATGTCTTTGCTAGAAAACACATACTTTCGTTCAAGCTATCCTTGTCATACAAGTAGGTACTGTTTGTTATTCGGATGTGGAGATTATTCTTTGAATGTCGTTGATAGAATTATAGATCAATGACGCAGGGATCATCTTTCGTGATTTGGAGTGTAGTTATATATTTTATTCTTAGGTCGCCAGTTTGATTTATATTTTTGTTAGGTGGGAGTAGCTGGCTGTTTCTAGGAAATTCATCGGGAGAGATTCGATAGAGGTTTTCGTGTTAGGTTGTGTTTTTTGATAAATTAAATAAAACTTAATTTTATTTAATTCTTTTGATAGCTACGGTGTGTTTTTGATTGCATTGTTGTTCTTAAAATTCATTACGTGTATTTTGATGTGTTAAATTTGATATATTTTGCCTATCAGAATCTCTCGTGAAATAGTTTTTGCAACGTACGTGAAAAAAACTAAAAATGTATGTATTCTAATCTGATATATTTATAGATATAGTTATAATTATTATTCGATTGATATTTGAAGCTTCTTAAATTGATAAATTTAATTTGTAATTGAATTGTAATCATTAGAAATATTAACGAAACGAATTAGTCTGTTTTTGAAGTTAGTTTTTTTTTCGTTCATTTAATTGATGTAGTATATTAGATTGGCGGGAAAACTATTTTGTGACAAGCTGATTTTTGTGCTTGGGTAATTTGAGTTGCGTGCGAAAAATAGAAAGTTCTATTTTTGACGTTTGATATTTTGTGGAGATAAAGTAGTATATGACAGCTAATAAAGTTTGTTTATATTGTGTTTTGAATTATTGTTCATTTAGAGTTTTTTTTTTTACTCTTATTCGAGTCAATATTTATAAGAGTTTTTTTCTCTTTCATTAAGACGCTATTTAGTCAAAAATTCTGCTTTATATTTGGTAAAGTAGTTTTTTTTTTTTTTGCTTTTTTTAAAGAAAAAATATATGTCTGTGTTGTTAATGGTAGTTTTATTTCTTGAGTTTAATTTGTATTATTTCTTCGTTTAAAACACGACTTTCGAAAGAAAAAACCCTGACGAGGAAGGACTTCAAGGAAGGTGCCCACCTGACTGAGTCTAGTTCGGAGATATTGCTGTGCATTGTGAAGATAAGTCATTAAGAAAAATTAAGATAACAATTCAAAAGCACAATTCACTGCAATATGTATTTCGTAATTTTATAGATCACAACCCGTTTGTTTTCCAATTATATAAATAAAATTAATTAATAAATATATATTTCGTAATTTTAGATAGATAGATCACCACCCGTATGTTTTCCAATTATATAAATAAAATTAAATATTTTAGAAATACAGCCTTTCGCCAGTACTGCACTGAGTGGTAAGCGTGTCCGTTCTCTAATTATAACCACAAAGTCAATGCTTCTAAATTATATACCAAAAAAAAAATGCAATAATTACATCTATACTCAAGATAAGTAAACTTACAATTACTAACTTGAACAGAACGAGATTAACAACACGTGTTTAACAACCTGCGGCTATAACTTATACTTTATGAAGTTATATCAACTGAAACATGTGCTTAACGAACAACTTCTTAATACTAATTAAAAAAATAATTAATCAATATAGGTTTGATATACAAAATGTATACCAAATGTCTGTTCCGGGGAGAAACTGAATTACACTAACTTTGGTCCTTAGAAATTAAACAATGGTAGTTCCTAATGAAGTGGTTCTTGCAGGAAGGAAAAAAAAACGGCGATTTCGTGATTCACAGTAATTAATTTAACAGGAAATTTCCAGCTTATCGGGTTTTAAAAATCGGCAGAACAGATTACGTCCTTCGTTCAATTGTAGTGATACTAGGCCCAAAACCAACTTCTCTTGCTCAACGATTTTTGCTGCCTGTAAAATGACGGATTCACCACATGGCCGAAAAATATATCTTCTCTAATCCGTGAATATACACGACAAAATAACGCTGGGACAATACCTCGTTATTTTCACCAGACTAATTAGAATTGATAAACCGCTATTGCGAACTGAAAACACTGTTTCATACAATTCTAATCATTAGGACAATTTTAACACCATAAAGTTATAAAACTCATCACTCAGACTTGAACAAGAGCAAAATGAGGGAGACCATTGCCCGATTCGCTTTTTTGTATCGGACTGTTGCGACGTCATACGAAAAAAAAACAATTTCAAAAAAGTTTTTAATCCCTTACCCGAATTGCAGGCATGGTATGCAGGTAGATATCTAATATTTAATTTGCTACATTTTAATATTTGACTTATAATGACTTCTTAATGATATGTAGAAACATAAATATTTACACAAATTCCTAGTCCTCAGTTTTTTAAGTTAGACAGTGGCGTGTCATGGTGTATAAGTTTAAAATTAAAAACCGTATTCAGGTGTTCATTGAAGAAGGAAAAGTACTTACAGTACTAAATAATTTCAAGTATTATAAACCTCGGAAGATGGCTTCAGATATTACTTTTAGTTATTACACGAATTATTCTTACAACTGCTTACAGTTCACACAGTACAAAACAATTATTTTATACTAACTGTGTATATTTTACTAAACAGCAAAGGAATCTACCTCTCTACAGGTTGTTGCTAGCAAATGTGCGGAATTAGATTTTATCACTGAATCCTCAGACGATTGTTACAGATTTTGAAAATGCCATATACAGGCTGATTTATTTTCGGCCCTCACCATGGGGATCTCGCTTATTATTGGAGATAGAGTATAGGTTTAAATTTGGCAAAGTTGTTAAATCTTGTGTTTGTTATAAATCCGTAAAGAAAATAGACATGTGACAAATGACCTTCGTTATTTAAAAAAAAAACGCGAAAACCCCATTTTCTTCTTTTACCTGTAGCACCGACATTTGGCCTTGTAGAGAAGAAATAAAAACACATCCTTGTGGCCATTTCTAAACCTCTATCCAGTGGTGTACTCTAAATTTTTATACGACGTTTCGTTTCTTTCTGGCCATCATCAACTATCTAATTTCTTATAGGCGCCATATTGGATTTAGACATCTTCAGAAAGAGTTTTTTTCTGATTTCAACCATGTACCACATGCTGACTAAAGTTTTTGACATTAGGTTTTATTTTAAAGAATAAATTATAGGATTAAATAAGGTAGCCATGGAATTTCAATCTGTCAAACATTTCATTTATTGTTCATTATTAATACAAAAATGTCATACACTAACGAAGAGAAACGAGATATGATAAGTATTTTTTATTCTTCGAACCGCAATTCAACAGTAGCGAGTACAAGATATCTACAATTATATCCAGAACGACAACAGCCTCATCGTATCATTTTTCTAGATCTCGACAGAAATTTGGTCGAGAATGGATCGTTTACTAAGCCGCGTAATGGTCAAGACAACAGGAATTTAAATGAAAATCGACAAGATATTTTACAAATGGTAAATTAAAAGCGTGTTTTCAAATTTCATGTTAATCTTGTATTTTTATAGATAAATAATAATCCGTCAATTTCTATACGCGAAGTAGCGTCAGAATTAAATTTGTGCCAGTCCAGAGTTTGGAGAACTTTACATAAAAGTAGGTTTAAACCATACAGGATCCATGTTAGTCACTCTTTCCTGCCTGGAGATAATTTGAGAAGGCTAGAATATTGTAATTGGTTAATGGGAAGGATAGAAAATAACGAAAATTTTTTAAGCAAAATCATCTGGTCAGATGAAACAAAATTTACAAATTCTGGAATGTTCAACAGAAATACGGAGCACTATTGGGCAGTACAAAATCCCCGACAAAACAGGGCTAGAAGACCACAACATCGTTTGGGAATAAACGTTTGGATGGGTATTTTGGCAAATCGTCTCTTAGGACCAGTTATGTATGAAGAACATTTAAATTGAAAAAGATATTTAAACATTTTACGTACATACGTATCTGACTATCTTGACGACAATATCCCATTAAATCAATTACAATATTTATGGTGGCAATAAGATGGCGCACCAGCCCACAATGCAGCTGTTGTTAGAAATTTCTTAAATCAAGAGTTTGCAAACCGTTGGATTGGAAATAGGGGAGTTGTTGAATGGCCTGCGAGATTACCTGATTTAAGTCCGCTAGATTTTTTTTATGGGCATATGTTAAAAATAATATTTATAAAGTAGATGCGCCACAAAACATTGAAGAATTACGAGACAGACTTCAGAATGCCTTCGATGCAGTTCCTAGAAGAACTATACAAAGGGCAGTACAAAATGCCAGAAGGCGTGCCCAATTGTGCATTACCGAAGATGGCCAGATAATTGAACATTTACTGTAATAGTTTATTGTTTACTTTTCTATGTATTTTTATTAATGTTTTTGTTATCTTGTACTCGCTACTGTTGAATTTCGTTTCGAAGAATAAAAAATACTTATCATATCTCGTTTCTCTTCGTTAGTGTTTGACATTTTTGTATTATTAATGAACAATAAATGAAATGTTTGACAGATTGAAATTCCAAAGGCTACCTTATTTAATCTTATAATTTATTCTTTCAAATAAAACCTAATGTCAAAAACTATAGTCAGCATGTGGTACATGGTTGAAATCAGAAAGAAAAACTCTTTCCGAAGATGTCTAAATCCAATATGGCGCCTATAAGAAATTAGATAGTTGATGATGGCCAGAAAGAAACGAAACGTCGTATAAAAATTTAGAGTACACCACTGAATAGAGGTTTAGAAATGGCCACAAGGATGTGTTTTTATTTTTTCTCTACAAGGCCAAATGTCGGGGCTACAGGTAAAAGAAGAAAATGGGGTTTTCGCGTTTTTTTTTAAATAACGAAGGTCATTTGTCACAGGTCTATTTTGTTTACGGATTTATAACAAACACAAAATTTAACAACTTTGCCAAATTTAAACCTATACTCTATCTCCAATAATAAGAGAGATCCCCATGGTGAGGGCCGAAAATGAATCAACCTGTATAAGGCAGTGCGTGATTTGTGGTCAAATGTAAAAATCGTTGATTAGCACTTTTACTTGTCGCAAGCATGGTGGCGACAAATTCAAAAATGTGGCTTAGTCAAAGACTATAAAGATAAACAATCAGATGTTCGTAAGTGGTTGAGGTATACGTTTGGGCTTACTTATTTACCCCGCCCCCCTCCGGATGAAGTAGCTGACTACTTTGTTTTCGATTTTCAGTGCAATATGACAGATAATAATAAATTTGTAAAATGTTCTGATTATCTAGCAGACAGTCTAGGGTGCACCTTAATAGTATGAGGAATTTTTTTTATGTCCTATAACTCCCCCTGAAAAGTTTCCACGTGGTATAAAAACATGTTATGGAAAAAATAGAGTGATCGGATAACGGGAAGACATCAACGCGGGTAAAGTTCCTACATGTGCGAAATGCCTACAAAAAGTGACACGAGCTAGCAAACAAGATATAAAGTTGATTATTATTGAATTGTTCCTAATGTATTTTTGTCCACTGAATCAAAATTTGATTAGGGATTTTATACGTTTTTTGAGTATGTTATTATTAGAGACCGGATAGGAGACGCCGATTAGTTATCGCCCACGGGCGTACTATTGAAAATTTGTATTTTTAAAGGGTTTTTAATTTTATTTATATAATTGTAAAACAAACGGGTGGTGATCTACAAAATACGAAAAACATTTTTATTTGTTCATTTTGTAGTTTAAGTTGAGTAAAGGAGTATTAATATTAATTAGCAATACTTTCTCAAGGTTCTGTAAAATTTGTTCTCTTTGAATGAAATACATCGTTGTAGATATAAAACGTCCTTTCTACATCACAACTGGTTATAGATGCATACTGGAAATATTCTTTTATTTCCGCAAATTTAGCAGTTAGATTTTGAGGCATTGCCCCCATACACAATTGCAGCAATGTTATTAAATCTGGATTTCTATTCAAAACTGCGTCTAACTTTTACCGAAGGCCACATCCGAAGTCACTTGGAATATTTTTCAAATTATTAATAGCCACATCTAGCGCGGTTAATCCATCATTTAATTTGAGATTTTGATTACTTGAGATTTTGATTACTTTGAGATTTTGATTACTTGAGATTTTGATTACTTTCGGCAAACTTCCAAAGTGTTTCTGAAGAAAGTACAACTGATTTTTTAAATGTGGAATATCTGTTAGTTCCTTGCACTCAGAAATACTCTGAGCATCGTCATTTAAACATGAAACGAAATTTTGTAAACTATCGAAATTCTCTACATAAAAACTAGTAGCTTCCAACCATGTCCCCCATCTACCTATTACTAGAGAGGGAGGCAGTGATAAAGATGGCAGTTTTTCCCTGTAAAGAACTACTCTAAATGGTGCTTTTCTGAAAACTTTTTTAAAAGCGGATACAAGTCTCTCAACTTCTGGAAAGGTGTCTCTGATATATTCACAAATTCGGTGGAGAGCATGTGCTACACAAGTAATATGCAGAATATTAGGATATATTCCCTCTAGTAGTTTGCGTGTTTTTAACATATATGCAGCACTGTCACTTACAAATAATAATACTTTTTCTTTGTACCTGTCGTCCGAATGAAGTGTATTCTGAATATTCTCGTTAATGGTTTTAGCAACTGTTTCCGCATCAACTGTATTTATAACTTTTATTGCTATTACATATGCATTGTATGGAATAGTTGGATGCAGTACACCAGTTACAATATTTACCATACAGCGTCCAAATATATATATATCGACAGTTTCGTCGGCACTTATCCAGAGGTACTGATTTGAAAGATGGTTTCTAATGCGTTCTACTCTTTTCGTGTAGCACTTAGAAACATAATATTTGCGTAAGGTGGATTCATTAGGAACATTTCGGACAGTATATTTTTGGAGAAATGTTTTGAAGATAGGATTGTTAACCCTTTCAGTACCGGATTTGAAATAACAATGTATGTCGCTAGGACCAGGTTTTTTTACATGCCACCAGGACACGTGCCGAATATATGCGTCAGGTGTATAAAAATTAAAATGTGCAAAAATTCATTTATTTATAATAGTATTGTTATAAATAGCATATGTACGTATATTTAAAATGTGTGCTTTGTATGATACACCTCAAAACAAGGTTGTACACACAAACCAATGTTACATTTTGCACACATGTACCTAGACTCACTTCTTTTCTTTGCGTGAAGCGTGCTTTGGCTGCAAAGTATACATCGTCGTACTTTATTATCAGGTACCAGGGCAGGAAAATGCCGCCCAATAAGCCGCTCAGGATTTTTGGTCATAGGTTTTACTCTGGTTTGGTTAGGCTGTAGTACATTATATCTAAAATTGCACAAAAACTATTAAGCTAAAGTTTTCTCACTAACTAAAACTTACCGCTCAATAAGCTGTCTTATAATTTTCAGCTGAAAATTTGCTAAAGATTCTCTCGCATTTTGTGTTTGATACAATGCATGTGCGTTGAGCATGGCTAGGTCCACCATGTGGAAAAATAATTTTTTGTACCATTTTACTGTTTTTCTCACACATTCTGTAGAACTTAACATCATGTCCGACCTGTCTATAGCACCCATATTTGCATTATAATCCAGAACACATGCTGGTTTCTTGATAGGTTCCTTAGTCTTGAAATCCAACTTGTCCGACGAGATTATTTTGTCCTCATGAAAGCTAGTAAGCATATGTGCATCGCGACGATCTTTCCATTTAACGGCCAGTAAGTGCTCAGTAGATGTTGAGACCGTCTCGCATTTGGTTAATAAATAATAATATTAATGGTTGGGTAATTATTCGGACGAACTGTTCCGCAGGAGTTTGTTTTGTGTTCATGTAAGTACATTGATAAAGTTGGACTTGTATACCAATTATCTGTGTACAAAGAATGGCCTTTCTCCAAATACGGCTTCATAAGATGTGCCACAACTGAACCGGATATACCTAGGTCTTGAAACAGTTCTACGTCTGTTGTTTTACCAGTATAAACAATGATATTTAACACGTATCCCGTTTCGCAGTCACATAAAAGAAAAAGTTTGATACCGAAGCGATGGCGTTTAGATTTGATGTACTGTTTAAAATGTAAACATCCTTTGAAAAGAACTAAACCCTCGTCAATCACAAGATTTGCGAACGGATAAAAACATTCAGAAAAACGGGTTGTCATTTTAGTTAACAATTCTCGTATCTTATAGAAAGAATCACCTTGTTTCTGATCAGCGTTATTTGAAAAATGTAACATGCTCAGTATCGCTAAAAAACGATTTCTGGGCATTACCTGCGAAAATATTGGTGTGTGAAGTAGTGCATACGTAGACCAATGTTCTTTCATATTATTTTTTCTATGACGTGCAGTAAGTAACATAACAGCTAAAAATACATAAAATTCATCCTCATCTATTTCTTTCCATTTTAGGTTTTTGTTCTCCTTATTTTCCGAAGCATATTTATTAGTTTCGTCTACAATTAGCTTCACTACTTCTGAATTTACAAAGAACAGAAAATAGCTAAGTGCATTTGATTTGTCTTCTAGAGATTCTTGTAAACCAGAATGTTTATCGTCGAATGTATGTATTGTGGGCTTGAACGCTGTATTACGCCAATTTAGTGATAAAACTCTTCTTTGTGCACTTTGTTCTTTAATTTCAGAATTATCATCATCAGCTGTAACATTATTATTTTGTTCTAGTTCAGTTTCATCCGAGCTGTCATCACTTGCATCGGATTCATTTTGATCAGGCTCGTATTCACTGCCGCTGTCAGCGAAAGGTTCTTCGTCAGAATCTAAACTCGCTAAAATACTTTCATATTCAGCTGTTGTCATTCCACAAATCCCTAAATTGTCATGGTCACGTTTCCTTTTACATCTAGAACCACTTGTATAACTTGTAGAAGTACTCGTACTTGAAGCCATAGCGTACACTCGCCTTCTCTATACTGCAATTTACCTAATACTAAAAACATGTCCCAACTTGTACACGGATACCCCCACCTATTTCATTCACAATAACAATACTTTGTAGTGTTGCGCAAATGTGCCGTATATATGAGGCTGTCGGCCAGCAGTTACTGCTTCATGTACCTTATTTATCCGGCATTGGGCTTACAGATGAAGTAAGAAGCGACACATAAATACGGTAGTGGTCCTAGTAAAGGCGCTAAATCTAATACTGCCACATATATACGGCAATGGTCTACATAAAGTCATACAACTCTTACAACCCTGGTCGTATATATACGGCAGTGGTCCTGAGGAACCGTTCATACTTTGACTAATATATACGGCTATGGTACAGAAAGGGTTAAGTTTATTTAGTGGAATACTTGCCACCATTAAAGTTTCACAGAGTTCTTCGTTAAAATTGTCTGATTCCAACGGGTCTAATTTCTGTGTATGTATTTGCGATGATGCTAAGTGACGTTTTACGTGAGATTTCTTGGAATTTTTTAACGATATTTTACAGATTTTGCAATAAATTTCGGAATCACTAGCAATTGACATACAACAGTTTGACGCTTAATCCAACTCGCCATTGTTTCACGATGCCATTCTCGACGTTGTTCCAGATCATATCTGAAAAAGTAACTTAAACAATGTTCTAGATCTAAATAAATGAAAATTAAAAATGTATGCGTAAATTATTGAAACTTAACGAAATTCTCTAGACACTTACTTATATATGTAATTAACAGTTAAAACAATTAAAAAAAGAAATTAACTCACCGTACTTTATTTATCTTAGGAAATATAAAATAATAAATAAAACACATTATAAAAACTCCTCCCGCTTCTATCTACGCCCATGAAGAAAAGAATTTAAGTGTAAAATTTTAGTAATTGCGTCATAATTCAACGACAAAAAACACATGTGCGGTTAACCGAATGAATAGCGCTATTCAATAACTGCGTATTGTACTTAGCGATGTTATAGGCTATTTATATGGTCCATCGTAATTTCGGCCTCTTGTGTCCGGTCCCTAGTTATTATCGTTTTCACGTGCAGACATTTGTATACTTACATACATACTCGCATTTACAGATATTTATTATTAATTGCTTCAAAAATTAATCAGAAACATTTACCTGAATCAAATTATATTGTAATTCTATTTAAAATGAAATTATTAGTTGTCACAAAATATATTCCTGTACCCATCAATTTTTAATACTTTAATAAGATATTTTGCTCAACAGTAAGAGATTTCGCATTAAATATGAATGTACTGCTTCGGCAAAAACACACATGTATATATATATAGAGAAAGAGAGAGAAAGGGAAGACATACATCAGAATTCATATTATAAAGTGCATCCGCTTTCCAAATTGACATCAAGAACATGGATGACGAATTCGTGATGTCATCCGGATTAGATTCATTAGCTTTTGTTGGTCTTAATCCATATAAAACCAACATCTCTGATTACCTAAGAGCATTTATACTACTAGGATTCACAACAAGTTTAACTTTTTTTAATTTGGGAGGTTTACTATATGATTATAATGGAATAAAGACAATAAAAAATGATTTGGATTGTGTACCTTTATCTGTGCAGGTATGACAACAAAGAAAAATTCGGTTTATTTTTAGATTTTTGTTAATAAATTCATTAAATTCATTAATTTTAATGAATTTAAAACTATATTTTAATAATTAATAATATATTAATTGGAAATTACAAACGTTTCATTGGATTGGCATATCTTTTGATATTACTGGTACACGTTGTATTAGCACATTCTCTCGTTTGAATTTGCCAATTAAAATTGTTACTTGGATGAGATTGTTTAATAATCTTTTGACTGCCAATCTGGTACCATTGCAAAGACGGGGTCAGTCAATGTTTCTAAGAAGAATGATAGGAACACTAACCTTAAGATTAATTTAACATTTTCTAATGGAACTTCTCTACCATACCGTATCCCCAATTAATCGTTTCGCGCTTTTGTTAGCAGTTAATCCAGCACTTTTAATTGTTATATAAACTGTATATATCTTCAACTTTGTTTAAGAAAGAAAATGTTTGTATTATTCCTTATCTTCTTGCTCGCAGTTTATGCATATGTACCTATACCCATCAATAACGTATGCTTATTAATTATTTGTGAAATAAATTACTGGATGTATCATTCAACATTGCATATGAGTTTGCCAAATTGTTTAATTTAAAAATTAAATTAATTAATTAAAAGAAAAACTAATTCAAATTTTTTGTTTCCCAATTTTGACGATTTCACTAGGCCAAAACCACGACCAAAACCTCGTGATAGTTGCGCGGTAGCAAAACGTATAGAGCTATTGGCGCGCTGATAAAAGGGGCGGGCGTAAAGCTAGATAAGCCTAATTGCATCACTCCACCCACTCTAATACAATATGCGCAGACTGGCCCATCGCTATCACGAGGTTTTGGTCGTACTGTAATCGCTTCCGCGATGAACCACTGTTGCGTACAAGTGTTGTAGTAAGTAATGGAAAATTCACAGAATTGTTACAAAGTTGATATAAAAAAATTAAACTGTCAAAGAAATGTAGATTTAGTTATAGAATGATCTATATTTCTATCCGGATATCTGCCATCCAACCGACGCCATAGCAAATTGGCAAATTTACGCTGTATCATCTTAATTCGACGAATCTTATTCTTTAACGTTTATCTTTAAATCGTTAATCTTTACGATCTAAAAGCGGTATTCTGTAACTTCTTAGAACAACAAAACGCAAATAAGTAAATATTTTTGTAGATTTTTTTAACGAAAAAAAGTTAAATAAATATCGAAATGGATAATCATTTGTTATTATTTGCTCTAGCACAAGAAAGTTAAATAAATATGAAGTTAAAATTTTACTATAATTACTTTTGTCCTACAATGAGCAACCATTTTAAATTTTACAAATAAGAGTAAAGAAATTTAATTGCAATCTTTAATGTTACAAATTTGAATTATAAGGCACATTTGCATACATTCAAACATACTTTGATAAATAAATATAATTAATTAATAATATGTAAATGGGATTTAAGTAAAACACTTATACTAATTTCCAGTATAAAATATACTGGATATACTGGAAATTAGTATAAGTGTTTTACTTAAATCCTATTTACATATTATGGATTTCCAGCAAGTATCGGTCGATTCAATTAAATTAATTAATAATAAATACATATTTTTTTAATAAAATTTCATACTATCCTAATTATCATTTCGAACTTAATGTGTGTGTCAGTAACAAAACATAAAACGCTTTTATTCATAAGCAGCTAGTAAAATAGGAAAATTAAGCAACAGAATTATAAATAAAAGTTTATTATCATAGTAGCTTTAACTCTGTTTATATAATTCGTAAACTTCAATCCGGCATCGAACGTAACTTCTAAAACCTTAATCTATTTAGCTTGATCTAAGTTAACGGTGTTTAAAAATGTTTAACCATAATGTTACATTTCGCAGAGAAAACTAACTAAGAAAAATCTATTTCCATTTATCTATCACCGATTGTGCATCCCTATCAAGATCCATAATAATTGTTTTTATTCCTTCATAATGATTTACATGAAAAATAGCAGCCTCCAACCATGTTCCCCATCGTGTGATTACTGGTTGAGGAGGAAGCGGAACACCTGGTAGATGTTATTTGTAAAACTGAACTCGTAATGGGGCCTTTAAAAATACTTTCTTAACACTACTAATTAAAGTATTTACTGAGGGAAAATGGTTTCTGATTTCTTCTGCAACACGATTTAGTTCGTCCGGCAAGCAAGTTGTGTGAATTGAATTTGGGTAAAAGATTTTTTTTCAAGTTGAAAGCTGATGGTGCAGCATCGGTCAAAAACAATAGAATTTTCTCTGTTGGAATCGATTCCGGTAAGAAGAAAGTTGCCAGTTCTTCCTGTATAAACCCTGTTATTGTAAAATTATTAGCCTTTTCCAACTGTTTGAATGAAATTAAATTTTGCTGGAACCGATAAGTTACAGATACCAATCATTAAATGAACTATGTATCGGCCCACACTATCAGTAGTTTCATCTACGCATATATAAAGATAATTGTTTGGAACAACTTTCTTAATGCTATTCAATGTTTCTGCATAGATTCAGCGAATATAATTTTTTCTTAACGTGCTCTCGTCGGAAATGTTATATTTGCTGATGTACTTTTGCAAAAATAACTTGACATTTAAATTGTTTAATTTATGTAGTGGAATATCTGCCGACACAAACATTTGACACAAATCTTCATTAACCCAGATACTCCCAAATTAATTTTTTCTTTAAAAAATACATTTGTTGTCTATTTCTACATTAACTGGAACCCAATCAACCACTTTTCATTTTAACTTTTTTTATTTTTTTTAGTAGTTTTTTAGATAAGGGCCGACCTTTTCAAAGGACCGTGGCATTATAAGGTGTAATCAGAACTAACTTTAAAAAACTTAAGTTTATTTAAATACAATCTTCAATTTGATATTGGAACATAATAAACATAAAAAAATATTATTGCGTGTGATATTCAACAAAACATTGTTTAGGATGTAACCCCACTTTGCATTTGGCACACCTGAATTGGACTTTCTTGTGACACCGTCCACATCTGATTTGATTTTCTTGGTAAACAATCAAATGATCTTTACCATCAAATCGCGAAATTTCGTTTTCATTGACACTTGTTCGTATACGTCCTCTCTTAGTGTTTTTCTTATGGGTTTCTAAAATACCTTTAAAAAGAGATCGACGGAAGCCATACTGGTCCATTTTCCCTCCACAGTGGCGGTGAAGTTTCCA
This sequence comes from Melolontha melolontha, assembly GCA_935421215.2. NCBI lineage: Eukaryota > Metazoa > Arthropoda > Insecta > Coleoptera > Scarabaeidae > Melolontha > Melolontha melolontha. The sequence continues at coordinate 10,582,906 of OW285242.1, read as the reverse complement.
GGCGTTATGAATAGCCATATCCAAGCCATGACAAATTATAGGAAAGTACCACTTTTTTCCTCTGATACTCACGCGATAAAGACTGATATTCTGATCTGCCCTGTCTACTCCACCCATATTCTGATTGTATTTTTTTACCAACTTCGCTGAGGCACAGATATTTTCTTCTTCTCTTTTTGAGAATATCGAGTCACATTAGTCGTTGGTAGTACAGATTTACAATTGGAAGCAATGGTAACAATATTATTATCATTCCATCGCTAGACTATTATATTCTCCTCCCGTTCTAAAGCATATTCCAATGTCCCTCTTTCTGTTTTTCTCAATTCTTTACCAGACCTTATAATTGATACTGGAATTCTGTTCTCTCTCACCGTACCAGTAGCTTTTATATTTCTGTCTCTAAGCACCAAAAGTACCTCCCACGACCTAAAAAAATTATCGAAGTAGACATGAAAAGGCAGCTGACCTTTTGCTGCGATTATTTTGTCAACGAATGATAAGACCACACTTGCGCCCAAACCCAAGTCTTTGTATCTTTCTGAAAGATTTGTGGTGGATCCTTGATATGGTTCAAAACATTCTATGTAGCCGTTTATAGTTGTGGCCATCCAAAATTTAAAACCCCATCTAATGGGCTTGCCCCTGATAAATTGTTTCGAACCATGCCGTCCAAAATACGGAATCATGGACTCGTCTACACTATGGTTTTCTTGTATAGGGGCAAAAGAAAGAAATTTCTGGTTTAATCTTTCTAACAGTGGACTAACTTTTGCAAATTTGTCACCAACTTTTAGATTTGTATTGTCACAACAGTGTAGGTTTTGCATTATAAAATTAAAACGATTCCGTGAAATTGCGGTGTACACAATTTGATGATTAGCATCAGAGCTGTTTTCCCAATACAAAGATCTTCTTGAGACACTTGTATAACCGCTGTAAATAAGTACTCCAAAAAAACATTTTATTTCATCTAGTGTAATATCTCCATTTCTGTTATGTTGCACTGCATAAAGATTACTATAATTTAGTATCATTTGCCAAAGTTTCTCGTCAAAAAAGAGACTGAACAAGTCCAAGGAAGACATTTTGGTAAATTATTTGTAATGTCTTCCCTAACCCAATGATTACTTTTCTGTCTTTTTTTATATTTTTTAAAATGTGACAATGGGATATCATCATCACTATCGTGATCGGTATCAAAAATAGCTTCAGCTTGAGTATTCAATATTTTACCTGAAAGATTGTTCATAGTAACAATTTCATCATCTCCGGAGTCTTCATCGGTAACCTCTTCATTAGCGTTAACGGGAGGAAACACTGCTATAGAGTCTGGTATACTGTGAACATCAATGTATTCTACTTCTTCTAATGGCTCATGGAGTGTAAGAGGTCTTTTCAAATAACTGAAAACAAAATAGTACGTGTTTTAACCATTGTCCTTTTAAAAGGACGGTTGTGTTTGTAAGGTTATGTTGCAAAAATGAAGCAAAAAACAAAGATGTCTAAGTGTAAAACCATAAAGTTTTGACTATACCAACTTATCAGTGTAAAGAAATAGTAATGTTATGTTTGTAATTACGTAATTATTCTTACCTCCAATTGTCCATGACAGAACGTAAAAAGATGTTTCACACACAATTTACAATATCTGCAAGTCTTCAAAACTTACACTGCTGCAAATCTTGGAAAGACGTTGTACATGCTCTGTTTAATGATAGACTGGAGCACCATATTTCGGAAAGTAGTTTAAGTTGTACAAAAAAAAAGATTTCTGCACCGACCTTTTAAAAGGACGTTGATAGTAATTGGGTTAAATTGTTCTTATTTCGATTTTTTGGAAGTTGATGGCAAACATTGCGGTAATGCTTGCTGACTCTTCTTCGCCAATTTCATCTATGTTAGTTTTGCAGCATGAGATGGAGTTTTCATATGTTGGTCGACTTCGAACTTTCTCTCACTTGTAATCTGAAAAAGAAAATATCACATCATCGGTTGTTTTCTTTTAAATAAATGTTAGTAAAAGATAAAGGAATAATTAAAACTTAATTAATTAATTAATAAGAGGAAATAAACTTAAAATTTTACTCACAATCTTGCAGCATGCTACGTAAAACACTTTTTCTCCATCCATACGCAATTCTGAATAAGGTGCAATCCATCCAGGCAGTGGCTATTTTCGGCATTTTTGCTATTATATATCACAACTAACAAGTTTACACTTAGAAAAGCCAACGTAAAATTACGTTTAAAATAAAATTACTTTCGAATATGGGAATAAATTTCTCCGAATAACAAAGAATCACATATACTCTCAATTTTCTGGTAAAATGTATTTTTTTATTTATTTAGAAGTTTTAAGGTATTAGCTTTTCCTGGAATTTTGTCTCAGCCTGGATGTATGGGAAGAGCATTAATAAATACTTGGAGACGCTTATCGAAAAAGTAACGGAAGGGGCTTAATAAAATGCTATTTTTAATTTAAAGAGGGCTGTTTAATTTTTGTTAGTTTGTTACATCCACGACATATTTTTGGTAATGCCTATAATAAATTTGATTTAGTAAATAAATAAAACTCGGATTCTTAAAATATGTAAAAATGCCGAATTACTACAAAATATACAAATAATATACAGAATGCATATATTATGCAAATATGCATATGCATATGCAAATTTTCTTTTTACAAATGCAAAGAATAACCGTTGGGCAATAAAGTTATTATTATTAGCTATTATTATCTTTCTTAATTCAACTTTATTTTTCATAATATCGTTAATTTGTGTTTTTCCAACACCATATTTTTCGGTCAATTTTCGCGAACTTAACGCATACTTTTTACTTTCCGCGATTATATTCATTTTATCTTTTAGCGTCAAATGTTTTCGTTTTAGTGACATACTTAATTAAGAATCTTTCGAATACGGAGACAACTTTAAAGTAATCAAGTAACTGAAAGAAACTTTCCCATACGGAGAGAATTTTAAACTAACCAAGTAACTGAAACACTACATTATGTGTAAACTTGAAGAAAAGAAGGCGATCTCTGTTTGATCAAAGATAAACATGTACGTATTGCGCCGGCAATTTGCTTTCGGGGCGTGTTCGGAACTGAGATCGTATTCATTTCTACAAGTTTAATTTAGTTATGTATATATACTATTAATACATAATCATGGACACCTTCGCACAGATACGAAATAATATTGGCTATTTCCATAAATAAAGATACATCATAAATAATCCCGCCGATATCGGCAGGTAAATTTCTATGAAGATAGGCTGTACAAATTTGGGTTTATTTGACCGATGTCGTTTTATAAGGATGGCCGTAAATAACGGGGTTTTAGTATATGGGAATTTCCTTATAGTCAATTCGTCAATTGAAATTCTCCGTTACCTCAAGTGGCCGCTTTGGACAGGTGGCCCTTAACACATGTTTTACTGTATAACAAAGTATGTTTTAAAATTTTAGGTTGTAGTAAAATTTTTTGTAATGGCTAATTTACAAAAAGAATTGAAACAGCTGTACGAATTGGTCCCTAATAGATGGCCTGAGAATGTTTGCAGATATGCAATTCAAGAATATGTGAGATACCTTTCCAACAGATTCAAGAAACTATTCGTTGTATCCAGGGCAACTTTATCTATGTTTGCCGTGTTCTATGTGTCCACACCTCTCCTTCACGGAACGAAAACTTTGATCATACAGTGGAATATTCCATGTGACCCAACCAATAATACTTGTTACATAATATTTATGATATTACAGAGCATAAATAAAATCTTATTACCATATTTTCCTCGGTCGACATTCATCCCTCGACCTCAAATTACATCGGCCTCAGAGCAATATAATACCCATGAACCGCCCTTGGTGCATATATAACTATTTTTAATGGTTAAAAAATGACACACTTTCCGTACTGAGATTCATGAAAAAAGTCACTTTTTTTGACAATTGGAAAAAAAAACGTTTTATGCGTGTCTACGCAAATCATGGCTTTTAATTTTGTATAGAAGGCACACTTGTATAAAAGACACACACTGAATTAAATATGTTTCATGCATCGGCAGAATATGCCACAGAACATTCAAATGCAAAAATCTGGGGAACTTGAAAATTAACTATCATTTTCGACACCCTATATCCTTTTAACCAGAAACATTTCACTTAGGCAAACTATGTTCTAAATAACTAGTCTTATATCTATTATCTCCAAATGCTGTGTGGCACATAAGTTATGAGTAGAGCTGAGGATGTTTGCGGTACGGCAGGACCGTATGTAGTGCATCCCCACATTTAACTATTTATCTAAATATTCTCTGAAATGATTTGCCGGATCTCATAAATTAATAGAGTGATATTTTAGTATGCACTGGATATTGTTATTATACAAAATCATAATAGCCATTTGTATTTATGGATCATAAATAATATAATACGCATGTATTTGTATTTGGTTGTGAATTCAATTTAAACTTAAAACGAATCGTAATATTTTAACGACAAGCCGTCCTTACAATACATGCATTCGAGACAAAGTGTGCAACTCTACGAATAACTTCCATAATTGATCGAAAATGGACATTTTGGAGCTGAAGTAAAGCCCCTATTCTTAGAAAATTTTATTACTGTCGTTAAGAACTATTATTATAAACAACAAAGGCCTTTTATTAGTGTTGAAGTTTTAGTTTCATTGAATTTCCATGTTGTAAGTAGTCAATTGTAAAGTGTTCATTCACAATATTCTAAAACAAGGTGTAAATTTAACTAAAATCCAGAAAAACACATTCTGATAATATATTACTAGATTAGAAGCTGTGTTTATTACTATTTATTATATTATTTTTATAACCAAATGCAATCAAAGCTACGAAAACAAAAGAAACCTCGATTTATTAAAATCTTGTCACACAGCCTTTCAAAGCCTGGCAGCACATATTTTGCATATATTTTATATATACTACCTACTTGAACTAGGTGAATGAAGTTAGAAGTTATAACTTCTAACTTCATTCACCTAGTTCAAGTAGGTAGTATATATAAAATATATGCAAAATATGTGCCTTTGTTGTTTATAATAATAGTTCTTAACGACAGTAATAAAATTTTCTAAGAATAGGGGCTTTACTTCAGCTCCAAAATGTCCATTTTCGATCAATTATGGAAGTTATTCGTAGAGTTGCACACTTTGTCTCGAATGCATGTATTGTAAGGACGGCTTGTCGTTAAAATATTACGATTCGTTTTAAGTTTAAATTGAATTCACAACCAAATACAAATACATGCGTATTATTATTTATGATCCATAAATACAAATGGCTATTATGATTTTGTATAATAACAATATCCAGTGCATACTAAAATATCACTCTATTAATTTATGAGATCCGGCAAATCATTTCAGAGAATATTTAGATAAATAGTTAAATGTGGCGATGCACTACATACGGTCCTGCCGTACCGCAAACATCCTCAGCTCTAGTTATGAGACACCTTGCATATTATTATAATTTTTATATATGTGTTAAGTAATGTTTTAACAATTTTAGATGTTAGTAAAATTTTTCATAACCGCTAATTTACAAAAAGAACTTAAAAATCTCTACGAAATGGTTCCTGACAGATGGCCCGAGAGTGCCTGCAGAAATAAAGTCCAAGAATATCTGAGAAATCTTTCCAAAAGATTCAAGAAACTATTCGTTATATCCAAAACAACTCTATATATTTTTGGCGTAATCTATGGGTCTACACCTCTCATGCACGGAACGAAAACTTTTGCCATACAATGGCATATTCCATGTGATCCGACCAATAATACTTGTTACATAATAATTGTAATACTACAAAATGTTTTCGTCTTTTTCATGCTATTCGGGCTAATAGTATGGGATTTTATACTTTTCGCATTTTTATTTTTTATTTATGTAGAATTAGAGAAAATTAAAGATAATTATGAAAATCTTTTTAATAATCCAGATAATCTTGATATCGATGATATCTACGCAAGATTTTGTCATACGGTAAAGCATCATGTTTTCGTAATGAAGTAAGTTTGGTAAAACAAGAGTAGTAGAATCTTTCTTAATAATATGGTCTTCTTTCAGTTTTCTAAATAAAGTAAGTAAAGCATTTTCCACACAAATGCTTAGCAATTTTATAACGTTAACAGCAGCTTTCGTTTGCGGAATATTTTTTTTGAATAAAGATGGGTATGTATCACCCATTAATTAGCTATAGTTTAATATCTGGAGTTTTCCATTTATTATTTCAGATTTCCCCCTAGTTTTGACCTAATTTTGAGATATATTCCATATTTAACCACACATTTTTGCCAACTATATTTTTACTGTATATCTGGGGAATTAATAGATGAACAAGTATGTAGCAGATAAAAATATTTAATAAAAAATTTAAATTCTTTCGTGCACTTATCTTTAGATTGCTTCTGTAGGAGATGCGATGTATGCATCTAAATGGTACGAAAAATATCAACCTCGCCTAGTTAAAGGCATGAACCTCGTGATGAAAGCGTCTCTTATGACTGGTCGATTAACAATTGGGAATTTTTGGCAACTAAACATGGCCATTTTCAAGGACGTATGAAGACTTCTTACGTATAATAAGAGCACATAATTAATTCTTTGATTTCAGGCTCTTAAAACAGCGATGTCCTTTCAAGCTTGTATGCAGACTGCTTATGGAGTTAATGATAATATCTGAAAACAAATGTTACAAATGTTATTCTATATAAACATTGTTTCACTTTTCAACATAAATAACTAGTGTAGTGTTAAATAGAAATAGAAAGCTTAATTACAATAAAATCTTGCAAACCCGTTATGTCACTTTTCGCTCTTGAGAAATAAAATAACCCTCAAATTGATATCATGGCAATATGATTTGAAGATTTAAGTAGGAATGACATTAGTAATACTTATTTACTGTAATTATTGTAATACTCAATAATTTATAATTCAATCGAACAAAAAACGTCATCAAAAGCAGTAAGGAAATACCTATCTCCGACAAAAATTGGTTGTCCTCGATTGGTAAAACTTCCTTATCGTTCTTGTCGATCTTATCGCTTTTGTCGATTTTCATAGTATCTGATATTGTCGAGCAATGCATGAAAAATATTAGACAATTGTGACGCTTACAAGTGCATATCTCTAGCATAAGTGTTTCATAGTATCTGATATTGTCGAGCAATGCATTGAAAATATTAGACAATTGTAACGCTTACAAGTGCATATCTCTAGCATAAGTGTTTAAGCAAATAAAAGTGTTAAAAAAAGTCGCAAACTTAATGAAGACCACCTTCAACATCAACTTATGGAAACAACATTTAGAAAATAAAATATTCGTGAGTCCCTAGGAATTTCATATATGTACTCATAAATCGATCCAAGCAATTTTGAAGACCATTTGAGCCTTAGCCATGTGCCATTTCGATTTGTTTCCAAATCGCCCAATTTTTGCGAAAAAGAATGACGCATGTATCATTCTATTGTACCAATAAGTCAGTTTTCATACGATTTTCGATGGTATGTTAATGGAATGAACTTGAATTTAAGATAGGTGATTTAATATACCTCTCTCGGTACTTAATCTATTACATTCTAACTTAAAACCAGTTTCATATAATAAAGTCTTTTCCAGTTTTGCTTATTCTGTGCCAAAAAGTCATTATTCATCCGCCTTATGTTTACTTTGGCAAATTGTTGAAATATTACCTGGCTTTTCTTGATATCTGCAGCTTCTTTCGTATCGAATTTTAAATCAACCTTCTTTATATCTTCAAAATATTTGTTTTAATAAAACGCAGTCAAACGATGTTCCCCAACGTGTCACAATCGGCTGTGTGGTTCAGGATTTCGGCACACAGTCTGTGAAATTCTCAACTACATTTCGGGGACTTTAGAAATTTAAATTCCTTCAAGGAGTTAAACACTACGTCCGACTTGGTAATTTACAATCCAAATATTTGCTCAAAAGGAGACAAATGCTTCGTTGTCTAGTGAATGAAACGGTAGATTGCATAAAATAAAAGTAACACATATGTTAAATTCAAATTTTGCATAATGTTGTTTGCGACTATTTATCGAAGAAAGGTATTTGATATTGACGTGGCGTTGACAATCTCTTTTGGAACAACACATTAAAGGGATATTACAAAGTAGACATTGAATTTCGGCGCGATAATAATATAAGTCCAGCCTTTTTGCTATAAATTTTTTACCAGTGTCCGACATTGGTCGTTTTCACGACATATTGCAGTAGATTTTTCCCGGCAGAAGAAAATTAAAGAAGATAGGAAAATTATTGTATATATTTGTAAAATTTTATTCCAGGGAAATGACTTTAAAAATAAGAAATTTTTATAATAATTTATTGTAATGTGTATTTTGTACCATGATTGTAGGTTGCACGAGACTATGTAGATGTTTGAAGACCGCGCCGAGCAGGAAGTCATGATAATACGGATATATATATATTGTTATTATGTTGATTTACTTATGTTAGGAAGGGATATCTTGGCGTTTCCTGCTTCATCATGCCTTAGAGATTGAATAGTTCTTTTACAGATAGGTTGTATTTTTTGTTAAATTAAATAAAACGTAATTTTATTTAATTCTAATTTTGATAATTACGGTGTGTGTTTTTGGTAGTGTGCTGATGTATTTAAAATTCATTACGTAAAATTTTTATGAGTATTTAAACATATAAATTGATTTAAATAACCTATCTGAATCTCTCGTATAATAGTTTTTGTGGCATAAAACTGAAATGTATGTATTTTTTAAAATGATATTTATATAGATATATTTGTAATAATACTTTTATTGAAATTGAAGCTTCTTAAATTCATAAATTTAATTTGTAATATTCTTGTAATCATTTGAAATATTAACAAAACGTATTAGTCTGTTTTTTTGAATATAGTTTTTGTTCATTTAGTTATCGTAGTATAGTAGGAAGGCGGGAAAATATATTTTGTGACAAGCTGGTCTTGCGCTTGTTAAATTTTGGTTGCGTGCGAAAAATAGAGAAAGTTCTATTTTGACGTTTGAATTGTTGAGGGGATAAAGTAATTTATGACAGCTAATAAAGTTTGTTTATATTTATTTAGATTTTGTTCGGAATTCAAGTTAGAGTTTTTTTTCTCTCTTGTACAGTCATATTTTACAAGAGTTTTTTCTCTTTATTAAGACGTAATTTAGTCAAGGCTCTGCTTTATATTTGATAAAGTAGTTTTTTTTTTTTGTTTTTAAGATAAATTATATGTTTGTGGTGTTAATGGTAGTTTTATTTCTTGAGTTTAATTTGTATTATTTCTCTTTTACACCACGACATTCGTGAGAATAACTCTGACGATTAAGAAGCTCAAGGAAGGTGCCCTCCCGATTGAGTCTAGTTCGGCGAGACTGCTGTGTATTGTGAACATAAGTAAATAAGAAAAATTAAAACAACAATTCAAAAGCACAATTCGCTGCAATATGTAACTGCGACATTTTTAAAACAAGCGTAGAACAACAAAATAGTACTTTCGGCAGTATACATGTATATACACCAGATCCCGAACAGAATCGACGTAATATTTAAGGTTGTATCACCACCACGCACCACCATTTATTGTCGAACCTAGATCACTGCCTGTTGACGCTATAAGCCAGCTCTAGTAATTATTAACAAGTGTCATTCCTCAAGCTGAGTCTAATGTTCATATTGATTTGCAAGTTTATAACTGAATTTTTGAAAACAAAACATGGTCATGTAATGCGTTTTGGTAAATTCGTACGATATGGAACAATTCACTTAACAATTCCACCTGAGAAGTGTAATTCTACAAACTTACTACAAAATTTCAAACAAAAAGTTGTTCGCTTTTTATAGATGTTTTAAACGAAAATAAATAATTTCTATTTAAAGAAGTGGATAGTCGTCTTGATCATAGTGATGCTGGAGATATGTTTATGGAAACGCTGCATCATCGCTAAAGAGTGTTTCTTGTGGATTCATGGTTTTAAATCTTAACGGGACATGGATCCACTATTATACACCTAACCCAAATACTAGTCGAAATAATGGACTGTAATTGGTGAAAGTGCCCTAAAATGGCGACGACTATATCCGAGATAAGCTTTCGTCCCTTCTTTAGTACTTTTAATAATTTCATCTATGGTCATTACAAATAACATTGAGTTTAGCGTACAACCCTGAGCTAAATTAGTTTTATTGCGAAATTCCTCAATTCTTAGTAATATCTAGAGCAGACCAATTTCCTATCGCGCCATGTGCGCCGATGTGAGGATGATTGTATTGCATCAGAACTAATAAAAAGCATTCAGTATGTGTTGGGTACTTGCTTAGACTGCATGTAAGTGTAAGCATACGTAATAAAATGTCGTCGACACATAAATCGAAAAAACGACCGTTGCCAGACGAAGTGAATAAGTTTATTATGGATTTCCCGGACTTAATATACGATGGCTCAAAAATTAAATGTTTAGTGTGCAATACATATCTAATGTGTTGGTCAAAAACACATTGTAAAGAACACTTAAGCAGTTCGAAGCACAATATTAACAAAATTAATCGACAACAGTTTATACATGAACTATGTGTAACTGTGATTGTGTGTACACTGCCGTTTACCTTGTTAAGTAATGATTCATTTATTTCATTTTGGAATAAATACGCGAATCAAACATTACCGAGCACGACAACGTTACGAAGGAATTTACCATCGGTGCGTAAACAGGTTGAAAATAAAATCAAAGCCGAACTGAAAAATAAAAAACTGTGGTTATGTGTGGACGAAACAACTGACAGCAAAAAACAATCTGTAGGTAATGTAATGGCGCGTAATATGGAACCACATCAACCAACGTCTTCAATTTTATTAGCATCCAGACGACTAGAACAATGTAATGCCGAAAAAATTTCAGATTTCTATTAGATACTTTGGAAAAATTTAAACCTTCGAAACACCAAGTATTAATTAATGTTTATGACCGATGATGCCGCAACCATGTGTTCTGTAGGCCGGTCTCTTAGAAAATATTGTCCTAACTTGTTACATATTACTTGTAAACTCCATGCTCTACACCTTGTGGCTGAACAGGTTCGTAGATGTTATCCAGAGGTAGACGTTTTAATATCGAGTACAAAGGCAATATTCCTGAAATCTCCAAAACGTATTCGGAAATTTCACGAATTGTGTCCCCATACCCCTGAGCCACCACAGCCGATTCTGACACGTTGGGGTACATGGTTACGGGCGGGGTTTTACTATCATGAACATTTTGAAAAAATTGAGGACGTGGTTTTATCATTCGATCCGAAAGAAAGTGCAGCTATCAATACAAGCCAGAAAAAATTTCAAGATGCCCAGATTAAAATGGATTTACAAAGTATTCGTGAGAATTACTTGGGACTAGAAGAAGCAATAACAAAATTAGAAAATTCGTCGCTGTCGTTAGAGGAATCACTGCAAATCGTTAAAGATGTTCACGCACAACTGCGTGCTGTAGAAGACGCAAAAAGTGAAAGTGTTCTAATTAAATTTGAAAGTGTTTTAGACAGAAATGCAGATTTTGACACCTTAACACGTATTTGTGAGGGCACGTCTACAGATGCGTTAAGTTGCTTAAAAAAGTATTTTGATTATATATCACTAGATGTAGAACGCTCGTTTTCCGAATATAAACATATTTTTTCCTCACGGTGGACATGTCTTTCAGAAATAAACTTAGAAACGCACCTGATGTTGAAAATATACAATCGAGTTTCTCCAGTTTGTCAATCCTTGGAAGACGCTTAAAACGGTAAGTGTTTTTTTAAATCCTCTGTCGTGCACACAATCACTGATTTCATACATTTTCCATTTTATTTAGGTACATACAACGCTGCTATAATAAGTACTATTCTTATTTTTCGTGTGTTTATGCATATTACTTTAATAGCAGAAAACCAAATGTATATTTAATTATTTCTGATAGAATAAATGTCTCTACTTCTATACTTAAATCAGTAACAAGCTCATGTTGCGTCCCTATTCTATCGCATATTCTAATATATTACGAATTACACTCCCATACCGACGCTCATGGCGCGCACGGAAATTGTTCTGCTCTAGTAATATCTAATAAGGATCTAATTATTAGGTGCCGAATTAGCTATTTGGTGGAGAATTTTATTTTATATTTTAGAATTTCTATTCTTGGCTTCCCAATCAATAATAAAATAGCCAACAGAAATGTAATAAAACCACTCTTAGAGACGTCATGATAATTTCAAATTTTATATGATTATTATCTTTTTCACATAGAAACATTTATACACTGGCAAACATATTAACAGATATTTATTATTAATTGCTTTAAATATTAAACAAAATATTTACTCGAGTAAAATTCTATTTTAATTTAAAATAAAACAGATTATTTCACTGAAATTATTAGTTGTGACAAAATATTTTCCTATATTCATAAATTTTTAATATTTTAATAAGGTATTTTATTCAACAATAACAGATTTTCCATTAAATATGAACACCTACGACCCGGCTCCCATATATATCCTTTCTGAACATGCCCTAGAATTTATAATTTTGAAGTGATTCTATTTCCTAAATAGACTTCAACAACATGAATGACGAATTCGTCATGTCATCCGGATTATATTCGTTAGCTTTAGTTGGTCTTAATCCATATAAAACCAACATCTCTGACTATCTAAGAGCTTTTATACTTCTAGGATTCGCAACAAGTTTGGCTTGCTTTAATTTGGGATGTTTATTATATGATTTTGATGGCATGCAGACAATAAAAAATGATTTGGAATGCGTACCCTTATCTGTGCAGGTAAAATTCATGATTTTTAATTAATTAAAAATTTTATTGTTTGAAAGAAACTTATTGTAGAACTTACTTCGTGATAATTATTCATATTGATACACAAAAAAACAGTTATTACTAAGTGGACCAATTCGAATATATCCAATAACGAATTGGTTCCCGCATGCGAAACATTATTAATATCTAGAGATATGCTATCACGAATGGTGCTGTTATTATGTTAGATACAAAAAAAATGTAAGACGGTTTTTTTTTATTATGAAACGTTCTCGATGATACGTATAAAAAATAAAATCTAAAATGTATGTAATTAGATAATTTTAAAAAAACTTACCGTCTTATGCGTTTTCCGTGACTTGAAAGTCTGGAGAAGCTCCATGAAATATTGTTAACATAAGGTGCGTCTCCAAAGTTATTTCTCTAAAACGCGTCCGCCGCCGTGAGGAAAATATGTACTTGTATAAAGAAAACGATCACTCCACATCTAGTGATGTGATGTTTGCATAATTAAAATAATCTTTGAAACAACTTAACACATCTGTAGACGAACCTTCACAATTTTGTCTAAGTCTGGCAAAATCTAAATCTTTATCTAAAACACTTTCAAACTTACTTAAAATACACTCATTTCTTGCGTCTTCTATCGAACCTAGCTGTGCGTGTGTATCTTTCACAACTAGCACTGATTCCTGTAACGATAGCGAAGAATTTTGTAGGTTTTCTAATGCTTGCACTATTCCGAAGTAATTGTTGTGAATAGTTTGTAAATCACTTTTAACCCGACTATTTTGAAATTTTTTCCGACTTTCTTCGATAGCGGCACTATCTTTCGGGTTTAATAATAAAACCACTTTTTTTTACATTCTCAAAATATTTATGATAGTAAAATGCCGCTCGTAGCCATGTTCCCCATCGTGTCAGAATCGGCTGTGGTGGCTCAGGGGTATGGGGACACAATTCGTGAAATTTCCGAATACGTTTTGGAGATTTCAGGAATACTGCCTTTGTACTCGATATTAACGCATCTACATTTGGGTAACATTTACGGGTCCGTTCTGCTACAAGATGTAGGGCATGGATTTTACATGTAATATGTAAAAAGTTACCACACTGTTCCTTAAGAGACCGACCTACAGAAAGCATGGTTGCGGCACCATCTGTCACAAACATTAGGATTTGATCTCTGGAAATTTCAAATTTTTCCAATGTACCTAACACCACTTTTGAAATTACTCGCGCAGTACATTCTTCTATTTGTCTGCTAGCTAATAAAATTGAGGATGGCGATTGATTTGGTTCCATTTTACGCACCATAACATTAAGTACAGATCTTTTTTTGCTATCAGTTGTTTCATCCACACTCAAACACACTTTTTTATTTTTCAGATCAGCCTTAATTTTATTTTCTAAATGTACACGAACAGATTTTAAATAACGTCGTAAGTGGGTGCAGCTCGGTAATTCTACATTGCCATATTTTTCAAGAAATGAAATAAACGAATCATTGCGTAACAAAGTAAACGGCAAATTACACACAACCATCATTGTACACAAATCAAATAAGAACACTTCGTATTTTGTATCGGCACCAGTGTCTCTATCTTTATGTCTTGCGCTATGCACGTGGCGTTGCAAATTTGATTTTGTTAAATGGTTTATATATATATATATTGCACACTAAACATTTTAAATTTACCCCATTGTAAGATAATCTAGGATGGTTCTCAATAAACCTATTGACTAACTTTGATGATAGCGGTTTTTTTACTGTACGCTCCTTCAACATTATTAAATACACAGAATACACTTTCCTGCTGCTATTATACGTGTATACACGATGACCGTGAACAACATACTAAGTAATCGTATGTGCGATGGGGCACGCGGGAACCAATTCGTTAGTCACGCCTCTGCTTTCGCTCCGGATTGGTCCACTCTAGTTATTACAGCAGTTCTGATATTAAAAACAAATTATTCTCAAACGAAATTAACAATACGTATGAGAAGCAAAGGAACAATTATACAGGTATACATAAGCTACAACCAAAAATAAACCTAGCCTTAAGATATAAATTAAGAGGTAATTAAGTAACAATGGAGCACTTTCAAATAACTACAGGGGTGTATAGTATTAAGAAAAATACATTAAAATTGTTGTGGATTAATAAGACTATTGAAAGGATTAGTTTTAGATAGATCTAGCTGGCCATTAAGAATAACGTATTTCGAACTTTATAAGTTTTTATGGTTCTAAATTATTCAGTTCCTTTATTCAACCTTTATTCACAATCTCACAATTTCTATGGTTCTAAGTTACTCAGACCTGGTCCGAACAGACAGACCTGTCTGTTTCAAAGACAGACTTGTCTGTTTCAAAGACAGGTAGGAGTTCGGGTTGGCGCATGCGCATTGACGTTTCACCCTCAAAAATGCAAAATGAACCCCCATAAGAAAATACATGGGATTTTGTGCCCGAACCCGCATAGCTTGTCTACTCATATTTAAAACATTTCTTGTGCATAGAAATCCGAACTTTACTTATAAACTCTGAGTGTTTTATATTTTTGAGTTTTATCTTTGTTATTGAAAAATATGTGAGATAGTTTTGTTTGAGATTGTGAATAAGGTCCATTACAACGATGCCATGGACTTACACCTATACAGGCTGATTCATTTTCGGCCCTCACCATGGGGATCTCTCTTATTATTGGAGATAGAGTATAGGTTTAAATTTGGCAAAGTTGTTAAATTTTGTGTTTGTTATAAATCCGTAAAGAAAATTGACCTGTGACAAATGACCTTCGTTATTTAAAAAAAAAAACGCGAAAACCCCATTTTCTTCTTTTACCTGTAGCACCGACATTTGGCCTTGTAGAGAAAAAATAAAAACACATCCTTGTGGCCATTTCTAACCCTCTATCCAGTGGTGTACTCTAAATTTTTATACGACGTTTCGTTTCTTTCTGGCCATTATCAACTATCTAATTTCTTATAGGCGCCATGTTGGAATTAGACGTCTTCAGAAAGAGTTTTTTTTCTAATTTCAACCATGTACCACATGCCGACATAGTTTTTGACATTAGGTTTTATTTGAAAGAAAAAATTATAAGATTAAATAAGGTAGCCTTTGGAATTTCAATCTGTCAAACATTTCATTTATTGTTCATTAATAATACAAAAATGTCATACACTAACAAAGAGAAACGAGATATGATAAGTATTTTTTATTCTTCGAAACGAAATTCAACAGTAGCGAGGACAAGATAACAAAAACATTAATAAAAATACATAGAAAAGTAAACAATAAACAATTACAGTAAATGTTCAATTATCTGGCCATCTTCGGTAATGCACAATTGGGCACGCCTTCTGGCATTTTGTACTGCCCTTTGTATAGTTCTTCTAGGAACTGCATCGAAGGCATTCTGAAGTCTGTCTCGTAATTCTTCAATGTTTTGTGGCGCATGTAATTTATAGATATTATTTTTAACATATCCCCATAAAAAAAAATCTAGCGGACTTAAATCAGGTGATCTCGCAGGCCATTCAACAACTCCCCTATTTCAAATCCAACGGTTTGCAAACTCTTGATTTAAGAAATTTCTAACAACAGCTGCATTGTGTGCTGGTGCGCCATCTTGTTGCCTCCATAAATATTGTAATTGATTTAATGGGATATTGTCGTCAAGATATTCAGATACGTATGTACGTAAAATGTTTAAATATCTTTCTTCATTTAAATCTTCTTCATACATAACTGGTCCTAAGAGACGATTTGCCAAAATACCCATCCAAACGTTTATTCCAAAACGGTGTTGTGGTCTTCTAGCCCTGTTTTGTCGGGGATTTTGTACTGCCCAATAGTGCTCCGTATTTATGTTGAACATTCCAGAATTTGTAAATTTTGTTTCATCTGACCAGATGATTTTGCTTAAAAAATTTTCGTCATTTTCTATCCTTCCCATTAACCAATTACAATATTCTAGCCTTCTAAAATTATCTCCAGGCAGTAAAGAGTGACTAACATGGATCCTGTATGGTTTAAACCTACTTTTATGTAAAGTTCTCCAAACTCTGAACTGGCACAAATTTAATTCTGACGCTACTTCGCGTGTAGAAATTGATGGATTATTATTTATCTATAAAAATACAAGATTAACATGAAATTTGAAAACACGCTTTTAATTTACCATTTGTAAAATATATCTTGTCGATTTTCATTTAAATTCATGTTGTCTTGACCTTTACGCGGCTTAGTAAACGATTCATTCTCGACCAAATTTCCGTCGAGATCTAGAAAAATGATACGATGAGGCTGTTGTCGTTCTGGATATAATTGTAGATATCTTGTACTCGCTACTATTGAATTTCGGTTCGAAGAATAAAAAATACTTATCATATCTCGTTTCTCTTCGTTAGTGTTTGACATTTTTGTATTATTAATGAACAATAAATGAAATGTTTGACAGATTGAAATTCCAAAGGCTACCTTATTTAATCTTATAATTTATTCTTTCAAATAAAACCTAATGTCAAAAACTTTAGTCAGCATGTGGTACATGGTTGAAATCAGAAAAATGCTCTTTCTGGAGATGTCTAAATCCAATATGGCGCCTATAAGAAATTAGATAGTTGATGATGACCAGAAAGAAACGAAACGTCGTATAAAAATTTAGAGTACACCACTGGATAGAGGTTTGGAAATGGCCATAAGGATGTGTTTTTACTTTTTCTCTACAAGGCCAAATGTCGGTGCTACAGGTAAAAGAAGAAAATGGGGTTTTCGCGATTTTTTTTTAAATAACGAAGGTCATTTGTCACAGGTCTATTTTCTTTACGGATTTATAACAAACACAAAATTTAACAACTTTGCCAAATTTAAACCTATACTCTATCTCCAATAATAAGAGAGATCCCCATGGTGAGGGCCGAAAATGAATCAGCCTGTATACGTATTTTTTCTCTTCTGTACCGGGATAGTCGGTCAATGGAAAATTGCCACTTTCGGCATAGTTTCTTTTGTCCGTCAGATGTCACTAGATTATATGGTGCCACCTAATAAGACAAAATTTGCTATAACTTGTGAGGCGATTCTTTAAGCATCAAAGTGTCAACAACTGTCATTTAAAATACGTAAAACTTAATAGTTGTGTATTTTCAACAATTTCTAATGAAATAATAAAATTTTTAACATTATTTAGCAAAATTAAAAATACAGTTTCCGAAATGTTCTGAAAAATGACTTGTTCCGAAACTTTCCAAATTTGTTAAAGATTTTGGATGGAAAACATCTCCACCACTGCTTTGACAAGCTAACGAGATGCTGTATGTTGATGCAGTAACAGAATTTAATATCATGCTGGATACTCTATTCTTAGAAGAAATGATTTCTTGTATCTATTCTTCTATTACAAATACACTTTTCCAATTACCATCCATTTTTACTGCCAACGACATGACAGTTGACAGAAATCTCGGAACTTTTCCAATGTCATTTGAATTTTCAGCTTAAGAAATTTATTTTTCGTGAAAAATAAAATCTTATTATCATATTTTCCTCGATCGACATTCATCCCTCGACCTCAAATTACATCGGCCTCAGAGCAATATAATACCCATGAAACGCCCTTGGTGCATATATAACTATTTTTAATGGTTAAAAAATGACACACTTTCCGTACTGAGATTCATGAAAAAAGTCACTTTTTTTGACAATTGGAAAAAGACCGTTTTATGCGTGTCTACGCAAATCATGGCTTTTAATTTTGTATAGAAGGCACACTTGTATAAAAGACACACACTGAATTAAATATTTTTCATGCATCGGCAGAATATGCCACAGAACATTCAAATGCGAAAATCTGGGGAACTTGAAAATTAACTATCATTTTCGACACCCTATATCCTTTTAACAAGAAACATTTCACTTAGGCAAACTATGTTCTAAATAACTAGTCTTATATCTATTATCTCCAAATGCTGTGTGGCACATAAGTTATGAGACACCTTGTATATTATTATAATTTTTATATATGTGTTAAGTAATATTTTAACAATTTTAGATGTTAGTAAAATTTTTCATAACCGCTAATTTACAAAAAGAACTTAAAAATCTCTACGAAATGGTTCCTGACAGATGGCCCGAGAGTGCCTGCAGAAATAAAGTCCAAGAATATCTGAGAAATATTTCCAAAAGATTCAAGAAACTATTCGTTATATCCAGAACAACTCTATATATTTTTGGCGTAATCTATGGGTCTACACCTCTCATGCACGGAACGAAAACTTTTGCCATACAATGGCATATTCCATGTGATCCGACCAATAATACTTGTTACATAATATTTGTAATACTACAAAATGTTTTCGTCTTTTTTATGCTATTCGGGCTAATAGTATGGGATTTTATATTTTTCGCATTTTTATTTTTTATTTATGTAGAATTAGAGAAAATTAAAGATAATTATGAAAATCTTTTTAATAATCCAGATAATCTTGATATCGATGGTATCTACGCAACATTTTCTCATACGGTAAAGCATCATGTGTTTGTAATGAAGTAAGTTTGATAAGACAAGAGTAGTAGAATCTTTGTTAATAATATCGTTCTTCTTTTAGTTTTCTAATTAATGTAAATAAAGCATTTTCCACTCAAATGCTTAGCCATTTTACAACAATGACAGGAGCTATCGTTTTTGGAATATTTTTTATGAATAAAGATGGGTATGTACCATCCATTAATCACCTATAGATTACTACTGGGTTTATTACTTCTCATTCCAGATTTCCTCCTGATTTTGCGCTTGTCTTTAGATATATTTCTTACTTAACAACATTTTTTTGTCAACTATACTTCTACTGTATATCTGGCGAACTAATAGATGAGCAAGTATGTAGAACATCAAAATATTTAATGAAGAATTTTAATTCTTTTATACACTTATCTTTAGATAGCGTCTGTAGGAGATGCAATATATGCATCTAAATGGTACGAAAAATATCAACCACGTCTAGTTAAAGGTATGGATCTGGTAATGATAGCGTCTCTTATAATAAACAGATTATCAATTGGCAAACTTTGGCAATTAAATATGAACATTTTCAAGGGTGTATGTGGACTTCTTTGCATTTAATGAGATTGTGTTATTAATGATTTGATTACAGGTTGTTAAAACAGCATTGTCTCTTCAAGCTTGTATGCAAACTGCCTATCAATTTGAAAGAAATTACTAGAAAACTGTTACGTATTATATATAAACATTGTATCACTTTTAGCATAGATATCTATGTGCACTATTACAACGGGTACTGAAAGATATCCAGCTCATGTAGGTTTTGGACAAAAAAATATCCGAACTTTAGTCTATTGATTTATATTTAGTTTATTGGAAAATTCCCCGATGGAATATATAAATAACGGGTGTCCGTTTAATACTGAAGCTGACAGCATGTGTAAAATTTTGGTTAAGCGATTACTAGACTCGGCAAAGAGAATTTCCAGTGCAGCGCCGAGAGCAACGTAGAGGGGAGAAGCGCGCGGCACGGAAACTCAAGCGTCCGTGTCAAAGCACACCTACTTCAGTATTATTCCACTGGTCGTTGTGAGTGCATTTCAGGACACACATACTTACAATATGTCGTATTTAGATATGTTTCGGAAACGACGGATTTCGAAGAAACTAGAAAACGGAATAGCGAGTATACCGGAATTAGAATATGAATGCGATATAATTAAATGTGTAAGATGCGACGACTATTTGACGTGTACCAGCTGGAGGAAGTGTGAACGCCACCTAAAAAGTATAAAACACTGTTATGCAATCCGTGGCAAACGATACAGCGAACAATTAACATTTCATATAGGTGTTTGTTTTATTATATGTAATCTACCGTTCACTTTGCTGGACCAAAAAGCATTTGTCTCCTTGTGGAGCAAGTATTCGGATTATACATTACCAAGACGAACATCGATAAGAAACGTTATGCCATCTACTCGACTAGTGACTATGTTGAAAGAAGAATTAAACAAGAATTGAAAGATAAAAAATTGTGGTTATGTGTGGACGAAACAACTGATCGACAAAAAAATTGTGTGGTGAATGTGATGGTACATCATAGGAAGAATTTGAACCGTCATCCTGTATCTTACTTGCTTCCAAAAGAGTTGCAAAATGTACTAGCGATGAAATTTTAACAGTGGTGTTGGGCGCATTGAACAAATTTCAAGTTTCAACAAACCAACTTTTAACGTTTGTGAGTGACGGTGCCGCTAACACGCTTTTCTTATGCCGATTTTTTAAAGAAGAGAGTACCAATCTGTTACATGTAACATGTAAAACGCTTTTCTTATGCCGATTTCTTAAAGAATAAAGTGGCAATCTGTTGCATGTAACATGTAAAACGCTTTTCTTATGCCGATTTCTTAAAGAAGAAGAGAACCAATCTGTTTCATCTAACATGTAAAATATTTTTGAATTTCTTTTAAAAAAATATTAAAAGTTAATGATAGTAGATAAAGTTTTGTACAATATTCGTATTGTAAATTCATATTACAACCTTCGATGTTTCGTCAAACTCGGCTGACTGTTTGACAACTTTAACATCTAGTGTCGTAATAAGAATATTTTCAATACTTATATCGTAAATAACTAATATAAAGTCCTATATTTATTTCAATAGTTCGGGACACGTATTTTGCATGACTTCTGATAGCCTTTAATTTATGTCGCAAACATCGGTAAAATTTCCCCATTAAAAATGTATATAACCCATAACCCAACAATGTTAAATAATCATGCATGTATACATACGATGTATACATTTTCATGCAAAAGAGAATTAATTTATTATGGCAGCTGAGTTGCACTGTTTATCCCGCAAAAACTAGAATTATCGATTAAAATAAACCAAATAATTTATGTTGATGATATTATCTACAACGTGTTTCAAAAAGAATTACATCCAGTTGTCAATGAATTTCTCCTATAAATTATGATGTTCTGCTTTCTTGAAATACGAATATAGATTAAATTGTATGAAGGTTTCTGTCATTGTCAAAATTTATCATCGAGAGATATCGTGATGAAATTAATAACAAGTACGATTAGATTATTAATTTATTTAATACGAAAATTTTAAAGATGGGATATTAGTCAAACAACCAAGGTAAATAACTAATTTGTAGAAATTTTAATTATAATAATTTATAACAAGTGTTCAAAATGGTCACCATTCTGTTGAATACATAATGCAATACGACGTTTCATGTCGTCAAAAATATTCTGCAATACATTTGGTGTATTTCATTACATTTAATCGTAATTGTATTCATCAAGTCATTTAAGTTATTCATTCTTTTCTCATATACTTCATTTTTTAGCAATACGAAAATAGAAAAATCGAACGGATTAAGATATGGTGACCTTACTGGCCAAACACCTTTGCTTAGAACTCGATGAGGGAAGTAACATTCTAAAAGTGCTAAATTTTCACGAGTTATATGTGCAATAGCCCCATCGTGCGGGAAGTAACCCCCATTCAATTCGTCTCGTTGTACTTGAATTAAAAAAAGGGTGTTAATACCTGTTCTCGGTATCGTTGGCTGTTAGGTTATTGTGAAAAGCTTTGTGAAAAGGATACTAAGGTTTATACTGTTTTTACCGGAAAAGAAGAATATGTTATTGAGTTTATCTCATTTAATCGAGAACTGGTTCTATTACTATATATTTACGTCATCTTATATATTTTAAAAATAATTTTCATGAAAAATAGTAGATTTTCTATGACAAGGGTTGTTCAGAAAAACTTCAGTTTTTTCTTTTGTAAAGCCAAGAAGAAACAGTAATTATTTTCGTCAACCATTTCTCCTTTAAGTTTTCAACAGTAATCCGCTGAAATAACCGAGTCCCTTAGCCCATTACTTCATGCGCTAAACACAAACGAAAAAATTATTTCTGAACAGCCCTCGTAATTACAAAACCATATGGAATCACTTAAACATTACTAGCAAATAAACTTCTATTATGATCATCTTCATTCTTGTTTATTTATTGTTTGTAAGAAAGTATGAATTGATAAGCATACTCTCATAACCTGAAAAATAAATACACAATTACTGAACTTGACATATTCGTTAAAATTATTATACTCCAATAAATGTCTTCATATCTAGTTTCCATATATGACCAATATTCATATTGATGGGCCTATGAGATCGTTGAATTATGAGTTTTAAACTTGCAATAAAATTTGTGTCTATACAACGGTACCACATTGAATTATATAGAGCCGAACCTATAGAATTAATCTAAAATTTAAAGAAATGTGTATACCAATAAATTTAATATGATTGCTAAAGAGCATAATTGAATTTTAATTTTATATTTTCTTATGTTTTACAATTACAGTGAAAGCTCTCATAAGCGGGCAGTCACGGTTCCAGGATTTTTGCCCGCTTATGGGAGGTGCCCGCTTAAAAGAAAACTCTGAGAAATCAAATAGAACTCGTATAATGTAACATGTAACTACTATATAGGTACATATACGAGATGTATGTAAATAATATGTAATGACATAGACACAAACAAGCTATTCAGGAGCAGCTGGAAAATATCTTAAAATGGATGACTGCTTCATTTTCCTTTGCTGTTCTTCCATACGGCACTTCTGAAAATGACATTCCAGATTTTTGATATGTTCAAAAGCAACATAGTCATCTGTAGAAAACTTTTTCAGTTCCCTGATGCAATTTAAAGCTTCATCAAAGCACTTTATTTTATTTTCTTCTTCTTTTTGTTCTTGAACGTCTTCTATTTCGTCATCGGTCTCGTTCGCTTCACTAACTTGACTGGATGTAGTAGTCTGGTTTTCAAAATCATCATCTTCTGTTGGTGTCTTATCATCAATTTTTATAAATTCGTCTAGGTTCTGGTCACTGGTATTCGTATTTAAATCTTCTGCAGCTCTCCTCATCATCTCCATTGTCGCAAAAACAGACAACGGTAAGTCATCCCCATCATCAGAGTCAAACTGAGGAACCGTCGCATCCGTTTCTCTGAACCCAGCCTTTCTGAAACAATTTTGTATTGTTGATGGAGTGACCTTTTCCCATGCCGTTTTGATAAAATATAATGCCCCTAAAATATTAATTTTTTTTGATAATTCAGATGATGATTTAGAAGAATCTGTTTGATAAAATATGTTGTATAATCTGGTTGCGGTAATAAAGCTTGAAATTCTGAATGATGCCTTGGTCTAGTGGCTGGCAAACAGAAGTTGTATTGGGAGGCAAAAAAATTAATTTCACATTTTTGAGGTGTAATTCTCGAGGATGTGAAGCAGCGTTATCTAAAAACAGTAAAATTTTTCTCTTTTCAATTCCCATTTTTCGATCAAGCTCAATTAACCATTCACCCATTATATCGCCTGTCATCCAGGCTTTCCGGTTTGACATCCACTTGACAGGTAAATCCTTAATGCTTATGTTTTTCAGTGCTCTAGGACGAGCCGATTTTCCAATCACTAGTAGTTTTTCTTTCTGCCCTGTCATACTTGAACAAAACAACACTGTAAGTCTTTCTTTGGCCAATTTCCCACCTACACACTTTTCAGATTTTAAGGAAAGGGTCTCATTGGGAAGCGCACGAGAAAAAGGCCACTTTCGTCGGCGTGGTAAATGTCTTCGCATTTGTATCCGAGTAATAGTGAAGGAAGTTTTTCTATGAATGCATCGAATGCATCTTTTGGTTTACATCAGCTGCTTCACCAGAAATGCATTTAAAGCTTACATTATGTCTTTTATGCCACTTTTGTAGCCACCCATCAGATGCACTGAAACTGCTGTAACCGAATTTTTCTGCAATTTGTTTTGCTTTTTCTTTTAGAAGCCCTCCAGAAATGGGTATCTTCCGATTTCTAGCATTCACGAACCACTAATAACATTCTTTATCGATGTTGGAACCTTCAGTTCTGAAAAAACTTTTTTTTATGCACATTTACACCAGACTGCCATAAACGTCTAATGTCCTCTTTATTTTTTGCTATCATCGTAGCTTGCGTCTTTACTATCGAAAATCGCGCTGCTATAGCCCGAGTAGATAGTTTTTCTTTATCAATTATATTCACTATTTCCATTTTTTCTTTTAGTGTTAACATTCATTTTGTGGAGGCATTGTTAAAAATGCACACACCCGATTCTCTATCACCACTAAAGCACAAAGAACCAACGACCAGCTGTTTCTTAAACGGTAAATCCCTTAAGGGAATCACCGAGTCTAGAAATGTGTAATGCGTGTTAAAATCTTAATTCGCCCGGTTGTTGGAGCTTCGTGGTCGCTTATGGGAGATATTTTCTGGCTTCGGCTAAAAAAAATGTTGCCCGCGCCTGTTTATAGGAGCTCTCGCTTATGGGAAGGTGTTTTATGTATTAAAAGATAGGGCGAAAATCGGTTCCGAAAAATTTGGTCATTTAAGGGAGATGGTCGCTTATTAGAGCTGCCCGTTAAGGGAGCTTTCACTGTAATTTTATTGCGCTGAAGTAATTATATATTCAACCTTGGAATGCATAGTAGGATTATGACTAATTCACGACTAATTAATATATCATATATAAACATACCTGTCTCTGTATCATTTCACCAGCAAAGCAATACATGAAGAGTTGATTTTGATAGACTAGTAAATATGGTATTAATTCTAAATGGGGTGGATAACTAAAAAATTAAAATACTGTAACAAATGTAATTACTACAAAGTGATTATAACAAAATGTAATTATTACTATCTATAACTAGTAATTTTACCTGGCATTCAAGTAATATATGCCAAAACATATCGTTACTATACTAGTGACGAATTGGTTTAGTAGTTGATATTGAAAGACAGAATTTATATCTTCTAGTACCCTAAAAAAATATATATATATATATATATATATATATTGTAATGGGGCAAACTGCACCCTTATTCCAGCAACTATAATGGGAAAACAGTATTAACAATTATAAAATTCACAGAAGAAGGGTTAAATTGGCGGATTTAATTTGTAAAATTAGTATCGAAATGTATATAAATGAATATGACGATATCTTTGTATACTTTAAATTAACCTATTTTTATTTCTAAACTTTCTTTTCATATTACAATTTTCAATTTCATAATTCAAATTTTTAGCGCGAAATAACAGATATCTAATTTATCTACATCAATATTTTGTATCGATACTAGTTAGACACGCCCACTTTTTAAAATGCAATTAACCCGCGAAAATGTTATTTTCTACACACAAATACAACATAGCCTTGTATTGGAAAGCATGTTCTGACAGCTTGAAAAATATTTTATAAATTTAATTATTATGACACAATTATCATATTGTTTATATTTTTCTTGTTTATGAATATAGTAAAAGTAAAACTTCGAGGCTATTTTACGATATTAATTAGGCTTTGAAAATAAATAACCGCTATCGGCGTCTTTTCCTAAAAATCTAATAACGAATGGCCGTAATTTTGTTCAACTCCTAAGAAAATTTATATAAAAATTAAAATACCTGTGATATAATTACAAATTTATGCTGAATCGAAATATTAATATTTGGCGCCCAACGTGGGGCGCCAAATGAAATAGCGCTGTCATGGTGTAATATAAATGCCACCAAGTTGGTACTTCAAATGATATATTACGCTGAAGATCTAAATATGAATAAATGAATGATAAATTCAAATCTATTTACTTTTACTTTCTTAAACTTTAATTTATCATTCATTTATTAATATTTAGATCTTCAGCGTAATATATCATTTGAAGTACCAACTTGATGGCATTTATATTACACCATCACGGCGCTATTTCAATATATATATATATATATATATATATTAAAGGAAATTATCGACCGTACTATATTGGTTAATAATAAATTAAAAACGGGCAAGCGGTCTGTCAATTAAATTTAATTTATTTTTTTATCTTTATATTTCACAAGTTTGAAAAAAAGATTTAATCAATTTTTATATATTTTGTGTACGTCACTTTCATTTTTTAACTCTACATTCTTATCTCCTAAAGAAGCAGCAAACTCGTTGTGAAATATATAAATAAAAAAATAAATGAGTTCTAATTGACAGTTGCCCGTTTTTAATTTATTATTAACCTATATACAGGGTCAGGCAAATGTGTGGGAACACCAGATTTCTGGCAAAATGACGTATTCTTTTAAAAAATAACCCGTAATAAAAGTTTTCGTAGTATTTCTATTCTACTCTCTCACATAATTTGTTTTTCTACAACTTTCACTGGTTTCGAGATATGCCGTCAACGGTAGTTTTTTTTATTGGATCAGCCTGTATATTTTGACATTTAACATCTTAGAAGAAGTAGAGACCTTTATCAAAAAAATCTAATAACGAATAAATTTTATTTAAAACTAACAACTCCATACTGAAAGCCATTAGTGGTATCAGCTCGTCGATTCTGCGTAGTAACCCAAGTAAAATCTTTTTGGTAGAAAACGTTTTTCTTTTATCTTAGTCTTCCGCTTTGTATTATTTTATTTACCTTTTATACATGTGATATATTGCCCACTGGATTGCGCCTAGATGGGGCAAGATTTAAATTACTTCTGGAGTTACGCGGCATGTACGACGACCGCGTGTTGAGTGATCTCCGCCGAAAGTTCGCCGTATGTGTCGGCCCGGAGATTGCCTCATCTCGGCAAAGATAAGTTTTGTTTGTGTTTGTGTTTAACTGTAACTCATTAAGATTGTCGCTAATTGCTACGTCAAGACTTAGGGACTCACCATACTTTGGCGGCAATTTTATAGAATGTTTTTTTTTTATAATGGCTGAGTGCATATAATACCTAATATTTAATCTATGGCTCATGATAATTGTTTTTTTTTTGTTACATCATAATACCTTGTAATATAATTTATAGTTTCAACCCTTTTGTTATTTTTTATTATTTAGTTCTTTTTCATTATTTCATTTTTCTCCTTTTTGCGAGCAATCTTGATGATATATTTAATCTAAGGATCACATAGATTTAATTTATTTTGTGTAATTTTGAATGTACAACCGATGAGATCTCCGTCTTTTTTTTATTATGAGCCTCTCAGACCTGCATTGATTGCTTGTATCGATTTCTTTTATTATATTTTTGTAATTTATATACAGAGCTCCACCAATTTGCTGGTACTGAATATTTATTGAGATATAACTGTTAATTTTAGGATTTGTATATAGGTAGCTCTGTTCATTTTGTGGGTACTGTATATACTTTTCTATTCAAGATTGTTGAGGATAGAACCACCCCTAATAAATATTTTAGTAATAATAATTACGAGTGTTTCCTTTTGATTGATGTGTGTAGCTTCCTTGCCGTTTGATATATAGGTAGCTCTGTTCATTTTGTGGGTACTGTATATACTTTTCTATTCAAGATTGTTGAAGATAGAACCTCCCCTAATAAGTCTGTTAGTAATAATAATTACAAGAGTGTTTCCTTTTGATTGATATGTGTAGCTTCCTTGCGTTAACATCTTATCATTTCACCTGCGGGCCAAATTATTCTCTACGTCCTCCGTGTAGCGTACGATTACGGTTTACAATCCAACAAAACAAAGACTTCACGGTGGCGTCCTTTTTCCAATTAAGAGCTAGTCAATTACGTATCAGCATTTCGAAAGGAACCCCACGCCGTCTCCACTGAGGCCTAACTAGGGTATTGGCTCGTTGGTTTTTAATTTTCTATAGCAACTCACCCGCAAAAGGTAACTCATTGGAACACCACTGTATCTCGAAAGTTGTCAGAGCTAGTTTTCAAAATATTTATTTTTACTATCTCTCGTAGCAAAGTACCTTGTTTTTTTTTATTAAAAAACACTTTTGTAAAATCAACTAGTGGAATGATAGTCCAATCTGGGAAAATGTTCATTGAATTAGCCCACACGCGAGTATGAAAAACGATCAGGTCGACGTATACCATATATAAATCTTAGGCAAGCATTTGTCACACTATTTATCATTACTATCCAAGCAAAAGTGGAATTGGGAAAGCACGTGTGTGTCACAGCATTTTCTTGAGAATTCGATCTAAACTATCCATACATACCTTTAAGTTAAAGAACACCCTTAAAATTATAGATAATGCATCTGTTTTGAAGCGCAATTTAAAATCTAGACTAAGAAATACGAGTATATTGCCTCGTTAAATGTGTCATATTCAAGGCAATTTTAAAATTTCCCAACAACACGTGCCCAAGCTCGACCAAAAGTTAATAGAAATAATTCTCTAGAATTACGTGATAAACAATTCTAAACGAATTCAACAGGGTAGTCATATCAGTATCACTGTTAATTTTAGATACAATATCATTAACATTATCCAGCTATGTATGATCTGTCTACATATTAATACCTAAAATATTTCGAATATTCTGGTTAAATTTTAATGGCCTTTCTACAACCTGATTTATTAAAATAAAAAGATTACTTACTCTAAAATGTAATTATGGTGATCAACACTGTTACAAAATTGCTTGTAATACACCTCATCGAAAATTATTTCCTCGGTATTCAAATTTTGAAAGTAATACTTCAATTTCATTACTTCAATGTACATAGTAAAAATAATCGCGAAAAATAAGCTATCCATCGAGGCCAACGTATATTGGGCAAACAGTACATATACAGATTCCCAAATGTACCACGTTGCGTAACAAAAATTGTGATTGATATCGCAAGGTATATACCATCCTATTGGAAAATGCCTGGTACGTGATAACAGTGGCTTCGTTATGAAAATATATGAAGTGATTAATATAATTTTCTTGTAGATTTTGAAGTAAAAATTGAATTTTTCATCGGCCCTGTCGATTTTACGTTGGAAATCTTCAGAAGTTGCTTTCCATTGTAACGATTGTAAGTAATGTATGTTTCTGATAACTTTTACCAGTTTATATTTTGTAAGAAACATGAAAATTGTCTTAAATAAGAGCTAAAAAGTAAATCATAATTAAAGAATGTACAAAGTACGTTTTCATTAAATAAGATTCATTTTAAATTTGCCGCTTGTCTATTCTTTGGAAACATTTTGCATCAATAATGGGATTAACTGTATTTTGCACCGAAAAAAAATGATCTTAAATTTAATTTCTGTATTTTATTTTACAAATGCCCCGTTCTTAATAACAAACTCTTCATTTTTTATTTTTAAACTAAGTGCACTTTCAGAAGTTTAACAATATTTCATACCTGCTGAGCTGAAGGCAAAGATACCATAGCTTGTTGAATGGAATCTAATCCATTAAAATTCATAATTATACCAGAAATATTAAGTACCCAGGCCGTTGCATAAAAACAACATACCAATATTCCGACAAATTTGTATTTAAAACCGTTTAGATCTGGATAAAAACAAATTAATGACAATTGTTTTAAAGAATAATTTAACACAAAGTTTTTCATTTCTGTACTCTAACTTAAATCGGAAAATCTCCTCTCTGTTTGTCTATAATATAAATAAAACAGCTCATTTTCTTTACTATTTTATGTGGTTTTGTGTCCGCACGATACGCGGTTAAACAAACGATTTTATTTCTCTTTGTTGTTTGTAATGCTTCGATCTCAATTTTTTTATATCCAAAGTTATGCGTCCATTAAAAATTAACTAATTTACTAACTCAATATACAGGGACTGTTCTCTTTCTGTTGAACCCATACATTATCCACTCAAGGACAGGAGCATTGGGAAAGATTAAAACTAGTTTATTGGAAAACTAATTTATTGGATTATTAAAAAAGGTGACTATACAGTCCTTAAGCAAGTAAAAGTGACGGACAGGGAGGCGTCAAACTGATAAAGGTTGTGGATTCCAGACCCCCAAAAAAGTCACAAAAAAAATCATAAGTAATGCAAAAAAAGTATATTCCACAGCTAAGTTTCGCTAATTAATCTGTTACAGCCATGATTTCTTAATCTTTTAGATACGTAGAACTAAAGAACTCCATGCGATTCTCGAAGATGGTACAGTATTCGAAATGGGACTTACTGTGACGGCACACCTGGCTTTTAACTTAATAAGCAAAATGAAAATTAAAATTTGTAATAACAAAAATTGTACCAATTAGCCAGGAACTTCACAATTTAATATTTTTCATGTGCAGCTAGTTCAGTGAGCAACGGCATTATGAGACTGTTATGCAAGCTGTCCCGTATCGTTACGTTTAAATTTTAGGAGTGTGAAGTAGACTTCATTTCAAGTAACAAAAACGCAAAACTTGTATATCCATTTTTTTTTGTTTCAATGTTGCAGATCTATGAATGCGATTGTCAGATCATGAAAAAAAATGTATTCCTAAAGTCAATAAAAACTGATTTTATTTAAAAAAGTTCAATTAATAATATTTTCGAAATGTCCAACTCCTTGTTGAATGCAGGCTTGTGCCCGTAAGCCAATAGAAGAAGTAATTATCCTAATTTCATACTTGTTTTGTCGGATTTGCTCGGCAGCCAGGTGAATACGATCCAACAACTCTTCTCTTGTGTTCGAAACTTGCGCGTAGACTAAATTTTTTATGTATCCCCATAAATAAAAGTCAAGGGAATTAAGATCGGGTGATCTGGGTGGCCATACAACAGGACCACCTCGACAAATCCATCTTGGAAAATTGACGTTAACCCAATTTCGGACAGCAATTCAGCATAACTTGAAATAACTTCTCTAGTGTTGTCTATTAAAATTTATTAAAGATTTATATTTAAAAAAAAATGAAAGAATCTGAGGCAGTTGCTGCTATTACTATAATAAACAATGCCATTCATTACCGTAACTCGTTTGAAAAAAAACTCGTGACAAAAAAAAACTATTTGTTATACAAGCTGTGTAAAGTAGACTTCGTTTCAAGTAACAAAAACGCAAAACTTGTATATCCATTTTTATTTGTTTCAAAGTTACAGATCTATGAATATGATTGTCAGATCATGAAAAAAAAATGTAATCCTAAAGTCAATAAAAACTGACTTTATTTAAAAAAGTTCAATTAATAATATTCTCGAAATGTCTCCTTGTCGAATGCAGGCTTGTCCCGTAAGCTTACAGAAGAAGTACTTATCCGAATTTCATACCTGTTTTGTAGAATTTGCCCGGCAGCCAGGTGAATACGATCCAACAACTCTTCTCTTGTGTTCGAAACTTGCGCGTAGACTAACTTTCATGTACCCCCATAAATAAAATCAAGGGGATTAAGATCGGGTGATCTGGGTTGCCATGCAACAGGACCACTTCGACCAATCCATCTCGGATAATTGACGTTAACTCAATTTCGGACAACAATTCCGAAATGTGGTGGTGCCCCATCCATGTGAAACCACATGTGTCGTCGAACATTCAGTGGGACATCCTCTAAAAGACCTGGCAGTTCGTCCATAAGACATTGAAGGTAATTGACCGTATTTAACCTCACAGGAAGAACGACAGGACCAATCAACAAGTCATCGATTAGGGCCGCCCAAACGTTAATAGAAAGTTCATGTAGAAATTTAGATGGGTGTACCTTTGAGATTTTCTGAAGACCACCTGTGCAGGTTTCTCAGATTTGTAACACCACTTCTCGTGAACGTAGATTCATCTGTACAGAGGACTGTTCTGCAGAAATTAAAATGAAGCTGTGATTGTCTTAATATCCAGGTAGGATAAACTAGACGAGCATAGTGGTCTACCTCAAGCAAACCGTGTCCCCTGCGATAGTGATATGGATATAAGCCCTCACGTTTTAAAATTCGCCAAACTGTCGTTCGTGGCACTCCTAGTTGTATAGCGATTCGACGTACACTGAGAGTTAGATCCCTTGTAACAATAGCTACTGCTTCTTCCTTTAAGTCTGCTGGCAAATTTACTCCTCGGTCGAAAAGATAAGCACGCAGTCCGTATTCCCGAAATTGTCTGTGTACTTCCAGAAACGTTCTGTAATGAGGAATGCGCCTATCGGGAAACCGATGTCGGTATTCAATAACTGCTTGACGTGCACTGCCGTTACTGTAGCCATACACAAAATGCATGTCCGCATACTCTTGAGAAGAAAATCGGTAAGGCATTTTGAATAAAGAAAACGTGTAATAAGCTGTTGTATGAACTGAAACGTAATGTAATCCTTTATTAAAAATTGCAACGTTAACAGTCATCTGAACATTTGTTTCTTGTATGATATTCATGATTCAGCACTTACGAAATAAGTAAGAACCTTCTTTATCATAAATCAATTTCCAGTACTCTTTTTAGTAAATCTCCAAGAAATTACTGTATGCACTACGACACGTGTTTATTTATTTTAGGATAACATTTTATTATGCGACGTTAACAATCACAGGCCTGTTATTGAATAGTATACCTTTTTTTAAATAAAATCAATTTGTATTGACTTTAGGATTACATTATTTTTCATGATCTGACAATCACATTCATAGATCTGTAACTTTGAAACAAATAAAAATGGATATACAAGTTTTGCGTTTTTGTTACTTGAAATGAAGTCTACTTTACTCTCCTAAAATTTGAACATAACGATACGGGACAGCTTGTATATCTTAAAAAAAAATTCTCAGGTCGTTATAAGTTCTTTATTGAAGTAAATCTTATTTAGTTTTGTGTGATATCTCTAAGTACATATATTCAAATCAAAACAAAGGTAAAAATTAATACTATATTCAATCAGGTAACAAGAAAAAAAAATTACATATTATGTTAAATTCGTTTAAACTATAAAAAGCTGTCTTGGAATTTTCTATAAATAGCGATATTACATATAAACAAAATAAATCAATAACAAATTTATAAAAAATGAATTATTGATACTTCTTTATTTCATTTTGAAAAATGCATGCAACAAAAATGTAATCTGTAATGTAGTATCTAACCTTTTTTGTTCTTTTTTTTTTAACCTTCTATCTTTGCGTCCTCTGTTGCTCAGGGGTTTAAACTTGATTTGTTTCTTTCTTAAATTGTAGATATTCTGCAGTATCGATTCAATAGTATCGAACTATACGAAAACTTGTTTGCGTTATGTTTATGAATTTTATGATTGATAAAAACTGTTATATATTATTGATATGGATTTGAAAGGTTTTAAAATTTTGACGTGCTACTTATGGCAAGTGAAAATTGCGTGTCCTTGCAAATTGAATGTTGCTGCATAAATTGTGCTGATTGAATTACAGGTATTTATTTAATAACGAGTATGCTGAATTTGTGTGATCGCTCACCTCAGCTGTCAAATATAGTGTTTTGGAAATCTTTATAAGATTTTTTTGGGACCTTTACTTTACCTTACTTTACAATAAACTATAGTCTATTTTTAAACTAAGAGGAGCGTTTTAAATTAATCGCGCCAAAATTACTATGCGTGATTGGTTGCTTCAGAGGTAGGATTACGTTATGCAAAAATTGCGTGTCACCCATCCACGTACCGACCCCGGCCGATGCTGTTTAACTTCGCTGATCGGACGAGAACCGCTCATTTTCAGCATGTTATGACCGCTGCCAATTAATTTTATTTCTACTGGTAATATTAACTAAACTTTCAAACAATTTTATATTTTATTTGGTAACTTTTACAGTGTAAATGTGGCTTTTCCATTTACTCCTCTTAGTTTAAAAATAGACCATAGTCTAACTTTTTTTGGAAATACATTGCACTTTGACAAAAAATGTTACTAGTCTCAAAGCTATCTTAAATTCATGCAGACACATAGTTGGGGAAGGGTAAACCCCCAAAAAAAGCTATTCTTGTGTTTAATTTATGGGTTTTACAATTTACAATTGATTAATTCATTTTTATCTAACGAATCTAGTTGGAGAGCAAAATAAAGTTAAAATTCGAAATCTCTGACTTACTTTACATAATAAAATATGAAAACAGAAAATAAAAAAAAATTGCGGCTCAATAGGCTTGAACTCGGATCATGTAGTCTACAGCCAAATATGATAACCATAATTTGAAAATTTTTCTAGCTCAGCTTCTAATAAACATTTATAAAAAGGAAAAAAGTGCTATCCACAGTACACAATCTGGATTTCTTTCACAAATCTTCATCCATTTTTCTAAAATAGCCAGAATTCTTCATTCCGGTGAACTTTACATTCCAAATTTGGATATACATATTTGCATATATCTCTTTACACACATGCTTTTTCAATATGAAAAAATATGTCCAACACTATCGACCGTGGAGATTCTGAAACTTATACCGATGTCGAGCAAAATCCATTTTGCTGAAAAAGAAAATCGGGGGACAAAGGTCCATTTTTGCATTTTTTTCTGAAATATCTTTTGTACGGGTTTGTAATTATCCGTAGTCTCAAGACATGCCTGACAAGTGTATCTCGCCGAAATGAACCTCTAGCTTCAAAATTGACTGACTTGAGAAGTTCCAAGATTGGGGTCTTATACCACTTATACCATTGGAGGTGCCCCAGCTAAGCACCAGTGAATTTTCATGAAATATGCTAACAGACGGTAGTTATAAATTATAAATACCGTCTGTTAGCATATTTCATTATAACTTATAATATAATGTATGCATAAGGATTATTTCGAAAAACACTGCATCAAAAAAAAAACTTTAATGGCTGCTAAGATTCAGGATAATGGCAACTTTTCGTTATGCCAAGTATATTAGGGCACGCACTAACGTGCTCAACCTGAGGCCTTTTTTCGCCACGTAACATCTACTTATTACCCTTTGTTAAAGAGTTTAGAAACTTTGTATTTTTGCGAAAATTTTCATTAGAGGTGATGTAGGAGAATATGGAAATGACGCCATTGCAAGACGGCATCTGTTATAACCCTTGTAACCTTTCTTAAAAAGGCGGTTATATTGACCTGTTACACATTTGATGATTTTAAGTTATATTTTGATTTTTGTGTTTAGTACGGTTTAATGGTTAATATTATATTTATCATTAACTATTAAAACTTCTAAAAGTTTCTTAATTGAGGATTTTTTCATTCTGAAAAGTTGAAAAAATATTTGCTCATTGTAGGACGTTATCCACAAATGATGGTCAAATTCATGTCGAATATTTTAGGATCTTAACGAATGTAATAGGACATGTTGCCTTATTTTTAATCTTCCTTGATTAACGTACTGCATTATCTTTATGAGGAATAAATCATTTAAAAGAAAACACATTAAATTCTTTTGCATTCTGCATAAACGTATATGAGTAGATGTTTTGCTAACAAAAATTGAAATTTCTAGTGATTAACTTGGTTGAGATTAAACTCTTAAGGCCAGTTCCCACTTATGCATTAAAATGCAGCAACTTTTGATGCATGAAAAGTGTGCATTTTTTAATGCATGACTTCCTATGCATCAAAAATTGCAAAGAAAGTCACATCTATGCAATTCCATGTGCAGTAAAATAAAAACAGAGAAAAATAGCTAGGGATTTAATTTTTAGGCAATCACAAAATTACTTGACAGATAGTAACGTAAATTTTGTGGTTTTAATTCGGCATAAAAAGTCTATTTTTTTTCTATTAACTATGGATTATGAAAATTCTTTCAATGGAGACTGTGGTTAAATAAAAATTTAAAAAAATTTAAAAAAAGGTATATAACCCCTTACCACAATTATTAGTCGTATCCTAAATACGTATTTCGACAACTAAGTTGTCATCATCAGTAGGTAAAAACTACTAATTAAAAGTCGCACATGGGGCACAGTTAAACAAGAGAAACGCTTCCGCACAACTATTATACACTGCAACCCTGTATAGACTAAATTTAACAAGTCAATCTAAAACTACGAGATAAACGCGTACCTACTTTAGGAAAGGTCTAAACATATGTTAAATTGTCGGACAAAGGAACGGCAGACATCCTCTCTAAGGGGGGCGGCACTTCGATTTTTAAAAACTACGATGACCCACTATTAAACTTAGATAAACCACCTTTTATTTTCAACAAGCCAATAGTATATTTAAACGTATTTACTCGAGTACATGTATAGTAAAAATATCTATTTTGGGTAGGGGTGTAAAAATATTTCCAATTACAAATGGTTTAAAAATGCTAAAATCGGAAAGTGTGGTCGTATATTGTAAAAACTGTACTCTATTGAAAATTCTAAGAAGGACAAAATTTTGAAGGAACCGTTACATATGAAAAAACAAGACATCTGACTGTGTTGACTTATATTAAATGACAATCAAGTAACGTGAGAAGGTTCTATGAATTATTAGATATTGTTGGTATATAATTTAAAAGTTAATTATAAATAGGTGACATGTTATTGTTAAGGAGGTAATTTTTGTGTTTTTTCATATGTATGGCTTCTCACATGTCTAAAATTTCTGCTGTTGCCCCTTTTATGTTAATAAAAATGTGAATAAACAGCTGAACGGTATAGGTGATTTATCGCTATTCAAGGAGGTATGTTTATTTTTATTTTTCGCTATAAATATACTTTCATAAGCATCTAGTTCGTGGGGTTTATTAATTCCTTTGATCAACTTCAAACCTGTAATCGACACATTGTGCAGTGTGCTCAAAGCGTGATTTGCGACATTTGATTTATCCGGTCTATTGTATTTGATATGTGATATGTGTTCTTTAAAACGGGTTAATATAGGTCGTTTAGTTTGGCCTATATATTTCAAATTACAATCCGCGCAACTAATTTCATATATCCCTGATTTCGAATTGGAATTAATTCTATCTTTAGTATTCCCTAGCAGACTTTTGATGGTGTTTTCGGACCGAAAAGCTACCTGGAGACATCTTTCTTTCACAACTTTATTAATGTTTTTCGTGACGGGGTGGTATGGTAGACATATGTACTTTTTCTCTTGGTTACTTTGGGATATCAAACTCGTGGATTCGCGGATTATATTTTTTATTTTTGTTTTTCTAATTAATTTATTGATTATTTCTATGTCAAAGCCATTGTATGTCGCAATATCTTTAATGAAATCTAGTTCTGTTTCATATCTCTCTTTTGTTAACGGAAAATTTAGTAACCGATTGACTAAGAAGTTAAAGGAAGCTGTCTTATGTTGATAACTATGATTAGAATCCGCGGTGATGAATCTGTTGACATTGGTTTCTTTCCGGAAAATATCGATTTCTATTTTATGTTTATTTCTAATCAGTAAAGTATCTAAAAATGGTATCTTGCCATATTGTTCCTTTTCCACTGTAAATTTAATAGTCGGAAATTTCAAATTTAATTGATTAACAAACATGTCTAATTCGCTTATCCGTGTGTCAAAAATCGCGAGAATGTCATCTACATACCTAATCCAGACTCTAGGGAAATATTTAAAACAAAAACAAAAACAACGCTAAATATTTCCCTAGAGTCTGGATTAGGTATGTAGATGACATTCTCGCGATTTTTGACACACGGATAAGCGAATTAGACATGTTTCTTAATCAATTAAATTTGAAATTTCCGACTATTAAATTTACAGTGGAAAAGGAACAATATGGCAAGATACCATTTTTAGATACTTTACTGATTAGAAATAAACATAAAATAGAAATCGATATTTTCCGGAAAGAAACCAATGTCAACAGATTCATCACCGCGGATTCTAATCATAGTTATCAACATAAGACAGCTTCCTTTAACTTCTTAGTCAATCGGTTACTAAATTTTCCGTTAACAAAAGAGAGATATGAAACAGAACTAGATTTCATTAAAGATATTGCGACATACAATGGCTTTGACATAGAAATAATCAATAAATTAATTAGAAAAACAAAAATAAAAAATATAATCCGCGAATCCACGAGTTTGATATCCCAAAGTAACCAAGAGAAAAAGTACATATGTCTACCATACCACCCCGTCACAAAAAAACATTAATAAAGTTGTGAAAGAAAGAGGTCTCCAGGTAGCCTTTCGGTCCGAAAACACCATCAAAAGTCTGCTAGGGAATACTAAAGATAGAATTAATTCCAATTCGAAATCAGGGATATATGAAATTAGTTGCGCGGATTGTAATTTGAAATATATAGGCCAAACTAAACGACCTATATTAACCCGTTTTAAAGAACACATATCACATATCAAATACAATAGACCGGATAAATCAAATGTCGCAAATCACGCTTTGAGCACACTGCACAATGTGTCGATTACAGGTTTGAAGTTGATCAAAGGAATTAATAAACCCCACGAACTAGATGCTTATGAAAGTATATTTATAGCGAAAAATAAAAATAAACATACCTCCTTGAATAGCGATAAATCACCTATACCGTTCAGCTGTTTATTCACATTTTTATTAACATAAAAGGGGTAACAGCAGAAATTTTAGACATGTGAGAAGCCATACATATGAAAAAACACAAAAATTACCTCCTTAACAATAACATGTCACCTATTTATAATTAACTTTTAAATTATATACCAACAATATCTAATAATTCATAGAACCTTCTCACGTTACTTGATTGTCATTTAATATAAGTCAACACAGTCAGATGTCTTGTTTTTTCATATGTAACGGTTCCTTCAAAATTTTGTCCTTCTTAGAATTTTCAATAGAGTACAGTTTTTACAATATACGACCACACTTTCCGATTTTAGCATTTTTAAACCATTTGTAATTGGAAATATTTTTACACCCCTACCCAAAATAGATATTTTTACTATACATGTACTCGAGTAAATACGTTTAAATATACTATTGGCTTGTTGAAAATAAAAGGTGGTTTATCTAAGTTTAATAGTGGGTCATCGTAGTTTTTAAAAATCGAAGTGCCGCCCCCCTTAGAGAGGATGTCTGCCGTTCCTTTGTCCGACAATTTAACATATGTTTAGACCTTTCCTAAAGTAGGTACGCGTTTATCTCGTAGTTTTAGATTGACTTGTTAAATTTAGTCTATACAGGGTTGCAGTGTATAATAGTTGTGCGGAAGCGTTTCTCTTGTTTAACTGTGCCCCATGTGCGACTTTTAATTAGTAGTTTTTACCTACTGATGATGACAACTTAGTTGTCGAAATACGTATTTAGGATACGACTATGGATTATGAAGAAATATTACTTTTATTAATAATTGGAGTAAGCGCTTCACTGCTTTTACCATCTCCGAGAAATCTTAAAGCAAATTTTAATTTGTAATTGTACGAAAATGAACCTGTAAAAGTTATAAAATTGAAAAATAAAAAATATATGTCTATTACTATCACATGTTAACATTTACCATTCAGCAACAAAAGTAAGGTGATATATTTTCGATATTAAAAATGAAACCGTCCAAACACATAATACCAATGTAAAATTATATATTGGTAACGCAGTATTCCCTAACTTTCACTAGAATTGCATGCAATTTATTGCACGAATTTTGAACATGTTCTAAAGCCGTGCAGTAAAAAATGCATGGCATTTCTGTTGCATGCAATTGGTGGAAATGCATAGTGTGAACGCAAAAAATGCAGCATTTTAATGCTGCATTAAAAAATGCAGCATCAAAATGCACAAGTGGGAACTGGTCTTTATGTTTACTTTTACCATAACCAAACAAATTTATATCATAACAACACAATTATACAGATTTCGGTCATTCCTTAAATAATATTATGGTGGGCTTAAAGTTAGAAAGGAAATCCAAAATTAAAAAGGATAACTTAATAGCAGCAAGGTTATGACTCATAACATAACTT
The DNA here is from genome assembly GCA_935421215.2 of Melolontha melolontha. Taxonomy (NCBI): domain Eukaryota; kingdom Metazoa; phylum Arthropoda; class Insecta; order Coleoptera; family Scarabaeidae; genus Melolontha; species Melolontha melolontha. The sequence goes on along the minus strand of OW285242.1, from coordinate 10,542,362 downwards.
ACTCATAACTAGAGCAGACCAATTTCCGTGCGCGCCATGAGCGCCGATGTGAGGATGATTGTATTGCATCAGAACTAATGAAAAGCATTCAGTATGTGTTTGGTACTTGCTTAGACTGCATGTAAGTGTAAGCATACGTAATAAAATGTCGTCGACACATAAATCGAGAAAACGACCGTTGTCAGACGAAGTGAATAAGTTTATTATTAAAACGGTAAGTGTTTTTTTAAATCCTCTGTCGTGCTCACAATCACTGATTTCATACATTTTCCATTTTATTTATAGGTATAGCAAGCGCCAATTAAGTTGGCGCGAGGAGGGGGTGCGCAGAAGCCGTTTTTAAAAACGTCCACCCCCACTACTCAAGTAATTGTCAGAATACATTTGTCATTGATGTTTGACGGAACATAATGTCTTTGCTAGGGGATCATAAAGTGATACACGCTCAGAGGTTAGAATTATCTGACATTTGAAGTAAAATCAATACAAATCTCCCCACTACTTTTAATCCTGCGCGAACTTACTCCTCCTCGCGCCAACTTAATTGGCGTTTAGTATACATACAACGCTGCTATAATATGTACTATTCTTATTTTTCGTGTGTTTATGCATATTACTTTAATAGCAGAAAACCAAATGTATATTTAATTATTTCTGATAGAATAAATGTCTCTACTTCTATACTTATATCGGTAACAAGCTCATATTGCGTCCCTATTCTATCGCATATTCTAATATATTACGAATTACACTCCCATACCGGCGCTCATGGCGCGCACGGAAATTGGTCTGCTCTACTCATAACTTATGAGTTTATCAGATGTTACGTCGCGAAAAGAAGCCTCTGATAAGCGTTTGTGATTGAATCAAGATTTTTTCCCTTATTCTCTGACAACTTTTCTTTGACTATCAGTAGCTCATTAATTCTATTGATTTACGTATTCTATTAGTTGCTCATTGTGCTATTTATTATTAATATTCATTAAAAGTAATTCTTTATAGAGCTCATAAAGTGTATTTGAGATTACCAAATTTCTGTTATTATCGTAATATTAATTTCATACCTTTATTTTCTGAATGGAAAATATGGAAATTTGAATTAAAACAATTATTACAAGCAACAGCACATTTGGAATCACTTTCGTTATAATTAAAACAACTCATTTTAGGTTTTTTCTGGTTCACAAACATAAAAATGTTTCAGAACTACGTAGAACAAGATGCGCGAACATAAAAAAAAACCAAATTATTCAAAACTATTTAGGATTTAGTTAAATTAACCAGACACAAAATACTTATTTTACCGCCATCTTTTGTACAATATTTAAAATCACTCATTAGAAAAACAGTAATCTTACTTGTAAAGTAATCTTGTAAAGTTATCAGTTTTTGCTTATGTTATTTGTTTTATTTGTTTTGTAATATATATTTTTTTATATTTGAGTTTTATTCCCGTTTGATAGATTTTTTTTATTTTTCATTTTTGTTTTATATACCTACCCCAAGTAATACTATACAATGTCAATCCAATATACAATTCGATTTTAGGGTGATGCCGTGATGCTTTAAAAACTCAGCTGCATATATTGTTTGTAAAACTATTTCATAAAAAACTAAATTTAATTTATCCATATCGAACAATATACAATTCAATTTTAACTTTGAAATATTCAGAAGTCTCTGAATTTATAAAATAAAACAGACCGTGATAATTAAAACGAAACTGATCGTAGTAGTCCAAGAAAGTTCCAGCTTCGAAGTAGGGACAGTAACGGACAATTTTGAACAATCCAGGATTATTTCAAATGAAACCAGAACACAAATTCATTTTTAAAGAAATGCGCATGAGTCGGACGTCCTAGGATGCTTTTTTTTGAGAACCAGAAAAACGATATTGTTTCTATACTAGTTTGTCCGACATATATGATAGAGCAATCGCCGCAAGAAATCTTATAGACTCCAAATTTGTTTAAATTATTTATTTTGTCTTTGTTGTTTTCAATTCTCTATACTCTATTTTTAAAGTAGAGAGACGAATTTCTGAACAGACCACTTTGACAGTGAAATCTCATTGGTTGAAAGCAAGGCCAAATGACACCGTACAAATCTTGCTCAGATTCTGATCAACTGACATTGTTTATAATTAAGCCTTGTTTCTATTATTTCTCCGTTATTTCATTATATACTTTACCAGTTCTTTTCGGAGTTCGACAGTAATAGTTATCAGATACACTCGTAAGTAATTTATAAGCAATATATTGAAATAAATACAATTAAGAGTTTTATAGTTGGTCTCCAATATGGATGCACAACCAAGTACAAGTGCCGCTGGCCGTGAACATGCTTGTTCTCCTCCGAAAAAGCGTGAAAATACGAATCATTTGCGTAGTACCGAAAAGCAGACCCTGATCAATGCTTACACAAGAAAATTATAGCCGATACACCCAATATCAAGAAACTTGACATGATAAAACAAATTTCTGACGTAGTAGGCAAGTGAATACAATTTATTACATATGATCTATATTTTACAGAGTATGCTTACAGGAATTTCAAGAGCAACAGTGTATCGGGTGGTTAAGGAGTATAAAGCCTCTGGAAAATGTGCAGATCCTAAAAAGATTAGTGGTAGGCCTTCTTTACTGAAATCCTTTGATGAGACTGTGAAAACTGTTATACGCCAAGCCAAATAGTTCACAATATGTTTCGACAAAATGATCCTCCGACATTAGATAAGGTGCTGCTGCAAGTAAGAAATGACGAAGATTTGCCAAACATGAGTCGATCAACATTGTATTTGCTAATAAAGCAAATGAATTTTAAGTAAGAAATATTTATTATATAGAAATACATGTATATAATTGTGCTATGTCCTCTAGATACTTAAAAATGAGCAGAAATAGTATTTTGACCGAAAGAGATGACATTGTAAGATGGAGGCGACAATATCTCAGAGATATTTCACAATATAGAGCTCGGGACAGATCAATTTTCTATTTGGATGAAACTTGGGTGAATGAGGGTCATACAGTACAGAAAGTGTGGACTGACACAAGTATTCACAGTCGTAGACAAGCCTTTATCGAAGGGCTTACAACTGGATTAAAAAATCCAGCAGGAAAGGGACGTCGTCTTATTTTGTTGCACATTGGAAGTTGTAATGGCTTTGTAAAAGATGGCTTATTATTATTTGAAGGAAAGAAAAAAACTGATTACCACGATGAAATGAATGCCACTGTTTTTGAAGAATGGTTCTCTCGAATATTAAACTATTTACCTGACAATGCTGTTATAGTTATAGATAATGCATCATATCATAGTCGTAAAATAGAAAAGCCACCGTCATCATCATGGAGAAAGGTGGATATTCAAAATTGGCTAACAAGTAAGGAAATACAATATGATGAGGATATGGTCAGAGCTGAACTGTTAAGCTTGGTTAAAATTCATAAGAATATTTATAATTCCTATGTTATTGATGAACTAGCAAAATCACAAAATAAAACTGTGTTACGATTACCTCCTTACCACTGCGAACTGAACCCTATTGAGCTTGTTTGGGCCCAAATAAAGAATGAAGTGGCTGCCAAAAACAAAACTTTTAAATTATCTGAAGTGAGACAATTATTACTTGACGCCTTGGGAAATGTAACAGCTACTACTTGGCTAAAATGCATAAACCATGTTATAAAAGAAGAATCCCGTATGAAAGATATTGATGCAATAATTGACGAAGTAGTAGAACCATTCATCATTAGAGTTGAAGAGGATAGTGACAGTGAAGATTTTGATTGTAGTTCGATATCATCATAATTTAGAGATATATTAATTTACTTCTAATAGTTATGAGCAGCTCATAACTTTATGATAAATATTTTTATTACATTTGCATTTCTGTAAATAAATATTTGAATGTAATTTTTGCTGAACCAGTAAGTTTACAATAAATGTATTATTAATGTATATTTTGTATTATAATAAATAAATGTTATGTATCTTATCTATTCTCCGTTTACACTTTCTAATATTTACTTAATTTCTTTCCTCTTCTGTCATCCTAGATAAATTCCTATTGTTGATTTCTGCATAGGTCTATACTTAATATATGCGTGTCACAAATGCAAAAATTATTTGAATTTTGCCGCGTACAAATTGTTTTCAAGATTTTCGTGCATGTACTTTGGGGCAGGCGTACGTTCAGAAATTCGTCTCTCTACTTCAAAAATAGACTATAGTGATCACGCATTTTTCACACTTTTTTGTTGAGTGGATAGAGTATAATGCAATAAGATTTGTAATTGTGATAAATCTATAATGATTGGATTAATAAAACACACGTTAATTAAGAATAACTATATTAGTAAAAAGAATAAGTAACGTTAACAATAAATAACAGTATTTATATTTATTTATATATACGTTTATGTCTATGATCTTTATTTCACGACGATTACTGGTTGAATGAATGATCCTTCGGTTGAGTACTTATATAGTCATCGAGAGTTTCTAAATTCTTCCCTTTCTGGAGCACCGGAAAGCCCTATGACGTGCACGTTATGTGATATCATCGGTTAGCTCACCGGCTGACGTAACGTGGCATAGTGCACATCATATAATATAACTCGAAAATGTCAAAGTTTTTTCGATTTATTCAAGTGTAATAGAAAACAATTTAATATCTTTAAAAATTTATTTAAATATACGATACGAGTTAAAAATGTTTAAAAGGAAATACAAACTTATTCTACAATATAAATAGTCTAAAAGGATTTTTAGTCAATATTTATAAAAAATTATATAAAAATTTATCGCCTTAATTTCCTGAAAAAAAATATCAAAATTACAGATTTACACACACATGAAATATTAAAGAAAAATAGAAATAAAGCTACGGTTCAAATCTTCACTTTTTAATATTTAATCGTAACACGACAATTGTTTCGCCAGCACAGCGGCTTCCTCAGGTACTTACATCTAAAGAGTACGTTACAAACAAGAGTTTGTACTGTTTAGTTGAACACGTTGAATATTTTCCGGTGAACAAACCGTCTTTACACGGTTACGTTTGGCGTTAGCGATTGAACCTGTAGCTTTAAATTTAGTAATCATTTTCTGCACAACAGCTTAAGAAGGAGCAGACGTTTGTGATATTTTATCGTGTACCTTTCATTTAATGTTACAAACGATTTACATTCCAAATAATTTTCGACAATAAACACTCTTTGTCCGATTGAAAACGGCATTATAGAGAACCCTATTCACAACCACCATTAACAACTGACAACGCAACACTGGCAAACACAATATAACAGTTAACACGCACGAAATGGCCGCTGGACATCACGTGACGCCTCGAGCGCTCGATTCAAATATCACGTATAGTATGACTCCGGGCTTCTTTTATCTTGGCCACTCTGTATTATACATACACCGCTATTTAAAAAATTTGCCTGGTTACGTCGGGAAAAGTTTCGGTCTTCAGTACATTTACGAATAAACCACAGACAAAACTCTAATCTTCTGCAGCCGTCACCGTCTACTAACGTCTGAACTGGTCGAAATTTATTCGGCGAAAATTTATGTTACTGCTAAATTCTTTGAATATTTGTAAAAGAAATGCCGGTTTCTCTCGATAACTGTCTTATCGAATTTCTTGGATGCACTTCAAAATACGTCCGTTTCTTCTGAAGTGATATTTGTCTTATTTGTCCTTTTCTTGCCACAAACAATTTCGTTACTTCGAAATTGTCGATAAAGTCTTAAAAAGTAATGCTGGTATGGCACTTGTCGCCCAGGAAGTAATTCTCTGTATCGTTGAACTCTTTCGCAATTTTTTTTTACACATCAAATATGTTTTATAGGTCTTTCACGATAACAGACGAGACATGTGATAAACAGTTACTTCGGAACAAGTAACATTCAAATTACAATAATACCTAATAATCCTAGTATTTCTCTCTATTAAGTGAATATATTATGTTACCGTAACTGGGCATGGTTGCTGACTTTAATTCCGTCAAATAAGTTGTTTACAATTTCATATTTAGAAGTTCCTACCTATTTCATTTTATTTATAAATGGATATTATATATAAGATCAGTTATTTTCGCAACTAAATCATTCCTAGACCGTTAGGAAAACAAGCGAAAAAAATCATTCGATCATTAATATTTCGAAATAGAACGCGATAATAGTTAAGGGGCCATTACTCCCGCTCTCTGCTTGTGTCAAAAATGGGGGTTAAACCATCTAGTCCAAAGCGAAAACGGACTAAAGCCTGTCATAGATATTGATGATTTTAATCAATATGCAATTAGAAACACAGTTTATGACATGTATAAAAACAGTAATTTTAAAGTAATTTAGTACTTATATTTATAAAATAAATATTTCAATTAATTACAGAACAGCATATTACGATTTCATCTTTGAATATCCTCAACGAAAAGGAACTTTTTTCTGGTGGTAATACATCTTTATGGAAAATATTACATGGAATAGGTTTTCATTACAAGAAGGATGATCTAAAACGAGCATTAATGGAATTCCCACATATTGTATTAAAAGTGTTAAGTTCTTGCAACAATATGTTCATATGAAACATGAGCATTTATGTTAGTTTGGTTTCTTCGATTAAACCTAGGTTTTCCAAGATGGAACTATTTGGAAATCTTTACAAAATGAGTCAATATAAACAGTCAAAGCTACAAAAGAGGGTGGTAAAAGGTACAATCTATTACTAACAGAATATTATTAGTACGTAAAGTGTACTTATCTTAACTGAATTGATTCGGCTTTTACTTGATGTAGATCCATAATTTAAAATAGAAATAAAACTACGGTTCAAATCTTCACTTTTTAATATTTAATCATAACACGACAATTGCTTCACCAGCACAGTGGCTTTCTCAGGTACTTACAGCTAAAGAGCATGTTACAAACAAAGCCACTGTGCTGGCAAAACAATTGTCGTGTTACGATTAAATATTAAAAAGTGAAGATTTGAACCGTAGTTTTATTTCTATTTTGTATTTATCTTGTTATAGGTACATTGTATTACATGCATGTAATTCTAATGGATTTATTCCTGAAGCTGAATTAATATTTACAACAAATAGACAGCATCTGGGCCACCACGGTGACAGGAACAGGAACAATTTCTTATACTGGTTTGAACATCAACTTCTTGAGAATTTAGAAGAACACTCCACAATTGCTTTAAATAATGCGTTATCATAGTACTATTAAAAATAAAAATTATATTCGTTGGATTTTCAAAGGCAAGACATATTACCATTTATAATCAATGAAAGTAATTCTGATTCTGAAGACAGCATAGATGTTTAATAAAATTAGTATTTCATATTAATATTGTCTTTTTTTTATTTATATCATATGTTTATCACAATGTTACAAGCCCTTTAATCTGTATGTATTTTGATTTTCTGTATATTATTTTTGTATATGTAGTCCAAAATAAATAAATTCACATATACATTTTTATTTTGTTTGTATTTTTTTGTATATATGTACAATAATATAAAGCATATTATAAGTTGTAAATATTTTAAAATGACATAAACCTAACCTCATATATTATTTACTATAGTCTGTTTCACCCAAACTTCGAAGTATTGGGTCTTATGGAGAATAGCCTCTCTTATTAACTTATAGCGATGCTCATATAACTATCTTTTTTTAACAGTACGACGTTGCATTTATTTTGGCGCACTTTGTCTCTAGGGGAAAATTTTTATTTTGTGTTTGTGCGGTGTTTTCGATGTGTCATCTTTTGTGTATATTTCGTTTTGTTTGATTTTCTTTGATTTTTTCCCTTTATTTGTATTAATTCTTCTTTTTTTTTTAAAACTACTGCAAATTCAATAATATAAACTATTGTAAGTAAAATCGAAATAGTTAATTATTATCACATAAAAATGCAAACTTAGAGGTTGCAGGATGGAAGCCTGTAAAAGAAAGCACCAAGGCGAAACCTTTTCTGTAAGAGAAAAACTTATGATTTATAATTGCTTCACATACTTTGCGAACAGTATGAGTGTTTCCAAGGCAGTCGAAGAGACGGCAAAAGCTTTGAACTGTGGCAAAGGAATTGTGTATTCCATTCGCAAAGAAAAGGAAAACTGTCCCCCTGCATCTGTAGAAAAAACAAAATGTGCCACTCCCAAGAATAGCCGCATGTACAAATGCTTGTGAGGCGTAAAGTACACAGTTTCTTTTTACGCAATATCCCACCCACGTTGGCTATGCTATTAGGTGCTGTACGTAACGAAGAAGCTATACCTAATTTCTCTAGGTCAACGCTCTACAGATTGTTAAAAGATATTTCTTTTTCATTTAAAAAAATTGGCAAGAAGGTAATGATGATGGATCGAGATGATATTATAAGATGGCGTCATGCATATTTACGTAACATTAGGAGATATCGCAGCGAAGGGAAAAACATTGTATTTACAGATGAATCGTGGGTGAATGTCGGACACTTTGTATCCAAAGCATGGACTGACACAACTGTAAGTACCTCTAGAAACGCATTCATTAATGACTTGAGTACTGGTCTAACTCCACCAAAAGGTCGAGGGCAACGATATGCTCTTATTCATGCGGGTAATGAGAAAGGATTTGTCACTGGTGCTGAGTATAACTTTCTCTGCAAAAAGAATACTTTAGATGCTCATGATGAGGTATGTGCAGAATTATATGAGAGCTGGTTCCTAGAATGCTTACTACCTAATTTACCTGCCAACTCAGTGATTGTGATCGATAACGCTTCTTATCACAGTCGCAAGTAAGAAAAAATACCAACTACTGCCTCTAAGAAGCAAGAGATTTTCGACTGGTTAAGTGAGAAAGGCATTCCTGTTGAGGAAGGATTACTAAAACGCGATTTGCTACAAATTTTGTCGATACACAAGGATCACTATAATAAATATCTGCTTGATGAAGCAGCTGCTCAGAGGGGACATACCATATTACGTTTGCCATCCTATCATTGTACATTAAATCCTATTGAAATGGTATGGGCACCGGTGAAGAATTATATCAAGCACAACAATACTTCTTTTAAAACGAAGGAAATACCAATTCTCATTGAAGAAGGTTATAAACATGTTTCAGTTCAGAACTGGCAAAATTATATCAAACATGTTATGAATGGTAGGGCAACTTACTTTTCTTATTACTACTTTTTCTTAATTTTTTTAAATTTTTAGTTGAGGACGAGATGTGGAGATTAGATGAAATGCAGGATGATCCTAAAGAATTTATTATTCATTTGTCAGGTGGATCTTCTTCTGCTAGCTCTTCAGACATTGATGTATTTTAATTCATTGATTTACTAATTTGTTTATTTATTTTTGATTCACTTGTGAGAATAATATTGTCTTACATGAAAGTTGTGTACACTGTAAATGTCTCATATTTATAAAATAATCCTAAATAAAATTACATTATTGAATTAACAAAAATGTCGAAACGATTTTGTTTAATTTATGCACATCTACCTATTTTTGCATTAATGATTTTAACTAAATTGAACGTCTTGTAAATACAGATTTAAGACGAGAGTTTTCTAACCTAAAAGGTAAACAACATGCATTTTGAATCTCAAATCGATAAATCAATATCTTACGTATAGCCAATCTATAAATGAAATAACCCTATTGTTAGAAATTAGGCAACAACAAATGCAATCTCCATAAGAGCAATACTTCGAAGTTTGGGTGACATAGACTATAACAACAGCTGACTCAAAGCAATGTAGATTTGTCAACCCTGTTTTGTAACTATTTATCACGTGTCTCGTCTGTTATCGTGAAAGACGTATATCTTTCTAATGGAATTATATTGGTTGACTACCTAGAAAATTGGAAAACAGTAAATGGAAAGTATTATGCCAATTTGTTGCAACAATTAAGTGCCAAAATCAAAGAGAAACGGAAAATTTGCAAAGAAGAAAGACTTTTCCATCAAGATAACACACCTGCCCACAAGTCTGCGATTACAATTGCAAAAATTCATGAATTGGGATTTGAATTAGTGCCTGATTCACGCTATTCCCCAGATTTGGCTCCCAGCGATTATCATCTCTTACCAAACTTGGAAAAATGGCTCTGCGGTAAGAGATTTTCGTTTAATTCCGAGGTAATCGCTGCTGCAAATAGCTATTTCGAGGACTTGGATTCAACGACCTACAATGAAGGCATTACCAATTTGGAATATCGTTGGAATAAGTGTGTTGAGCGAGCAGGCGACTATATTGAAAAAGAAAATGTTTTTTGTCAAAAAAGCATTTTGTTTGTTAGGCCAGGTAGTTTCCAAACCACCTCGTATATAATTACATGTCAATTTTTTGCTGTCGTTGTCTCATTACTTCAAGGACAACTTATAACAATATATAAGACCCCTTACCAACAATTAATACCCGTATCCTAAATATGTATTTCGACGACCAAGTTGTCATCCTCAATACTTACTTGTGAAGCGACGGTTCCGCATATGAAATCTCTTTGCGATTTCTTCTTTGTCGCTTTACTGGAGATGCGGACCTAAGAATAGAACTTTTAAATAAAATGAAATTATAAATATTCAAAGCAACTTACGATTTTGTCTCGAGAGCCTTTTCACGTGTATTTTCAGCTTTTTTAAATGAACCACTAGAAAATATAAACGAAAACAACATAGAAAGACATTTTTCGGATCTCGTTGAAGAATCCAAAACTTTCTACTTACACGAAGTGTGCCAAGTAAATAACGGAGAGTTCTTTCACGCTCGAGACGTACTATCAACTCAATCGCGGCATTCAATACGCCTTGAGTAGTGTACGTTGCAAATTGCACGTCAGCTCTGTTTGTAATTTTCGAAATACAAATCTATTAACACTGAGGAGCCGAGTATCCTCGATGGAAAAAATGAATACATGCGAATCAAGATTTTGCGTGAAATTGGTCGAAATTTAACGAAAATTGCAACGAAGTATTTTTATTGAGAGCGCATGTCTACACGAATTAGCAAATCGTTTCGAAAACAGACAAAAATTCGTTGATGACGATGTGAAATCTGTATCTGACGATCAGGAGGTCAATTCCGCGTCCTATCTCGAAACTTTTGCAACAATGTGTAAATGGTGTAAAAGACAATGGCGGGAGAAGAGAAATCGTCCGGTGAACCGGCGGAGCCGAGTTCGTTCCCAAATCCGCAGGTAATAAAATGATATAGACCGAATTCGTTCCCAAAGTTGCCGGTGTATACATTAAGAGGATTAAGAGATAATGAGGTATTTTAAGTGTAACACATTTATAATAAAACTATAAGATAGAGTAAATGCTATGTATATATAATGAGAATTTCATTACCCGATCAGAAACCAATATGCATACATTGCGTGCTATTATCCCTTCCTCTAATTACTCTTAAATTTGTCAAAGATTACCTGGTAAGATATTTTGCAATAACAATCAGTTTTACTTTTGACGTTGTAAGTTGAAGTAATAATAACTAATAAGCTATGAGTGTTGTACAGTTTGAACAAAGTGAAAAAGGAAAAACAATGCTGGTGTTGGATGGTTATAAATTTACATTTCATAAAGAGTTGGCCAAAGGTATTAAAAGATGGACTTGTACGTCGCGTTGTAAAACAAATTTGTGCAAAGCATTTGTAAAAACCGAAGGTGCCGACAACAGTGTAATGCAAATGTCGGCAATACATAGTCACGATAAAATTACAACTGAAATAATTAATAGAAATACGAGGGAAGATCAGTAAGTACCCGTGTTTGAAGACAGGTGGCGCTGCTGAGGGAAGTTGGCATTACCGTCGTGTACTACCACCTGTCAGACAACACCATAATAAATTTCAGACTTATTCATAGGTTAGTTTTTATTTGGCAGCCAGTTGTATCACACGTGTTTCGTGTTTCTCGATAAAATGGAAAAAGAGCAATATCGATCCGTAATTCGCTTTTTATTTTTGGATGGAAAAACATGCGAAGAAATAAAAGCGAAGTTGGATGCTGTCTATGGGGACCCTTCACCATCTATGACAACCGTAAGATATTGGTTCAACGAATTTAAACGTGGTCGTACATCTGTTTTTGATGAGGAGCGCTCAGGCCGCCCGGCAGACGTGGTTACCGAGGAAATCGTTGAAAAGGTCCACGACATGATTCTCGCTGATCGCCGAACGAAAGTGCGCGAAGTAGCAGAGGCCGTAGGCGTGTCGTACGGAACGGCAATTAATATTTTACATGATAAGTTATCGGTGAGAAAGGTGTCGGCCCGATGGGTGCCGCGATTGCTTACGGTGGACAACAAGCGGATACGGTTGTCAATGTAGAAGCAGTGTTTGGACCTCTTTAAGAGAAATTCGCAGGAGTTTTTGCGTCGAGTCGTCACCGTTGATGAAACCTGGATCCATTATTATACGCCAGAGTCCAAGCGACAGTCAAAACAATGGATTTTTCGGGGTGAATCTGCTCCGAAGAAGGCAAAGACGGTCCCATCGGCCGGAAAGGTCATGGCCACGATTTTTTGGGATTCCAACGGAATAATCCTCATGGACTTTTTGCAGAAAGGAAGAACGGTCACGGGGCAGTACTACAGTGAATTATTGGACCGATTCGATATAAAATTGAAGGAGACACGGCCCCATTTGGTTAAGAAAAAAGTGCTGTTTCACCACGATAATGCACCAGCACATTCATCCAGAATTGTCGCGGCAAAGTTGCATGAACTGCACTACGAATTGCTGCCGCACCCACCGTACTCGCCTGACTTGGCTCCCTGCGACTTCTTTCTGTTCCCCAACATGAAAACGTGGCTCGGGGGAAAAAGATACAGCTCAAACGAGGAGGTTATCGTCGAGACAGAAGCGTATTTTGCAGAGTTTGACAAATCATATTTTTTGGAGGGGTTAAATAAATGGCAGAAACGTTGGGAAAAGTGTATTGTACTAAAAGGTGATTACGTTGAAAAATAAATACAAAATGTGTGAAAAACTTGCGTCTTCTTTCCTAACACGGGTATTTATTGATCCACCCTCGTATATTAAGTAACGGTCTGAAACGTAAAGCAGTTGATGATTTGTTCGAACGTCCTATGAAACTTGTACATAAAGAACTGCAAAATAGGCACATTGAGACACTTACTGTTAATGACGTGAACTGTATTAGGAAGAATATATACCAAGCGAGAAAATCAGTTTTACCAAAATTACCAAAAAATGTTTACGACATAAATCAACAGTTAAAGCAACTGCCAATAGAAACAAATAAACAGGAAACATTTTTATATGTGAACGATGAAGAAAATCACATCATAATGTTTTCATGTAAAACAAATTTAGAATTTATGTGCGAAAATATAACATTATATGCAGATGGAACATTTGAATATTGTCCTAGATTCTTTCTACAACTATTCACTATCCATGGAATCAAGAATAACCACTATATACCTCTCGCGTATTTTTTACTCCCAAATAAGAGATTTGAAACTTATCAATCGGCGTTTCGTTATTTGGTGCAAGAATGCCAAAAACTTGGTTATAATTTTTTTCCCAAACTATTTACGGTAGATTTTGAAATTGCGATTCATAAAGCTATTTCTGCTGTTTTTCCAACAACTGTCATTAAAGGATGCCGTTTTCATTTAGGTCAGTCTTGGTAAGTAATTATTGTGGTTTCTTAAAATAATTAATTTTAATATTTATGTTTTCCAATTATGTATTGACAGTTGGCGCAAAATTCAAGAATTGGGTCTCTCCACTGAATTTCGGAATAAAGACTCAGAAACATCACATGTTTTAACCCACGTATTTGGTCTTCCCTTTTTAAACCCCAAGGACGTTGAAGAATGTTTTATTCAAAATTTCATGTCGTTGCGACCAGACAACGCAAGTGTAATATCATTTTTAGACTATTTAGTTGATACATATATTTCTGAGGATGCTACTTTTCCACCACAAATTTGGGCAGAAATGTCGTCGTCGACACAAAAAACCACAAATGCGTGCGAATCTTTTCACGCTAAATACAACTCATGCTTCTACACACCACATCCTAACATTCACCAATTTCTTAGTGTATTAAAAAATGTTCAAATTGATTCGTATATAAAACAAAAAAGTAGCGCCGTTGTGAAACCAGTGTATGATCATTCACTAATAAAAAGAACGGAGTTTGTAGATACGAAAATTAAAGATTTTATAAATGAAAAAATTAATTGGTTTCAATTTGTGCAGTCTATTTCACACAGATTTAAAATACATGCAAATGTGCATAATATTAACGAAAAGTGAATAAAGGTAATAAATATTTTGACATAATTTTGCACGTTGTATATATTTGCTGTATAATATGTACATATAATGTATTTGAATGTTTGACTATTTTAAAAAGTGCCATGCACTTAAAATATGTGTAACCGACAATAACCACGAGATAGCACGTGTGTATATATTTGTTATAATATGTATATTTGTAAATATTTTTGTATATTGTATTTGAATACATACATGTTTGCTATGGTTTGAGTATTTTTAAAAACGCCTTCGTCCTTATCTTTTAATCCTCTAATGTATACACCTACAACTTTTGGAACGAATTCGGCTAAGACCCCCGAACGAATTCGGTCTATATAATTTTGTTACCTGCGGATTTGGGAACGAACTCGGTGCCGTTCCGGTGAACATCCTCTTGTATATCATTTAAGGGTTATTAATAAGGCTGTCAACAAGCGCTGCATGCCATAAGCGCTACATTCTCCTGGGTAATTGCTTTAATATCTAAACAGCTTTCACAAAACGTTGCGATAACGCTAAAATGAGATCAGTATGACGAGTATGAACCGTATTGGAGGTGGATCAGCAACGTACTTCCCACGGCCGTAGTTGATATTGAGTGATTCGATGTGTACGTATGTTAAAGTCTCTGCTGTGTTAGTTGAAACGTTTTAATTTAATAATAAAGTATGTCGCAGCAGCAAAAGCCCGGAAAACTTTTAAGGGCCCCCGCAGACTATAGACTATCGGCCGAGTTAGTAGAGTTCTTAATCAGCTCGAAGATACAGGGTGCGGCAGGGAAACTTGCTGATTTGAAAAGTCAATAAAAGAAAAAGTACTTCATATATCGATTTAATTCTTTTTGTATCGTATAGTACACATTCTGAATTTTTATTTTAAGTAGTTTTAAAAATGACATCGGGCAAATGGCGGCCCTCATTAGTGATACACTGATCTACCCTTGATTTGAAGTTGCGCTCCATTCTTTCGAGCATATCGACGGGGGGGGGGGGGGGGGGGGGGGTGTTGTAAACGATGAATTTAAGATATCCCCATAAAAAAAAATCGCTGGGTGCCAAATCGGGGGCGCGCGGCGACCACGGTACGTCACCCCTCAAGGATATAAGGCGCTCGTGGAAGTGTTCCCTCAAAAGCTCGATCGAAGTTCTCGCTGTGTGCGCCGTGGCTCCGTCCTGCTGGAACCATACGTCCCCAAGTTCCATTTCTTCAAGTTGTGGAAGAAAAAATGTCTCAATCATTTCTCTGTAGCGAATTGCATTCACAGTAACAGCGCGTTCATCTTCCTCAAAAAAATGAGGCCCAATTATTGCAACTCTCGACAATGCACACCACACAGTAACACGTTCACAATGAAGTGGCATCTCATGAAGTTCGCGGGGATTGACATCACTCCAATACCACATGTTTTGTTTGTTAACACAGCCGGAAAGGTGAAAATGGGCCTCATCACTCGTCGTCTGGCAAGTTACTGAGCGCTTCACATGCAGTTTGGCGAGAAGCGAAATCGAGTTCACTCAACTGTTGGACCACAGCAAGTTTGTAGGGATGAAACTGGAGTTCGTTGTGAAGAATTCGTCTCACTGTGCGATCAGAAATCCCCAGAGCAGCAGCGTACGCGCCGAACGCCGGAGAGAGCGCAAAAACGACTCCCTCACCCTTTCGACGTTTTCTGGAGTTCTTGATGTCCGTTGACCTCCTGGGCCTTTTTTTGCAACACTCCCACTTTCCCTGAATGTGTCCATCCACGAAACAATCGATTGCCGGCCAGGAACGGGACACCACGGGATGAATATTGAACCGAGTTCGGAAGGCACGTTGGGTGGGCACCACCGAATGACCGTTGGAAAAGTAGACCTCGACGGCGAACGCACGCTGTTCCTTTGTCCAACGCATGACGACAACTGGCTTGTGGGGTAACAAAATTTCAGAACCCCCTCTTTCTAATGAGACCCTCCCCACGTCCAATTCAAATCAGCAAGTTTCCCTGCCGCACCCTGTATATGCAAGTGTGCACATTACAAAAATTCGGTATCGGCCGATAAACAAGTTTGATGGGCTACACGATTACCTTCAAACTAAACTGTCGGCGAACTATCGGTCAATTATTTAATCAGCATGGTGTTCTTTCCATGCGCGCACACTTGGAGATTGTTTAGTCAGCCAATAGTTTCAATCCTCTCCGAATTTTGATGCGGACGGTCGTGCATGTTTCATGATGGCACTCCTTGCCGAAACGACTATCGTAAATTTGATAGAAGAAATTGAAAAAAGGTATAGTAGAAAGTCTTAAATTTGTATCTTCTTTCGCGATTGCTGGTCCAATTAATGTAACAAGTTTATTAAAGTTGGTTATGCTCATTCTATAAAATGCGAAATTTTTTTCCGGGAAATTCAGTAATTTAGAACGGATCGTGTAAGAATTTCCTTATTCTTGGTTACTCTTCTTGATCCATCTCCTCCGTTGTGTAAGAGTAATAATAATAGTTCTGGACAGTTTATTGATTATCAGTTTGCATCGCTCTTTTCAAGAGCACCTTACCAACTAGCAAATTGTTTGAGAGTAATCGGCCGACTGTTAGCAGGCCTGCGCACTCACCACCAACCAGACTGTTTAGTTGGCTCAATGTGCGCGCTAGCAGCTCAACCCGACTAAACTATCGGCCGATAAAAAGTCTGTAGTCTAAATGTTCACCAAGTGAAAACATTTATTGGGTAATTTGGTGATTTGTTCTACGATGGAGCGAAAGTAATGTGTATGCAGTAAACTGTTAATGTGCTGGAGCAAATCGAACTGTACCCGTCAGGTGAATTCTATGCAACATTAAAATAAAAAACAAGATGTACCCTTGCAAACTCAATTTAGGTGTGCTATATTCCGCTTCACATATTAGATAAACGACTATTTAGAAAGTTTTGGCACAAATACAATCCGCAGTTCCAGTTACCAAATCGGGCCACATTATGAAACTGTTATATCAACTGTACAGAACGATATCGAGAAGATTACATGTACATTATAAAATAGACAACTGTGGTTATGTTTTGACGAGACGACAGATCGTAAAAAAAATCTATTGTCAATTGTAAGTGCCCTGGACATTCGGCAATCGACATTTTCATTGCTACTAGCTAGCATAACACTCTGGTTTGCTAATTTCGTGTCTTACGGTAAATGTGACCTGTACAGATTTAGTTTTGTTGATTTTATTCAACTAATTTTGTAGAATATTGAGGTGATCTTTGCAAGTGTTATTTATGGAAATGGTACGTTTCGCCGGCAACGTTTCGCCGGTAACGTTTCGCCTCTAATGTTTCGCCGAGAATGTTTCGCCGGTAGCACGATTCGCCGACCTCACGCCGGTGGGTTCCTTTAGTTATCTCTTCCACAGATATTGTGCCCACAAATTAAGACAACAGAAGGAAACAACAGAAAAAAAAACCATCAAGCAGAGTTAAGGTGGATAAATAGGTATAATTAAGCTTGTATAACAATGTTAATGTCTTTTTCCCAGTAATCTTACTAGGTAGAACGAATTGCAAACCCAAAATGAGATTAAAGTTGAGAAACTTTCTATTCTACTTTGAAGGGTTGTCGGATTAACCGATAAACAAATGGGGATATCCAACAAATGCGGATTTCCAACAAATGGTATTAGAGGGCATATAATGTAAGTCACGCCTACTAACGCCTACATTAAGTGCAGAATTTTTCGAAAATTATTAGTTACCTTTTGCATCAAGTTTAGTGCAGTGCCAGTCATGGAGACTAAAAGAAGTGGCCGAATTTTTAGCGAAGACGGTTTTATGTATATTTTTGATTCTTGGAGTGCAAATGGTGAAAAACAATATTTTCGTTGCCGACGAAGAGATATACAATGTAAAGCGAGAGTGCACTTATCATTAAATGAAATAATTAAAAAAGTTGGACATCACGTACATGATGCTTCAGCCGCCAAAGTAGAGGTAAATATAATATGTTTTAATTTATTAGTTACTTGTAAAATCCTTTCATTTTTAAATAAGTGATTTATCATGAAATCTTAACTAGATAATTTAATTCATCTTTATTTTATAAATTTAGGTGTCCAAAATGGTTACATCCCTTAAAAAGAGAGCAGTTGAAAGCCAAGAAACTGCTAATGTTGTCAACAAACACTTACCATTTCTGCAACTGGAATTTGCCCATCTGATCGAAGTTTAAAGATGCAAATAAAAAGAGCACGGAAGGTAATCAATCATGCCCCCGTTGCACCTAATTCTTTGGATGAACTAGAAATTCCTCAAGAATATAAAGAGTACTCCACAGACGGTGGCAACACAACAGAACGTTTTTTACTAGCCGACAATTACCCAGAATTACCACGCTTATTAATATTTGAGAGACGCCGAGGAATTGACATTTTAAAAACATCATCAAGGTGGTATGTTGATGGCACCTTTAGCGTTGCACCGACGTTATTTGCCCAGGTGTTTGTTATAATGGGTGAAAAGTATGGAGGCATCCATCCTTGCGTGTATATACTTTTACCAGATAAAAGACAGAGAACTTATGAAAAAATGCTCCAAATGCTGATCGAGTTAGAGCCTTTATTAAATCCATCAAGAGTGTCAGTCGATTTTGAGCTTGCAATACACAATGCTTTCCGTGCAATATTTCCAGGAATGTCTATTGATGGATGCTTTTTCCACCTTGTGAAAAATTTGAAAAAAGTTATTGGACAAGAACACTTAACAAGGTTTGTAGTAACTTTACAAAAACCAAAAAAAATTTAACTTTTTTATTTTTAGAGAATATCGAAATAATGGAGATTTTGCGTTACAAGCAAGAATGATCACTGCATTGGCTTTTGTGCCTGTTCCAAATCTAAGTGATTCATTCGACTTACTCTATGATCAGCTGGAAGAAGCGTTATTGCCTGTTGCAAACTAGTTTGAAACAAATTATTTGGGAGTTCGCAATAGGAGGGGAAATGGTAGGCGTATTCCAAATTTTCCACCAGAAACTTGGAACTTGCATAACTGGGTTTTGAATGCAATAGAGGTAAAATAATGTAACCAAAATTATTAAAAATAATAAAAGCTGTGTTTTTTAGAAAACTAACAATATAGTAGAGACTGCGCACAGAAGAATTCAAGCACAACTGGGCTCGCAGCACCCCACAATTTGGAAATTCATTTCGGAACTGAAGAAGATTCAAAAAAATAGGGACATTTTCTACGAGAAGTTAGTTGCTGGAAATGAACCCAATAAAAAAAAAAGACGTTTATATTAGGACAGACCGACAGATTCTCACAATTGTAGAAGATTTTAATAACAGAAATATATTAGATTTTTTGCGAGGGTTAGCTCACAATTTTGAAATGATCTAAAATACAGTTTTTTATAACACTTTTGTACATAATATATTTTCTAAGATATTTTCAAATAAAATACTTGTGTGGAAATGAGTTATTTCATAAATGCACTGCTGGCGAAACGTTACCGGCGAAAAATTCCCGGCGAAAAATTCCCGGCGAAACGTTGCCGGCGAAACGTACCCTATCCGTTATAAAAGCTGTGTCAGCAGCGAAAGTTGCAACTGTTATCTTGTGGATTGTTGACGGATCTGCGTTGTAAATAAGAAATAGTAGTGGACCTAATACACTGCCCTGGGGTACGCCTAAGTTCACGTGGTGGTAATTGGAATATGTGGAGTTATACTTAATCTGAGAGTACCTTTTCGACAGATATAATTTTAGAAAAAATGCTTTTGATCTTATATAAGAGTTCAGTATGCCAGACTTTGCTTAACCCATGTGAAACATCAAGGAATACCACCGTGTATAGGGCTTTTACATCAAGGCTTTTATTGATTTTGCCAACGATTCGATGTGTTCGTTGTGAGGTCGAATGATGCTCTCTAAAACCAAACTGGTAATTGGGGATTATATTCGATAATTCTGTAACATTTTTAATTCTATTGATTAGTAGTTTTTCGAATATTTTTAATGACGTGAGAAGTAAACTGATGGGATGATTTCATTGACCGGTTTTCCTAGTGTGGGCGCCATTATGATGTGTGAAAATTTTTGTATTACAAGATAGTAAGATAGTCGGAAACTGCTATTGTATAAGGTAGTCAACAATACTACTGCTTTCTTTGTAAATGTTTTAAATATTTTGCCATTAAGTCTCCTTAATGGCATTTAAACGCGAATTCAAGTTTTTTATTTCTTCTCTTCTCTGAGTGTGAATGGTCTAATAGGAAGTGACATTTGATAAACCTCGAAGTTTTGAAATGTCTAAGAACGTCAGAAATTGGTTAAGAATGATTTGCCTTCGAAAGCATCTGCCGCCCACACACTGTAAAGCCCTGATCTCGTGCCTTACAACTTCTTTCTCTTCTCTGTGAATAAGACGCCCGTTTTGAAAAAAAAATGAAGGTATTTAAACAACCGCGACGCGTCTTCTTAAAAAGATAGTTTCGGGGAAGAGTTACAAAGTTACTTTTCGAGCTGGATAAATCATTACAAGCGCTGCGTCGAATCAGACGGGATCTAAACTACTCAAAAATGAATAAGGAATTTTTACTTTTTTGTATTTTTTAGATAGTATGGGTAAATATTTGTAGTGTATTATATTAGATACATAATTGTACACAACAATTTAAAATTTTCAAGTATATTTATTCAGAAAAATCGTTAGATTACTAAGAAATGGTCAAAAATGAAATAAGCAACATTTTTAACAATAGCTAAAATAAACATTTTTCTGTAACAATTAATTCTAAAATCGTGTATAGTGGCCACGGACATCTCTCACAGCTGTACATCTTCGGGGCATACTCATAATGCAATTATTAATGTGTTCTTGTGACACTCTTCTCCAACACAGCGGTAAAATTTCCCGCAAGTGTTGCACGTTAACTGGGGGTGGATTATGTTCGTTGAGCTGTTCTTGAAGTCTGTCCCAAATGTGCTCAATTGGATTCAAGTCGGGAGACGTTGGTGGTAAAGGTAGATGGTTAATATGGAGGTCATTTATTGCTTGCATTACAATTTGTGCACGATGAGGTCTTGCATTATCATCAATAAAAACCATGTTTTCATCCACAGCCTCACGAAAGTCGGCCACATATTGCTGAATAATGTCATCTCTGTATATGTGTCCATTGACATTGTTTTCAAAGAGATGGGGGTTCGGACGTCCATTCAAACTAATGCCCGCCCACACCATGATACCACCGCCGCCAAAAGGCACCACAGCTTTTGTAAACTCGCGTCTGTAACGGTCTCCTCGAGTTCTCCAGACCCTTACTCTACGATTATCACTAAATAAGCAGAATCTGGATTCATCGGTGTATAAACCATGCTCCCATTGAAAATTTTCTGCTAGTCGTTGGTTAACCCAAGTTCTTCTAGCCATTCTATTGGCATTAGTTAATTTTGGGCGTCTCACAGGCCTGCAGCTATGAAGATCCATTTCCCTCAGTGGCGGCACGTAACTGTGTTTGCAACCATACAGCACTTCTAAACGGATTCATCCTTGTCTGAATTCGTATGTAGCGGTCTTGTCTCTGATTTGTTTTCCTCTCAGATCCACTGCCGGGACTTCTCCTTGCAGATCCTAACTGTTGGAATCTTGTTAGAGCCCTACTAACAACACTTGGAGACACATTAAAAATTGTGGCAATTTCTGCTCCAGATTGCCCTCGCTGATGCAATAACGCAATTAAATCAAAAGTTTCTTTATTTAAATGACGTCTTGGCATCGTGAAAATGTGAAATGACGTTTAAAATGAATAATACTTGTCAAAAAATGCGATTTTTATAATTTTGTATTCTAAATTAATTTAAGGTTAAAATACAAGATTCAATATTTTATCACACAGAAAAAACATTTACCAAATAAAATGTCCACAAACGACTGTGGGCCTTCTAATTTATCTATAGTTTGAGAAAATACGTTAAATTTAATCGAATTAATTAGATCTGTTAAAAAAAGATCTAATTCCCTATCCATTTTTGAGTAGTTTATTACGAAAACATGTAACCTTAATTCCTTTATTCACTATCTGTTCGCAAATAAAAAAAGTCTCGTTATTTACTAGTCGCCCCTCGCGTCTTTCAAAGTAATTACTCACCTTCTTCTCGATTTCTCTAGAACTGTAGGCGAAGCCGCTCTTTCGCGTGACGAAGTTCGAGCCGATTCGCTCAATGAACTGCGGGTACTAAGAGATTTCAACGTATTGCTAGAAATTCTCCGAATCTTGACTGAGCAATTAGACATTCCTGTCGATACACTACATGTCCCCCTAAAAAAGAACTAAATTAGCAATGGTGTAAGTAAAGATTTAGATCTTTCAATCATTTAATGATGAGGGCGCGGATATTTTTAGAAAATCAGAAGATTAGTTAAAAAAAAAAGATTTTATTGTTTTCCAAGATATTCCTTTAGGAAAAGCGTCGTTATTTCACATTGGTTATGTGGATGGGGCGAGGTACTTCGGCTGTCTGACAACAGGCAGCGCTGAATTTACTTCTACGCCCGGTCTGGATAATTTCGGTGATGTGGTTCTTTTTTGTGAATATGTCTGAGAATATCCTTTCTCCAGCAGGGGCGTACCGACAAGCCTGTAGAAAGGCGAAATACGTCTCTGGGGAGGGATATGTTCGGACACGTTCACAAAAAATATTAATAGTGAACCTGTATTTGTGTTCTTCACACCAGATTTTTAATAATATTTTATATTATTAAAAATACCTTTGTATTATACAAAACTGGTGGGGTTTACCTACTCATGTATGTTTCAATTATTCTGATATATTCCTTTAGCACAGTGGCGGCTCGTGCTAAAAATTTTAAGGTGTTCTGCAAGTTTTACAAAAAAATTTACCTTGCACGGGCAGTAAGAGGTTGTCTCCCATCGATCTTATCGTGCTTTCTTCGCCTTTCGCACTGAAGTAATGGATTTCTGGAACGATTCTCAATTGTCACACAAAAAAATAAGAGTCACTAAGCACTACTTTACTAACAAATTATTTCTTATAAATTAAATCTATTCTACGTTCTTTTCGATTTGCAAATTTTGTTATCACTTTGTCATTAAAATTGTCTATTTCGGAAATAAACTTTTTTTCGATAGATAGCATGGAAAGAGATGTTAAACGATCTTCGGTCATTGAATTTCTGAGAAACGTCTTAATTCGATTTAGTGTTGAAAAGCATCGTTCGGCCTCTGATGTTGTCATGGGAGTTGTTATTACAATTTCTAATAATTTTCTAGTCTCCTTCAACGTATCTCCCAGATTGTTTTTTATTAAAAATTTTAGAAGAGGTAGTGCGCCTTTTAAAGATCTACAATCAGTTCTTGAGTAAATAACAGACAATTCAGTTCGTAATCTTTCTTTATCAAGGGTGGGATAATAGGAGCATGCGGAAGTGAGTTTGTCCTCAGGAAATTTACTGCAATATTCTCCAAAGCATTCCGAAAAAAAAAGTGATGCCACTACTAGATGCTCTTTAAAATGAAATCGATCTTTTGCACAATTTAGAATAACATCACACACCTCTAAAGCCGAAATTCGATGATTAAATCTGCTGTTATTTGGACGTTTGCGTTTTTCTGGTGGTGGCTCATCGCTTATTAAATCTGATGCTTCACTTATGATGTTGTCAATATTATTTCGAACTTGGCATATACTGCGTTCAAAATTTTCGATAGCGTCTTTTACTAGAGTGGGTTCAATTTTTCTTTGCTGCAATTGATTAAACAGGATATCTACATGGGGCATTACATGATGGAAAAAAGTCAGCCAAAAATTGAAGATCGGATCATTTAATGTACGGCGAATAGAGGCGGCTGCACTACAGTCTGTGTTGTTGGAGAATTGTTCTTCTATTTCTTCCATACACTCAATGAGAGAGGCCCTATTTTCGTACACAACATTAATGGTCCTGATATTAAAATTCCAACGGGTTGTAGCGCCGTGGGGGATCCTTCTGTTTACAATCTTGTTTAACACTTCTACTCGTTGGGGTGAATTATTAAAAAAGCCGGGAATGTCTTGTAGATTTCCAAAAAATACACGTACTTGTGAATTTGCAGAAGCAGCTTTAGATATAATTAAATTTAATTGATGGGCATAGCAATGTACATAGTGCGCAAAAGGGTACTTTTTTTTAATCAATGCTTGAACGCCTGCGTGTTGTTCGCTCATCACCGCTGCTCCATCGTAACTCTGTGCAATCAGTTTGTTAGGTGAATTTTGAATTAAAGCATCTATGACACTTAAAATTGTTTTGCTAAGTGTTTCTGCATCACATTTTTCAGGAATGACGTAGTTCCAAAAACGCTCAATTGGCTCACCATCACGAACATATCTAAAAATAACTACCATTTGAGTTTTTGCAGCAACATCCGTTGTTTCGTCCGCCATGATCGCCAAAAACGGAGAATTATTAATTTCCTCAATTATTTGCTCTTGGCAGACTTCAAGTATGCACTGTAACAGATCATTCTGTATTTCTTTGGAAGTGCCTTTAAATACCGAACAATTTTTTAGGTGCTCACTTAGAGTTGCATCTAATTCAGCCGAAAAATTAATAAGTCCACGAAATATCCCCGGATTCTCGGAAGTATCGCTCTCATCATGTCCCCGAAGGGCCAATTCAAAAGCTCCACAAAATTTTATACAATTGATAATTTTTGATAAAATATAACGATTCTTTGACACATTTTCATTATGTCTCTGTATATTTACCCAATAAGCAGAATCTAGTTGAGCCATAATATTAGTTGACCCTAGTAACGCAAATTCCATACAATTATGAAGATGGCTTTTAGAATTCTCACGTCTTTTTATTTTCAAACTCAAGTGCTCTAGATCCGTGACCCCTATCTATTTCCGTCCAAGCTTTATTGCCACCAAAAAGTAAACAGGGAAAATAATATAAAGCATTTTTTTTGTTGCATCCACAAATCCATTCGTTTTTTGAATAAATATCGCTACTAAATTTACGTGTATAATTTTTCCCTCTACTTCCCTCTACTAATGGCCTACCATTTGCTTTTAATTTTATCTTTTCTTCGAATGAATATTTAATGAATCTCTTCACATTAATTAAATTAAAGACCACCTCCATAATACACAGAGTTTATATAAATTGTCAACAATACAAAAAAACAAGCACGCGCACTCTAATATTATTGTTTTTACGTTAAACTCGCCGCACAGTAAAAAACACGCGAAAATATTAAATACCTATACCGAATCGTATGAAGGCGCTGGACAGAATGCAGCGAAGTTGCTTGATAAATCACGCATTGGTTTTAGACAGCAGCGGGGTAGCGGGGTGCGCGCGGGTGTTTGAAAGAGCTCTGTGCGCACGTTCGTGTGGACCAGATAAGGAACAAGTGAGCGATCGCGCGAATTAGGTTGGTTATTCCACTGGTCGCTTATTGTATATTATTTTATAATATACTATATATAACCGGCGTTAGGTGTTGGAATTTCGGAAGCGAATATCTCGGCTTCTACTGATCGGATTTTGATGATTGAGGTGTCAAATTGTAGGGTTTGATGTCCTCTACAGGATGATGTAGAAAAATATGCAAATTTTTTGATATACAGGGGGAGAATTTTCACAACATGTTACGCTTTTATAAACATCAGAAATGTCGGAAAAATTATGTAAAAGAAAACTAGTTATAACTAATACAGGTTCGCCCGCCCAATTTTTTGGGAGCTCTGCAGCACTGCAGCGCTTATGCGCCAGCCGCCACTGCCCTGCATAAAAGTTAGTAGTAAATTGTTAGTGTTTTTATGTTTTTAATTTGTTAAAATTGTTTCAATAAATAATGGATTATTACAATTTCAAGTTTCATCCAAATCTCTTAATATATAAAAAAAAATATCGAAGTTATTTTATTTTTTGAATAGTGTAGTTAAATTCGCGATTATTAGCTGCAACTTTAATTATAGGCTTTACATTCTAACAGCATAATATTCCTACAATTTAAGGGTTATTTGCACTTAATTTTTACCTCTTTCTCTGTGTGAAATTGCTAGACGGTCGCGTTGGTGTTTTGTCTGTATCTAAATCTATATGGAATTCCTTTTTCTGTTCGTTATGATAAAGTGGAGTTGATCTACAATTAAAATATATAGTAAACTATTAGTGAAGAAATTTAGTTAACGTGAGATACTTACGTTTCATTCGGAACACAATTGTAAGTTGAACTACTTGTTCCTTCGAGGGGGTCATATTCATGCGATATTTCTGTATTGACGGAAGTATTATTCGTTGTTTCCTAAAAAAAATAGCATAGCTGATAGTATATACAATTCCTGATAATTGAATTATAGCCAGTTTTACTGCGAAAGACCGTTCATTAATACAGTATTATGTAGATTTAACCGTACGCCGGCACAAACTTCTTACTTTGCCTATTAGAAGCATTGAGATAGGCGTCGTACAGCAAGAAATCATTTCAATTAAATATAAATATAGTGAAATAGATATTTTAGAAAGAAACTAAGAAATGAAAATAGCAAACGCAAAGTAGAAATAACGTGCACTCTCAACAAGAGTATTGTCAGCGAACAGAATAAGAAGCGAAGAGAAGAATCGTATTTCGCAAACGGCAAATATTATGTGTAGCGGGGGTATGTACCGGAATCTAAGGGTTTTGTATATTCTACGGCTATGGAATAATGAAGTCAAAATATGTTTTGCCGATCCCTAGTTATAACTTATCGGTGCCCATACACTCTCACAAACGCAAGCTAACCTCTTTATGTTTTCCTGGTACACAATTACGCGTGTATCGGATCGGGGAACCACCTTGCTTCTATATGTAATAAAAGTTATTATTAGAGCAGACCAATTTCCGTGGGCGCCATGAGCGCCGATGTGAGGATGATTGTATTGCATCAGAACTAATAAAAAGCATTCAGTATGTGTTTGGTACTTGCTTAGACTGCATGTAAGTGTAAGCATACGTAATAAAATGTCGTCGACACATAAATCGAGAAAACGACCGTTGTCAGACGAAGTGAATAAGTTTATTATGGATTTCCCGGACTTAATATACGGTGGCTCAAGAATTAAATGTTTAGTGTGCAATACATATCTAATGTGTTGGTCAAAAACACATTGTAAAGAACACGTAAGCAGTTAGAAGCACAATAATAACAAAATTTATTGACAACAGTTTATACATGAACTATGTGTAACTATGATTGTGTGTACGCTGGCGTTTACCTTGTTAAGTAATGATTCATTTATTTCATTTTGAAATAAATACGCGAATCAAACATTACCGAGTACGACAACGTTACGAAGGAATTTACCATCGGTGCGTAAACAGGTTGAAAATAAAATCAAAGCCGAACTGAAAAATAAAAAACTGTGATTATGTGCGGACGAAACAACTGACAGCAAAAAACAATCTGTAGTTAATGTGATGGCGCCTAATATGGAACCACATCAACAAACGTTTTCAATTTTATTAGCATCCAGACGACTAGAACAATGTAATGCCGAAAAAATTTCAGAGGTGCTATTAGATACTTTGGAAAAATTTAAACATTCGAAAGACCAAGTATTAATGTTTATGACCGATGATGCCTCAACCATGTGTTCTGTAGGCCGGTCTCTTAGAAAATATTGTCCTAACTTGTTACATATTACTTGTAAAGTCCATGCTCTACACCTTGTGGCAGAACAGGTTCGTAGATGTTATCCAGATGTAGATGCTTTAATATCGAGTACAAAGGCAGTATTCCTGAAATCTCCAAAACGTATTCGGAAATTTTACGAATTGTGTCCCCATACCCCTGGGCCACCACAGCCGATTCTGACACGTTGGGGTACATGGTTACGGGCGGGGTTTTACTATCATGATTCATGATAGCAAATGTTCATGATTCATGAACATTTTGAAAAAATTAAGGACATGGTTTTATCATTCGATCCGAAAGAAAGTGCAGCTATCAATACAAGTCAGAAAAAAATTCAAGATGCCCAGATTAAAATGGATTTACAAAGTATTCGTGAGAATTACTTGGGTCTAGAAGAAGCAATAACAAAATTAGAAAATTCTTCGCTGTCGTTAGAGGAATCACTGCAAATCGTTAAAAATGTTCAAGCACAACTGTGTGCTGTAGAAGACGCAAAAAGTGAAAGACTTCTAATTAAATTTGGAAATGTTTTAGACAGAAATGCAGATTTTGACACCTTAACACGTATTTGTGAGGGCACGTCTACAGATGCATTAAGTTGCTTAAAAAAGTATTTTTATTATGCGAATATAACATCACTATAGAGCGTTTCACGCCCACGATGAAGTATGGGCTCTTATGGAGCATTCCCCTCTTTTATTTTCTTTAAGAAATTGCATCGCGCTATCCTTTTCCACCGCTCGCTATGTCGAAAATTTATATTAATTTTCATTGGGGATTTTTAATTCGTACAGATAACCAGACTGCTACAGTACAGTAGTTTGTTCACTTTGTTATCTTGTCAAGTGTCAAATTGTTCCTTTCCGTATTTTTATTAAATATTATTTGTTGTTCTTCGTTCTTGTTATATTGTTATAGTGTTATTATATTATATACCTTATATTCTTATTATTATATATTATATTCTCTCTCTCTTTATTATATTCTCCCGTTGTTGTTTACAAAAGTTTGTGGTAAGTTGGAATGTGAAGGAAATGTGCTCGTAAATAAAAACGTTACCGTTACAGATTCTAAACTTCAGTAATGTAGTCTGGAGAGAAAAAATCACGAAGGGGTGAATGTTTTAGGCGAAGAGAAAAGCAGATAATACTAAATGTTTTTAATCATTTTCTTAAAAAACCGATGACTATTACTGCTGCTGCTGCTGAAGCAAGTGAAGCACTACATTGTTCGGTACACAGCAGCCCAACAGCCAACTCAATAAGATGAACCAGTTACATATTGTAGATTGGTACTCCTATATTTAGTGACTCGATCGGGGAACCCCCTAATTATGTTAGTACAACGTGTTTGTGATTGAACGCCTGCATTCTACTCGTGTATTTTGTTGAGTTATTGTGTAGTTAGTAAAGTGTACTAAGAACAATGAAGACTTTAACATTAAGTGCGAAAAGTGAAATAATAAAACAACTTAACGATGGTAGAAGTGTAAGTTCGCTTTCACGTGAATATGGAGTTGCCAAATCCACTATATGCGGCATTAGAAAAAATCAACAAAAAATTCTAAAAGCTCTGTCAAATACATAACGCAATGGATTTTTCCACTCAGAAGAGAGAAAAAAGAAGAATTATATTGAACAGTATTTGTATAACATGAATTTAAAACGCATTTTTGAATTTGTATTTATATTTAATATGTTTGTAATTATCTTTTTGACCGGCCCTATATGAATATTATATTAGACCGATGGGTTAGGCAAAATGTTGTACTATTGAGTTCGATGTATGAGATTTTCGCGATATTTTATTTAGAGATACCAGGACTTGCAAACCAGGTGGTCAGAGAATAAAAAATTCATTTTTATTCTCCTGTTTTTTAGTAAAGTCGGGTTTTTTTATTTTGGTGCTTTAATTTGTGCATTCAAGTTAATTACGATTTTTACGAGTGTTTGTGATCTCGTTCTTTTTTTATATTAATTAAATAATGGTATCTCTCGCGTAGTTTTGTGTTAAATGTGCTTAGATCGATGTAAGTATCAAAAAACAGTTAATTTATATAATTGCTACTACGATGATTTGCTTATGTTTGTAATTTTAGTTTACAATTTGCATAAATTTTGATAAAAAAAATTAGTATATGAATATTCAAGAAAATTGTCATGTTTTTGGTAATGGAGTTTTTTCTTTAAGACAAGATATTCTAGATCGTTTTATATTCAGGTTGGTTTTTGTTGCTGGGTTTGAGTCACGCGTACTCGATAACTTGGTGGTTGTTGACATTTGATTTATTGGGGTTACAGTTAGAGGTCAAACTTGACAAATTTCTTAATTATTTATTATTTATATGTTTGCTCGAGAGTCACAGGGGGTTTTTCTCCTTGCGCGTGTCATTTATCGCAAGGACTCTTTCCCCCTAGCTACTGTTAATT
The DNA here is from genome assembly GCA_935421215.2 of Melolontha melolontha. Classification (NCBI taxonomy): domain Eukaryota; kingdom Metazoa; phylum Arthropoda; class Insecta; order Coleoptera; family Scarabaeidae; genus Melolontha; species Melolontha melolontha. The sequence continues at coordinate 10,511,950 of OW285242.1, read as the reverse complement.
TGCTTTAGCTCCCTATACACTCAGTAAAGGGATTTTTTTCTTTTTTTTCTTTTTTTTATTAAACTTGTAAACAAACTAAATGTGACTTTTCTATTAATGCTTATTTGTTTTACTTTAAATTTAAAATTGGCCCGTATCCGTGAGGATAACCCCTGAAGTAGAAGCTCAAGGAACGCAACACGACTGAAGTCAGCTGGGAGAATAAGTTGCGGTATATAGATTGCAGTGCGAACGTAATTAAAAATCATAATTAAAAGCAAATTCCACTGCAATATGTCGGAATTAGTAAACGTAGAAGAATGAAACGAGCAGAAAATCCCAAAATGGAAACTGCTTTGTATAGATGGTTTCTGAAACAACGAAGTAAAAACTTACCGATTTCTGGTGCAATGCTAAAAGAAAAGGCGAAACAACTGCACGAGACCTTTGAAGAAAATACAACTTTTGCTAGTAGTCAAGGCTGGTTGCAGAATTTTAAGAAGAGATACGGCATTCGACACTTGAAAATTTCGGGTGAAAAACTTTCATCAAATGTCGTCGCAGTTGACCCTTTCAAGAAAATTTTGAAGCAAAAAATTGATGAATTGGGCATTTCACGTGATCAAATATACAACGCCGATGAAACCGGCTTATTTTGGAAACTGCTGCCTGATAAAACATTCGTGGCTTCAGATGAAAAAATTGCTCCTTGTCGAAAAACTGAAAAAGCAAGAGTGACATTTGTCGCATGTACTAATGCTTCGGGACGACATAAGTTGAAACCTTTCGTAATTGGAACTGCAAAAAACCCCCGAAGTTTCAGAAATTATGTATTGCCAGTAGACTATGACCACTCTAAAAATGCGTGGATGACTACCGAAATTTTTAAAAATTGGTTTCACAAATCTTTTGTACCACAGGTAAAATGTTCCTCATTCTGTTTATTTATTTTTGCTTTAATACAAATTAATGAACTTGTAGGTGAGAAAATTTTTGAAGCAAAAACATTTAGATGAAAAATCAATTCTTCTTATCGATAATGCCCCTTCTCATCCTTCAGAAGATCAATTAAAAAGTGACGATGGAAAAGAAAAATAATAACACTGGTTTTCCCTCCCAATGTAACGCCATTGCTTCAACCAATGGATCAAAACGTAATCAGACTTATGAAGTTACATTATAGAAGTTCTCTTTTATCAACAATAATAAGAAATGATTCAGGTGATGTCAAAGGCCTCATAAAAAATTTGATTTTAAAAGATGCTATATTGAATTTAGTGAACGCCTGGGAAAAAGTTTCAATGGAAACCATTGTCAAATGTTGGAAACCTGTTTTGGAGTTTGATGAGCCAGATGAAGATGACATTCCATTAAGTACCTTAAGAGAAAGATATCACCCACGTGAAATAAACAGTGTTGTTCAACAGACACTTGGAATGTTGGATATGATAGCTCCAAATGTAAGTCACTTCATGTTTTTGCATTCATGTAAAAAAAGTCCATCTCCAAAACTGCATTTCAGGTAAATTACACTGCTACAGAAGTTTTGGATTGGAATGAAGATCTACAAGCAGATACACAAGACAATGATTTTGAACAAATTAGCAGTGAGGAGGACAACGTGGTTACAGAAACTCCAGTTATTATTCCATCACATTTGGAAGCCTGTAAAGCATTTGATACGTGTCTGAAGCAGCTATACTACGAAGTACACAATATAAAACGAAACAAACAAAATTAACTTTTCTTCGATACAGTTTAGTAGTCGTAAGTATGATATGTATACATATAATAAACACATGTGCATTACATGGTTAATAGGTTATATCCATATAATACTTAAACACTAGAAATATACATAGTATGTATAATATAATTTATATTTTGTTGTCGTTTTTTAAACAACCTCATTAAAGTGAACACCTTCGATAAAATGAACCGGACTTGTCTGAATTAGTTCACCTTATCGCGACTCTACTGTACTTCTAAACATGGATCTATAGGAAAAAAAACATTTTTTTTTTCAAAAACCATTTATTTCTCAACATACTCTCCTTTTAGCTCAATACACTTAGTAAGACGATATTCCAACTTTTTTATACCATCTGAATAATACGATTTTGGGAACCCCTCAAAATACGGGTTAGTTTCGGTAATCACTTCTTCGTTTGAGACGAATCTTTTTCCTGCGATCCATTTTTTGAAGTTTGGAAACAGGAAAAAGTCACTAGGAGCTAAATCTGGACTATAAGGTGGATGATCAACCAATTCGAAGTGTATTTCACGTAATTTTAGCATCGTATCTAATGCTGTGTGAACCGGTGCGTTGTCTTGAAGAAAGAGCACTTTTTTCTTCTTTAAATGCGGTCGTTTTTTCTTGATTGCATCAATCAATTGATCCAATAATGCACGATAATACTTTCCTGTGATTGTGAATCCTTTTTCAAGATAATCGATGAGCAATATTCCGTGTGCATCCCAAAATACAGTGGCCATAACCTTGCCAGCCGATTTCACTGTCTTCGCCTTCTTCGGAGCACTTCCACCAGCTTCCACCCATTGTTTCGATTGATTTTTGGTTTCAGGTGTGTAGTGGTGGACCCACGTTTCATCAACAGTTATTAATCGACGCCAAAAATCAACAGGATTATGCTTTATCATGTCCAAACACCGCTGTGAAGTGGTCTGTCGAACTCGTTTTTGTTCGACACTGAGCAAACGCGGCACCCATCTTGCCGATAGCTTTTTCATATGCAAATGTTCATGTAAAATGTTGAACACACGTTCATATGATATGTTTACCATTTCAACAATCTCACGTAACTTGACTCGGCGATCATTCATAACGATATCGAGGATTTTCTTGATATTTTCTTCAGTAACCACCTCTTTTGGCCTTCCTGTTGATGGTATTGTTGCAGTGCTTGTTCGGCCGCGTTTAAATTCAGCAATCCAATATTTTACCATGTAATCTGACGGAGCAGACTCACCGTAATGTTTATCGAGCTTTTCTTTTGTCTCTTTCGCCGTTTTCCCTTTCAAATAATAGTGTTTAATCACTGCACGAAATTCACTTTTTTCCATTTTTCAAGAAACACAAAAGTTGCTTACTTCAAACGACTACAACAAATAAACTAATCGATGAATTTGGGTGAAATTTTAACAGCTGACGTTTGACAGAAGACAAGAGACAGAAAAAAAAAGCTTTTGTGTTTGTGCTGCCATCTAGCGCTAGGTAGCTTCAATATCAATCCGCCCTCGTATTAAATCTAGTAAATTTATAAATATGAAAAAAAAAATTGATCAGTAATCAATTTTTCTGCGATCCCCCTCTGGGGCGACCCCTACTTTGAGAATCACTGATTTAAATGATGCTGTTTTCAGAACTTAATTGCATGGATCAAAATAAAACAAAAATTTTTGGCTTATTCCTATTTGTTATTTCAAATCACCCTAGCTGTTTTCTGTTCTTCCACCAACAGATGCGGTATCCTGCGGTATTTTTTTACACACAATTCTTCGTGAAAAATCTTTTGAATTGAGGTCTATCAAATCCCCAATGATGCACGATATATCACATGTCGATCTTCGTTTATGAACTTGCACACGGCATCGACATTTTCCTGAGAGACTGCCGTTTTTGGTGCACCTGCTCTTGGATCGTCGCTAGGACTAATCCGTCACGTTTGAATTCTCCATACCAACGAGAAATTGTTGACTTATGTGGTGCTCCATTCCCGAAAACAGAAACCAACTCGGCGAGGCATTCTTGTTAAGATAATTGTTATTATAAGAGATCTTAATTATTGCACAAAAATTTTCATGATTGAATGCCATTTTTCGACTAATTTGGCAACTTTGACAGCTTCTTGTAGCTACAACACTACAAGTATCACACAGAATCGTTGAATTTAGGCTAACTAACAATAGAGGTTAAATTTTAGTACTGACATTTGATTAGTGACGCCCTCTATGTCCCAATTTGCAAAACATAAGACATCCCTCGTAAATTCACGATGAAAAAAGAACACTTGGTTATATGTTTCACTAAATTTTATTTACATAAAATAAGACAATTGTTTCGGACTCTGCAGTCCATTTTCAATTAACATAAGAATAAATTTTCTAAAGTATAAATAGATGTATGTAACTACAAAATAGAGAGGGGATAACGTTACTAACAAATTTTCGTGCAAATGGAAAAGGGGGGTAATTTAAGATACAATAAAATTATTCAATAACTAATTAAATTCAAATAACTGCCCCCTCATTATCGGCGAAAGGTTAAACTCTGTTTGCTCGTTTACAATGTTTAACGACTTATTTTTCGCCTTTGAAATTTCTAATATTTCCAGGAGATTTAATCGTAATCCTTTTGAAGAAGAGTGTAATATATTAAAATTGTCCGATGAGATCATATGGTTGTTATCAATGCAGTGTTCTGAAATCCCTGAGCATTTCCTAGAATTTAAAATGGCTTTTCTGTGTTCATTAATGCGAGTGTGAAAACTTCTACCTGTTTGCCCGATGTAAAACGCATCACAGGTCATGCAATTGACTTTGTATATTCCACATTTTTGTGTTTTTTTCAAATCTATCTTTATTGTTGGCCCACAATTTACCTAAATTAGATTTATTTACTGAAATAGTTTTTATGTTGTTTTTTGTTAATCTATTAGTGATTTTATTCGAGGTTCTACCTACATAATTTATGAACCTATGTTTAGGAGATTCTTTTTGAGAAGAAGCATACAAAAAACTATTAATTTGTTGACGTTTTTTTCTTTTTGATAATATTGTCTATTATGTCTAGGGTGAAGCCATTATTTATAGCCAAACACCTCAGGGTATTGACTTCTTTATCATAATTTGGTTTAGATAGAGGTAAATGTAAAAGTCTGTGTATAAAGCTGTTAAACGAAGATATTTTTATACTGTTTGACTGATTGCTATCTGCTGAAATAAGGGTATCTGTGAAAGTATGTTTTCTATAAATGCTATAATCTAATTTATTATTCAGTTTCTTTAACGTGAGATCTAAGAAGTTTAAGCAGTTAACCTTCTCTTTTTCTATTGTAAATTGTATTTTATTATTGATATTATTTAAATGATTGAAGAAGAGATCTAACTGTCTATTTGTACCTGTCCAAACACATATAATGTCATCTACGTATCTGTACCATTTGTGAATGTGACGTAAATATGGGATATTTGAATTAAACAAACCATCTTCAAAATTTGACATAAAAATTTCCGCTAAGAGGCAAGACAATGGGGAGCCCATTGCTAGGCCATCTTTTTGGCTGTAAAAGGAGTTGTCAAACCTAAAGTAATTTTGTTTAATACAAACATTTAGAATATTACGTAGTTCTACCTTACTGTCACCTGTTAATGTACTCTTGGCTATTAAATCATTTAGAATTACGTTTAGTTCTTTAATAGGGATGGAGGAATATAAGCTACAGACATCAAATGAAACTAATTTAAAGTTACTTGGTAGACCACCTGAATCTAATTTCTTCACTAGATCTAAAGAGTTTTTTATGCTAAATTTAAATTTAAGTTGTAAAAGATCTGGTAAAATGTTGTTCATGAATTTACATAGCTTATACGCTGGAACCTGGACATATGAAACGACCGGTCTCATCGGGCAATTCTGCTTGTGAAGTTTGGAGAGGCCATATAACAGAGGGGCGTTAGGGTTCATGATATTTAAAGTGTATGAATTGTTAGGTGTGATTATGTGACTACTATTCTTCAAAAGTGATTTTATTGTATCTTAAATTACCCCCCCTTTTCCATTTGCACGAAAATTTGTTAGTAACGTTATCCCCTCTCTATTTTGTAGTTACATACATCTATTTATACTTTAGAAAATTTATTCTTATGTTAATTGAAAATGGACTGCAGAGTCCGAAACAATTGTCTTATTTTATGTAAATAAAATTTAGTGAAACATATAACCAAGTGTTCTTTTTTCATCGTGAATTTATCAAGATGTTTCACCAAGTGCCAAGCGAGAGTTCAATCAATTTAAAACATCCCTCGTATTTAATCAAATTTAAAATAATGTATTCAAAATCTTACCTTCATATCAACGTGTTTGGAGGTATCCACAGTGCTATATCCATACATTTCTGACGTCTGATCGTTTCGTTGAGTGAGATTTATATCTTCAGCGGCGCTACTATTATAACTAGAGTTTTCCATAGATGAATCATTGATATTTCGACTGAGATTCTTATGATTATGTTTTCGTGATGGAGGCTTGTTTTTAAACTGAATTATATGTTGCGACCTCAGAGGTGAGATGTACACCTTTACCTGCAATTTAGAGAAAACGATCATGAATTTAATATGTAATTAATAAATATTTAAAGGAATTAAAGGTGCCGCGGAAATTGGTAAGACTGGTAAAGATGTCAGAAATCAGTTTGCCGAACGATTGCAACACTGTAGAACGTCAAATCTAACGCCATCTATACGAAATACCGGGTTACTACAAAAGAATCATCAGGTTTGGGAAGGCTATATTTCAGAAAGTATTATAGATAGAATAGTAAATTACATGTCTATAGTCAGCGACAACCTTCAAGTTTAACACGTGCGCCTACGTACATCGCTTGACATGTGCACACCGAAGCCAGCACGTAGTATGCAAAATGGCGACCATGCAACAAAAAGCGTTTTGCGTGTTAAAGTACGCGGGATGTTTCTCGCTTGTTACGGTGCAACGTGCGTTCCGACGGCAATACGAAAGTGATCCTCCAGGCCATCAGAGCATTCTATGATAGTATCGAGAATTTCAGATAACAGGTTCACTTACTAAACGTAAAAGCAGCGGACGCCCACGAGTGCCTGAAGCAACGGTTGATGCGGTTAGACAATGCTTCGTGCGTTCGCCACAACAATCTACCAGTGGCGCAGGCCGTGCACTTGGTATTCCGCACCAAACTGTTACGAAAATTTTACGGAAGCGTTTGCGATTCAAGCCGTACCGTATACATTTACGTCCAGACGACTATGTCAAGCGAACCGAGTTTTGTTGTGACATACAGACCGCAATAGGGGACGACGAATTTGCTAACCGCCTCGTGTTTAGCGACGAAGCGACATTTCATATAAGTGGCAAGGTGAACCGTCATAACATTCGGATTTGAGGTACGGAACCACCTTTCATTGTGCAACATAAAAGGGAGTCTCCAAAATTGAATGTCTTCTGTGCTGTATCCAACACAAAAGTGTACGGACCGCTTTTCTTCCGTGAAAAAACTGTGACCGGTATGTCCTACCTCGATACGTTGCAATTGTGGTTATTTCCGCAACTGACAGATAATTCAAACAACTTTATATTCCAATAAGATGGTGCTCCGCCTCATTAGCATAATGAAGTACGTCGGTATCTAAACGAGGTGCTACCTCAACGTTGAATAGGCCGTTGTGCTGAAACAGATTTGGCATTGTACGCGTGGCCTCCCAATTCTTCCGATCTTACCCCGTGCGATTATTTCCTTTGGCGGTATATTAAAGACAGGGTTTACGTACCACCATTACCTACAGCACTTGAAGAACTCAGAACACACATTACTGCTGCTGTTAACCCTATCGACCCAGACACCTTGCAGGGTGTATGGACTGAAGTGGACTATCGTTTGAACGTTTGTCTTGTGACTCGAGGAGCCCACATTGAACATTTGTAATGATATACTCACAAACTTGATTATTTTCTCGGCATATAGACATGTTATTTACTATACTATCTATAATACTTTCTGAAATATAGCTTTCTCAAACCCGATGATTCTTTTGTAGTAACTCTGTACAATGGATTCCACATTGTCGGTAAAATATAAGATTGGTACACTTTTTGGACGCCAGTTACACGTTATTTTAAGCGGAGTTCACATTGAGCATAATGTGATAACCTAATTAAGCAATGCAGTGTACCATTTATCGAAGTCAAGGCGCGGGCTCGTGTGTAATGCATGTTATGTCCAAACATGACCTCGCCCGAGATAAAGTACATACACAAGCATTCGCAAGGTACGTTACACACTTTCAACACTTGTTTATTTAGAGTAAGGACATATAGTCGAAAAGTAGATCACTCTAACGATATATAAGACATCCCATCCGGAGTCTTATCAGAGTCAATCGGAGTGAATAGCAGAGTCAAGACAGAGTCAGTAGAGACACAGTTAGAGTCTCTTTTCGACTATCGTCTACATTGTTAATCATGTAATTACCATCTTGTTAAATAGTTATAAGTGTTGGTTTATTAAACTATGTTACACATAACATACTTGTGTATTATTTAATGCTACAACGACATCTGCGTGAAGACTCTCACCGATGTAGCCCTCGGGACCAGGCTAACATCACAATAATGAAAAAGAAAGAATTTTAAAAGTAAATGATTTGCAAGTATACTTTCGCTAGCAAAAAAACACCATGTAATATAATATATATATATATATATATATATATCCATATATATATAATATCCATTCCTTCTGGTGGCCACCTAATTGTATGCAGTTTGTACGGACGTCAAAATGATATATATATATATATATATATATATATATATATATACAACGTGTCCACTTAAGTATGAGACAAATGGGAAATATTTTTATTTTTGATTTCACAGAAAACTTTATAGAAAAGAAAACTTCGTGCATCCTAAGAAACTTGATATTTTGTATTCAGGGTTGCGTTGTATTACTTGGTTAGAGGAAAAATTAAAAAACATTGAAGTTGCCGTAAGAGTACGCTACACTTATTTTTAAAGATATCCAAAATATTCATTTAAAAATGTTGTTTCAAATTTCAAAATATGCTCAAATACGAATTGTTATTTAAAATTTCGAAAAAATAAAAATTAAATTATCGAGCAATAATAATAGCAAATACGCAATAGTTTTTAACATCCATCTATGTGACAGTAGTTCTATGGTTGTCATTTGTATTGTTACTTTAATAATAAATTTTTTGTACTCGCTTATCAAAACCTGTCATTTCACGATTCGATTTGCGTGCGTAAAAAGTGACTTTAAACGGGTATACGTAAATTGCACGCCAAACCCCCAGGTCAATGTAATCCTACAGGTATTTTGCACTCCGGTTTCTTCATTGCCCATTAATCTGACCGGTAACTTGCACTCTAAACATATATGAAACATATATATGAAACATATATATATGAAACATATATATGAAACATATATATGAAACATATATATGAAACATATATGAATGAATTTTCTATCATATTTTATTCCTATACATATAGTTAAAAATCCAACATAAAAATACATATATAAAAATATAGTCACTAAATTTTACAGAAAAAAAAAGGAATATAGTTTATTACAAAATACATACAATAGATGTGTGAAATACTATGATACATAGAAATGATCATGTAGTTATCCTTTGGGAGCACAATGGTAAGATATAACTTTTAAGAAGGTATGTCTCTGTATCTGTATGCAAATGATTAGAGTGCAAGAGTGCATTTTACATGTGGGATTAGGGCGCCGGATTTATAAGTAAAGCTCAAGCGGATTCAATAGCGTGCAAATTGCCTGTGCCCCTTTAAACACGAGTGCGTAAAGGTAAAGTTGGTACTTCCTGGAACTTGATTAATTTAGTGACATTTTAAAATCATAAATCCCTAACCTTAATAATATGCTACAATATGTACCCAGTTCGTTGTTTTTCTATGAAAATAAAAGGAAATGAAATAGAAATTGTTATATTTGGAAGGTATGTAATTCAATGTCAGAACAGCAACAAATATTATTTTTAAATTTATAGAAAACTAAAAAAAAATTGTCAGAAGTGGGATTCGAACCCACACCCTCAGAGAGGCCCAGAACGCTCGAGAACCCGTATAACGGGCAAGGTAACCTTGAGTCCGGCGCCTTAGACCGCCCGGCCATCCTGACAGATACTAGTAATATTGTTAAAAAACTTATAAATATAAAAGTTTTGAAATTATGTTTATATTTTATATAACTATTATTATTGTTTATAGTTCTCGTACAAAAAATATTGTACAAACTTCGTGCGTGAAACATTTCGCGAATTCGTGACCATAAAGCGCTCGCCTACGGCTCGCGCTTTAAACTGGTCACTCATTCGCGAAATATGATTTCACGCACTTGGTTCGTAAATAACTATTATGTAATTGCACGTGAACTCATTTACATTCGATATCAATTTTTTATCGCTGAAATGCAATAGAATGAAACAAAAATCATTTACATATAACTTTATGAAAATACATTTTTATATTGCAAAATAAATATGAAATTAACAAAAGCAACAAATTCAGAAATACAAACAAAAAAAAAGCTATTCAAAATGATGCCCCTCTCGTTGAATGCATATGTTTGTACGCCTGTTGAAATCCTCGCATGTTGTAACACAATAGGATTATTTCTTAAGAACAGTACCGCATCTCCTATTTTGTTTTTAAATTCTTCTAAATTCTGAAACGGCCTTTCGGAATATACTTTATTCTTTAGCCATCCCCAGATAAAGTAATCCATGGGGTTTAAGTCGGGCGAGCGCGCTGGCCTTGGAAAAGGTCCATTTCGTCCCATCCATCTTTCTCCAAATTTTTCATTTAAATAGTCTACAACTATTCGTGCACTATGTGCAGGTGCTCCATCATGCATAAACCAAAGGGTTCTTATAATATTTAGTGGCAATTCGTCTAATTCGTTATCGAGGTATGTTTGTAGAAATTCCAAAAATCGTTGTGAATTTAATGACGATTGAAAAAAATACGGACCAAAAATTTTTCTGTTTAAAATTCCACACCAAACGTTTACCTTTTGCGAATATTGATTCTTGCAGGGAATTCTAAAATGTGGGTTGTCAGACGACCACCAACGACAATTTTGTGCACACACAACACCATTAGTAGTAAAGGTTGCTTCATCAGTAAACAAAATGCTTTTGAAAAACGTTTTCTGCGTTTCTAATCTACCTTGAATATCCAAAGAAAATTCAAATCTATTGTTGTAGTCCCGTTCCTGCAAAGTTTGAATATATCTTGGCTTATAGGGGTGATATCTATTGTTAACCAAAATGTTGCTTACTGATGATTTTTTAATATCCAAATTGCTTGCAATTTTTCTGACAGAAATTTTGGGATTTTCAATTACACTTTGCATAACACGTAAAGAATTTTCGAAATGTCTCACTTGCTTTTCCCTACTTTTTTTGTAACGCATTTCTAAACTACCAGTTGCTTTAAACTGATTTAAAATTCTTGAGACGCTTTGGAAACTAATAAATTTGTTGGGATGTCTTTCATTAAAGATATCAGCTGCGTCTCTACATGTTTTGTGGTTATCTCCGCAAATAAGAATTAATTCAGCTCGCTCTTGCATAGTTAACCGTTCAGCCATAGTTGGTAGGTAATAACTTAATGAATTGTCTTAAAATTACTTAATTATTAAAGTGACAGCGGATCTGACAATCACATAAAATTTATTACTAAAGTGACAATACAAATGACAACCATAGAACTACTGTCACATAGATGGATGTTAAAAACTATTGCGTATTTGCTATTATTATTGCTCGATAATTTAATTTTTATTTTTTCGAAATTTTAAATAACAATTCGTATTTGAGCATATTTTGAAATTTGAAACAACATTTTTAAATGAATATTTTTGATATCTTTAAAAATAAGTGTAGCGTACTCTTACGGCAACTTCAATGTTTTTTAATTTTTCCTCTAACCAAGTAATACAACGCAACCGTGAATACAAAATATCAAGTTTCTTAGGATGCACGAACTTTTCTTTTCTTTAAAGTTTTCTGTGAAATCAAAAATAAAAATATTTCCCATTTGTCTCATACTTAAGTGGACACGTTGTGTATATATATATATATATATATATATATATATATATATATATATATATATATATATATATATATATATTAAAAATAATAGACTTTTTATTGGTTTAGCGACCTTATTGAATTTTGATGTTTATTCTACGACGGTTCGACTTTTATTATTATTCAGTCTTTTTCAAGTAACTAGAAACAAGAATTAATACAATGAAAACATGAGAACTGTGTTTGCTTTTGTGAGACTGAATTAACAATTAAATTAACAATTAAAGTTAAAATTAAAATTAGATTAATGATAGGTAAGGAAAAATTAGAGTGATTACATCTGTATAAATGAATTGAAAATTTGAATTAAACTACAAATACAGTAAATAAACATTGAATGACAATAAACTAACCGTTTATTTACTGTATTTGTAGTTTAATTCAAATTTTCAATTCATTTATACAGATGTAATCACTCTAATTTTTCCTTACCTATCATTAATCTAATTTTAATTTTAACTTTAATTGTTAATTTAATTGGTAATTCAGTCTTTAATCTAATTTTAATTGTTAATTTAATTGTTAATTCAGTCTCACAAAAGCAAACACAGTTCTCATGTTTTCATTGTATTAATTCTTGTTTCTAGTTACTTGAAAAAGACTGAATAATAATAAAAGTCGAAAGGTCGTAGAATAAACATCAAAATTCAATAAAAGGTCGCTAAACCAATAAAAAGTCTATTATTTTTAATATTAAGACACGGCCAATAAAATAAATAAGAAAAATAAAATTCTTATAAACACTAAATATATATATACACACGCTGTTTCGAAAGTAATCTGAAATTTTGTTGTGGGCGATTCGTCATTCAATTTTAAGACGAAAAGCATGTGTGATAAGTTTTGTCGTTAATGAGATACAAGGTGCTCAATGTTTTTATTATTTTAATAGAAGCAATAACATTGTGACAAAACATAAATGTAGTACATTTGAGAGATGTTCAAAATGTGCGCCTTTAGTCTCTCATCACCATCCATTTTACCCAAAATTTCTGAGAGAAGCTTCCTTCGGTATTTCCTCTTAAAACATTCAATGACACCTTGGTCCATGGGCTGTGAGATACTTGTGACAGTAGGTGACATATACAAAAGCTTGATGACACTGTGACCTTCACATTCGAGATCTTCCTCTGGATCGTAGGCGCATTATCAAGAACAAGTACTACTTTAATCGGCAATTTCAAAGATGTCAAATATTGTTTTACACTCGGAACGAATTTCGTCACAAACCACTCCTTAAACAAATAACAGTCCATCCAGACAGAGTTTTGTGACCTGTAATGCACTGGAAGGGTAGAACTGTTCAAGTTTTTAAACGCTCTCGGTTTGGCAGACTTCCCAATCACGAATAAAGGCATCTTGTGTGTCCCGGATGCGTTTGAGCATAAAGCGACAGTGATCCTTTCTTTATTGACTTTTAAAGCACGATGCGGACTTTTCTTGAGGAGTGGCAAAGGTTTTCTTGGGCAAAAGTTTATAGTTAAGCCCCGTCTCATCGATATTGTACACTTGTTTTGGGGTTAGTTTTTCACGATCAATGATCCGCTTAAATTTTTCTGAAAAATCACTACCTGGTTGATCTACTGAGAGCTTCTCCCCACACACTCCAAGGAAGTGTACTCCATGACGTATTTTCCATCTTGTTAGCCACCCACTTGCCGAGAAGTTTCCTTTTCTCCCAAGTTTCGAATGAAGAATAACAGCTTTTAAAATCGGCCCATTTATAGGAGTCCCTCTTCTACGTTCCTGCATGAACCGCACCCATAATGCGTCATCAACGAGTTCGTGACGTGGTTTTTTCAAGGAAGAGCGAGTTGAAAGGACTGATTCTGTTTCAGTTTGCATACAAAAATATTCTCGATCGATTTTCTGTTTTTCCGCCAGTCATAAACTGTACTTTTCCGTACATTAAACTTCCTACAAATACTTTGCACTGATTCACCGTTATCTAAACGTTGCAAAATATTAAGTCTGTCTTGCATTTTTACAGTAATATGCTTCCGTATTTCACTCATTTTCGAGAAAATTTTCGCGAAACTAAATTATCAGAGTTAACTACATTGCACATACAGGGTGAGTTTCTGAATGTTTAGCATTGGGATCTTTTTTAAATGGAAACCATAGTTGGTTTTGACATCATTAAAAAGCTTATTTTTTGCTGATTACAATGATATATGGTTTGATATGGTTATTTTAAAAAATAAGGAGGATATAGACATTTTTATGGTTTTTATGGAAAACAATTGAATTTCGAACTGATGAAATACAAACCAAACGAAAACTTATTTTGTAATCTTATGTAGTAATAAAATTAAAACTATAAGAACTTTTATTAAGGGCACACAACATTATTAATGTTCAAAGATACCTCCATTATTATTAATACACAAATTGCATCTCTTCACAACAGAATTTGTAGCATTGCGGACTTTACGCCTATCGACGTTATTAAAAGCAACTAAGACAGCTTCTCTTAAATCGTCGATTGTTTCATATGTTCTTTTGTATACTGTGTCCTTTAGTACACCCCACAAGAAAAAATCCAAAACTGATAAATCAGAGGATCTAGCCGGCCATTCAATGGGTGCATTTCGTCCTATCCATTGATTAGGGAAGTTCAAATTTAAATAATTTCTAACATTCAGTTGAATGTGCGGAGGCGCTCCGTCATGTTGAAACCATTGCAGCATTGCTCGGGTTCTTAAATTTAAATTATCTAACATTTCCTCGAAATCTTGTTGTAAAAAATTAAGATAACGATTGCCAGTTAGTGATCCATCAAAAATAAAAGGAGGAAGAACAGCTGATCCTATAACACCACACCAAACATTAAACCCAAATTTAATTTGTGGTCTCCTATGTTCAACGTGAAGTGGATTTGTTTGAGACCATATGTGCTCATTGTGCCTATTAAATATTCCACAATTTGTGAAACGAGATTCATCAGTCCATAATATTTTCATTGAAAAGTATGGATCGTTTTGACACTGATCCTTAAACCATCTACAAAAAGCTATTCGTCTGATGTTATTACCTTCATGTAAAGTTTTTGATACTGATAATTTGTAGGGACGAAATTTATGCTTCTTCAACACTCTGACAATAGTGCGTTGAGAGGAGCCCATTTCTGTTGAAATTTGTCGGGTCGATGTAGATGGATTCTGAGCGACACTTGCTAATATGTTTATTTCTCTATCTTCATCCATCCCGTTTTTTGATTTTGGTTTAACGAACGAACCATAATCTGCTAAATTATCCCATAATCTCTTTAAAGTAGGCAGCGACGGCTGACGTCGATCAAAATAATTTTCAAAATAAACTTCAGCAGCTCTAGTAGAATTTTTCTGGCACTGAATGTAACATTCAACCATATCACGCTTTTCTACGTTAGAAAATTCCATAGCCAATGCAAACTTATGATTAACGGCCGTTTGCACCGCTTATAGTTAAGTTACAATTAAATTAATTAATAGTTAATTGTCAATGTTTGACAATTAACTTGACTTAAAAGTAAAAATTAACAGCTCTCACTTCTGTGACTCAACGTGAAAGCAATGTTAGTATATTTATCTCGACTGCTCAAACGAACACTATTGTAACTCAGATTTTTCGTTTTTTGAATTACAAAACACCAAACATTTTTTTTTTTAAGTTTTTATCTTATAAAGTGAACAATCATAGAAATGTCTATATCCTCTTTATTTTTTAAAATAACCATATCAAACCTTATATCATTGTAACCAGCAAAAAATATGCTTTTCAATGATGTCAAAACCAACTACATATGGTTTCCATTTAAAAAAACACAAGTTTGTGTCATAACTCGATAATGGTGAACGAAAAAAAATATTAGCTACATAGTTTTATTTGGTTATTAGCTACATAGTTTTATTTTTATTTATTATTTTATTATCTAAAACTTTTGTCTGAACACTTTTTCTCTAAAATGACTATTAACGATGCTAAGCATGTTTAAAGAAAATCGTAAAATTTAGTTTTCTTTGAATATCTAATAAGCCATGAAAGTTATCGGAGAAACAAAAGCAGTTTTAAATCAAACTCGTAAAACTGCGCATCTTTCCCCATTTAAGCGTTTTTCTATCTCCAGTAGTTTCTGAGATACCAATGCTAAACATTCAAAAAAACTCAGCCTGTATAACAAATAAAGTCACTGATAAAAATAAAACTCACATTTAAAATTACTAAAAACATAAGAATAGAATTCGTAATACAGTTATGGGAAATTTAATAATGGAACAGGAAGACATAACGAAAAGATGGAAAGAATATTTTCAAAAACTGCTGGAAGGAAAAGAATTAGAGAGAGACACTACAATTAAGCAACAAATGATAAAAGAAACCGAGGGAAAGTAGATATGCAGGAGTTGGAAGAAGCAATTAAAAAGTTGAAGAATGGTAAAGCACCAGGATACGATAAAATAAGCTCAGAAATGATAAAACATATCGGACAAAAAGGAAAAGAAATGATGCTAGATATGTATAATAAAATATGGGACCAAGAACAATTACCGAAAGACTGGAGGATGACATTGATAGTACCAATATATAAAAAAAGGAGATAAGAAGGACTGCAATAATTATAGAGGTATAGCAAACGCCAATTAAGTTGGCGCGAGAAGGGGTAAGTTCGCGCAGGATTAAAAGTAGTGGGGAGATTTGTATTTGGTTTTACATCAAATGTCAGATAATTCTAACCTCTGAGCGTGTATCACTTTATGATCCCCTAGCAAAGACATTATGTTCCGTCAAACGTCAATGACAAATGTATTCTGAAAATTACTTGAGTAGTGGGGGTGGACGTTTTTAAAAACGACTTCTGCGCACCCCCTTCTCGCGCCAACTTAATTGGCGTTTGCTATATATCCTTAATAAGTACAGCCATGAAAATTTATGAACAAATATTGGGAAATAAATTGAAAGACAAAATCGAGGAGACACTAGAAGAATCACAAAGCGGGTTCAGACGCGGAAGTAGTATACATGATCATATATTCTCCATTAGACAAATAACAGAAAAGGCACGACGAGAACAGAGAAAGGTTTATATGGCATTTGTGGATCTTGAAAAAGCATTTGATAAGGTACCAAGAGAAAAAGTGTGGAATTCACTAAAAGAAAGAAATATAAACGACAAGTTTATTAAGGTAATTAAACAAATATATGAAAATAATATTAATGCTGTAATAACTAATAACACGATGTCAGACCCATTTACTTCCCAATCCGGCCTGAGACAAGGAGGAAGCTTGAGCCCACTATTATAACATTTATGGACGAAATTATAAAAAAATGCACTAGACAAAGTAAGAAATTCAGTGTAGGTTACCACAACCTACAAAGAGTAGAAATATCGGAGGGAGCGTTCGCAGATGATATTGTGATTGTTGCCAAAAGCGAGAGGGATTTACAACGTAATGTTAGCATATGGCATAAAGAGCTAGAAGAACACGGTATGAAAATAAACAAAAACAAAACAAAAGTTATGGTAACAGGAAAGGAGCACGCCGAAATAAAAATAGATAAAGAAGGAGTAAACATAGAGCAGGTGAAAACATTTCAGTACCTAGGAGTATTACTAGATGAGGAAGGTACTCAAGAAGCTGAAATAAGTAAAAGAGTTGAAAAAACGATGAAACTTTATTATGCAATGAATAACAAATTCATTAGCAAAAATGAAATAACTCGGAAAACAAAACTGAAAGTGTTTAAATCGGTATACAGGCCTGTGTTGACATTCGCATGTGAGTCATGGATTTTGAACGACAGACAAAAAAATAAGATACAGGCTGTCGAGATGAAGTATTTGAGAAGAGTACGAAGCGTGACCAAGAGATAAAAAAATGAGAAATAAGGACATAAGGAAAGATCTAGGAATTCAATCGGTTCTTGAATTTATTGAACAAAAACAATTGGAATGGTGGGGGCATCTCATGAGGATGGAAGAATCGAAACCAGTAAGAAGGATATGGGAAGCAAAAATACAACGAAGTAGACAACGGGGAAGACCAAGACAAACGTGGGACAATGTAGTGGCAAGAATATTACAAAGAAAGGACAAGGGATGGGTAGAAGCGAAACAACTAACACAAAACAGAAAGGAATGGAAGAAGTTTGTTCGCAGTTGAAGCATAAGGGAAACTTTCCTACACCATATAATGGTAGAAGGAATTACTGATTATATATAATACAGTTATGAACCGAACTGCGATTATTTATTAATAGACACGTTTATTAAACACTGTAAATAGGCACGTTCATTCCTGTCGATTTCTACCGTCAGAAACCCTCCCACGCGCAGATGACTCCTTTTCAAGAAGCCATGAGAGTCCGGACTAGAGGAAGTCGACTGTATGCCACAACCACGAGCTGGCTTGCTCTGCGGCCTTCTAACATCTTCAGGAAAATAACTTCGAAAAAGATCTTAGGTACTAAGCGAGAGATTTGCGCATTAGAATTGTTAAGGTAGGCTTGTATTGTATATGAATTATGAACTACAAAATAGCTACAAACAGTATGTACATATTAATTTTTAACTTACATCCTTAAATATCCCAGATAACAAAGGCTGTGAGGAGGAACTGACATCTTCATCTTCATCTTCATCTTCTTGCATAGTTTCCAACCTATAATCGTAATAATCTAAAATATATTTAGTCTACAGATTGTATCAAAATAATTAGGCAAATCTTTGAGAACACGTTCATTGAAATTTCATTTTAAAAACATAAATAACACAGTTATCTTAATAAGTTTTCGTAGAGGCTGACAAAATTGGTGTTAAGGGCCCTCCACACATCGTTCTTTTTACGCGGTTTTGAATGAACAGTTGAGACTGTTCGGTTAGAACCGAGAGTGTGGATGATTACAACCGACAGTTTAGCGCACGTTCCAAACTTCTGTCACTGACTGAAATTTTAACTGCGCGTGCCGACAGGTTCGTTCAAGTCTGTTGTGTGGATACCGACCAGTTCTATTTGTGATCGATTTTATTCAGTGTCGTACATAAGTATCGTGTTAAAAATGGCTGAAATAATGACATGTAGTAAAAAGTTTATATCTGAATTTATTGAAATATATAAAAGCTTTCCGTGTTTGTGGAAAATTAAATCAGCTGAATATAGCGATCGCATTAAAAAAAATGAAGCATATGAACAACTTATAATTAAATTTCGAGAAGTTGATGCTACTGCCACAAAAGATTCAGTTAAGAAAAAAATTGATTCTTTACGGGGTTCTTTCCGAAAAGAAATGAAAAAAGTAAAAGACTCAAAAAGATCTGGCTCTGCAGCTTCTGAGGTATATGTACCACACTTGTGGTATTTCGACCTTTTACTCTTCCTTGTTGATCAAGAAATTGCGCGTGAAAGTAAAACAAATATTGAAGATGATTCAAATGATGAATTCTCGCAGCAGGTAAGAAAAATAAAACAACATATAAGATGTAATATTTAATACCATGTACTAGTAGTAATAATACAGGGTGCGGCAAAAAGGTAGGTAGGATTTCAAATAGTGATTGCTCGCTTTGTAAAACCGGCAACACTGTGCACGCGGTCGCGTTAGGTAGACAAAAGTATGCAATTTTCAGTTATCGACATGGCTTGGAGCGGAGTGCATCGTGCTTTCGTTGTCGAGGAGTTTATTAGAAATAGGGAATCTGTAATCAGTTTGATGTTGTTCGGCATGGCGCGGTTCCGGATGGAAGAACAATTCGTCGGTGGGTTCTAAACTTCAGGGAAACAGGTTCTGCGCTTAAACGAAAATCTACTGGCCGACCAAGGACAGTTAGAACACCGGAAAATGTGAATGCAGTAAGAGATTCCGTACAACAGTCTCCTAGGCGTTCAGCTCGTAGGCATGCAGCTGCTTTGGGAATTTCCGATAGAAGTGTTCGAAGAATTTTACACAACTCACTCCAAATGCATCCGTACAAAATGATGGTAGTGCAGGAATTAAGAGAAAGAGATTTTGAAACCCGTACAAATTCATGCCGGAATATTCTTCAAAACATTCATGTCTAGCGATGAAGCTCACTTTCATCTATCGGGTACCGTAAACAAGCAAAATTTCCGTTATTGGTCGGCAAATAATCCACAGGAATTACATGAGCGACCACTTCACAGTCCAAAGGTTACCGTCTGGTGTGCAATATCTGAATTCGGCGTGTGGGGGCCCTTACTTTTTCGAAGAAGATGGAATAACGGTAACAGTCAACGGAGATCGATATTTTGATATGATTAACAATTTCCTGCGTCCAAAAGTTAACGAGTTGAACGAAAATCACCGAGAACATCTTTGGTTCCAGCAGGATGGTGCTACATCACACACCACGCGTCGTTCACTTCTTCAAGACATGTTCCCAAACAAAGTGGTGTCTTTACGGGGTGATCTCGCCTGGCCGCCGCGTTCGCCTGATTTGTCGCCTTGCGACTTTTTTCTTTGGGGTTACCTCAAATCGAGAGTTTTTACACATCGTCCGCGGACTTTGGAAGAATTAAAGGCAGCCATAAGACAAGAAATTGCCGCAATTTCCCAAGAAATGATCCATCGGGTAATGACGCGCTTCTGTGAGAACCTACAAGAGTGCATCGACAATAATGGCCGTCATTTAAAAGATATCATTTTTAAAAAATAACGCTCCTGAATGGCATGAAATGTAGATTTAAGAAATAAAATATGAAATGTTTGGTTTATGTGGTTTGGTTTTTATTGACATCCCAAATAGTACCTATCATTTTGCCGCACCCTGTATAAGTTATGTAAACTTCTCTTGCCATGATACTGATTCTTCGTTAACAAAATATCGCATGTAATTATCTCGAACTAATTTGGCTTCCTCTGTCGAACGTCTATTATGTCCGCGTTGTAAACCGAAAGTGTGTTCATTGGCTCTTAAACCATTAACTACATTTCCATTTTCGTAATCTTCGTAATCGACACATGCTGATGTAGTATAGGTGTCACTATGTTTTTTTCTTAAAAAATTATGCAAAATGCAGGATGCTAATACTACTTTTTCGATGTTGTCGATTTTTAAATTAATTGCAGTGTGAAATATTCTGAATTTAGCTACCATTATACCGAAAACATTTTCAATAATGCGGCGTGCCCTCGATAATCTATAATTAAATATTCTTCGTTCTCTGTTTAGTTCTCTTTGACTGAAGGGTTTCATAAAATCAGTTCTCAAAGAAAACGCTTCATCCCCAACAAACACATATGGAAGGGGCTATTCGCTGCCTGCTGGTGCAGAAAGTTCAGGTAAATTTAGTCTGTTTTCAGTAATCTTGCGATAAAATAACGTGTTATCTATGACACCTCCATCAGATATTCGACCGTTTGTGCCAAAATCGATCATGATGAATTCGTAATTAGCGTTACAAATAGCCATTAGTACTAAGCTATGTGAACCTTTATAATTATAATAGTAAGATCCACTATGTGCTGGGGCTACGATGTTAATGTGTTTTCCATCTACCGCTCCTATGCAATTGGGAAAATTCCAACTCTCTTGAAAAGCGCTAGCAATATTCTTCCAGTCAGCCTTTGTTTGGGGAAACTGGAATTAACAAACGTTGTAATTATTTCTAATGAAATTTACTTGGCGATTTTTCGGCAGACTATGAAAATGTTTTTTTTTTTATTTCAGGAAGAATCTCAGATTAATGATGAAATGCTAGTCAATATACCAACATCGAGTCAAACAAAGAGTACTATTATTGGCTCTGAAATAGAACGACCAGTCTCTAGTGCTTCAAGTACCTTATCTAATTCTTCTTCTAGTAAAAGAATGAAGCGTCCTCAGAAAATTAAAGCGAATGATATACTTTATAAAATTAGTACAAATTTAGATAAAGAAGAAGATAAATTTGATATCATAGGTAAAAATACTGCTTTTAAAATGAGGGATTTGCCTGAAGAAACAGCTTTTCTAGCAGAAAAAATGATAATGGATATTCTACTGGAAGCGAAATTTGACAATATAACGAGAAATATATAAAACTTATTTTGCGCAATGGACATTCATTGCACGATAGTCGAAATATCACAGATGCACAAACACCACCATTTCAACAATCATTTGAAGTGCTTTCTCCAGTATATATTCAAGATGTTATGGATAAATCTAACGGAACTGCTGCCACAAGATTTTATTCAGAATTGGGAGAAAATTTAATATTTAATTCTTACGTTTGTAATACTTATGTACTTATTTAGTAAGCTTGTTTTAAATAAATAAATTGTAATAACATTTTATTGTGTTACCTTTAAATAATCCTTTTTTAACACCGCAAAAATAGCTTCAGCTTGAGCCGATATAATAGTCGAAAATTTTAGATCAGCGTAGCTCCTTCCCGTAGCTAAAAATCTTAATGTGGCTGTTAGTCGCTCATGCGCAGAAATACTTCGTCTTAAACGGGTATTTTGTTTTTTTATTAATGGAGTTACTAAACGGAGAAGTTCAAAGTACAGTGGAACTTCTCTAACTCGAACCTCCAAGGGACAGGGAATAAAAGTCGAGTTAGGGAAATGTCGAGTTACGGAAAATTACGTAAAATTTGAATCTTAAAGTTTATTTATATGTATTATACATTTAATACTACATATTAGTAATTTGGAAAATGTTAAAACGTCAAAAAAGCTGCATCAAATTTTTATTGAAAAAATCAGTAATTTTTCTTTGAGTTACACTGGTCCATTTTTCATTCGTTATAAAATCTTCTAGTAAATTTAAGGAACCATGCAATGCATATGGCACATTCTCCCTAGATGAAACAAATCTTAAGTTTTCGATGGCAGAAAACGCTTCGTTGAGTATAGGTATGCCAGTTGTATCAGTCTGGTTTTCATTAGTATCTTCGTCTTCATCTGTATCTAAGACAATAATAAAATTTGGCATCTTGGAACATAGAAAACATGGATGGGTAAACTTACCTATTTCATTAGGAGCAAGGTGCTGTATTACACTTTCTAAAATGTCTTCATCACTTGGGAAATCCATTGTTGAGACATCATGATCAACATCAACATACTCCTCAAATTCAACATCATTTGTGTTTATTGCAGTTCTGTATAAGACCCACCAATTTTTTAATTCAGACAGTGGAGACAGGATATCATCTTCATCCCAGTGGTTAGCATCCTGCACTAAATCATCTTTACCAAAGCCCGCCTTTCTGAAGCAATTTGCAATTGTTTGCGTCTTTACGTCGTTATTCCATGCTTTGTTTAGATCTTTAATTGCATCAAGTAAAGAAACATTTGAAGTAAATGTTGGCTCTTCCAAATGAGCCAAAATTTTCATAATAATCCGTTTTCTGTAATGTTGCTTTAGATTTTTTATAATTCCCTGGTCCATCGGTTGTAAGATTGAGGTTAGATTAGGAGGAAAATACTCCAATTTAATATTCTTCAGCTTTCCTGCTACGGTTTTGGGGTGCGCCGGACAGTTGTCAACGAACAGCAAAACTTTTCTTTTCTGGACCGCAAACTGCTTATCAAGCTTTAATAACCACTTTTCATAAATCTCACTTGTCATCCACGCTTTTCTGTTATATTCGTAATCCACTTCCAGTGACTTTATACCCTTAAAACAACGTTGATGTTTTGTTTTGCCAATAACAAGCAATTTTAGCTTTTCAGAACCACTCATGTTACTCCCAACCATAACCGTTACTCATTCCTTGCTGTTTTTACCACCAAAGCATTTTTGTCCTTTAAATACAAGGGTTTTGTTGGGCAAGCATTTGAAGAAAAGCCCCGTCTCATCAGCATTGAAAATATTATTTTTGTCATACTGGCTGATTAAAGTCGGTAAAACATTTTTCTTCCATTCTTCACCACATTGAAAATCTGCAGAACCACTTTCACTGCACAGTGACATTTGGACGATATTATGTCGACTCTTGAACTTATCCAACCAGCCTATACTAGCTGAAAATTCCTCCCGTCCCAAGGCAGCGGCAAATTCTTTCGCTTTTTCTCTAATTAAACTCCCCGAAAGAGGAATATTTTTAGCACGTGCGGTAGTAACCCACTTGAACATTGCTTCGTCAATATCATCGTTAACACAAGCTTTAAGCCTTTTTCGTTTATTGTTAAACGTATCATTTTTTCTTTCCAAAAGTTTGTCCTTATTTTTTAAAATTGTCGATAGCGTATTATGAGGGATCCCAAATTGTTCCGCAATGTCTTTCTTCTTCTTTTCCCCTTTTTCCACCTCTGCTATTAATTTTATTTTTTCATTCATTGTTAAACACTTTAAATTTCGCTTCGACATATTTACCGTACACTTTGTCACGCGTACTACACAACTGCACTTCCGAAAGCACCCAGCACACGTTTCTGCCTGTTCATATTGCTGATTCCAAGAGATAATTCCGTAATTCCCCGAAAATGTCGAGTTAGGTGTACCTACGTGTTCGCATATTATGTCGAGTAATAGAAATTCGAGTTAGGGAGACAAAAATACTATATAATAATATTCAAACTTCATTGTTCGCCAAAAATATTCGACTTACGGAATAAGTCGAGTTTTAGAAGTTCGAGTTAGAGAAGTTCCACTGTACGTATCTTCATCCATGCGTAGAAAATTGAACCAATCTCCAGATTCGAGTCAACTCATTTAAGATGTTTATGTGAGAATAATTCCGCCTTTTCATAAGCCAGTTTTTCATCCATTTAGAACGCTTTGGTTTTTTTTGCTTCATCAACATTAACGCTGTCACTGCCATAGTAAAAATTTTACGTTTCATTATTTACAACGTGTTTAACTGAACGCGAATAAACGAACAACTGATGTAATCTTGACAGCTTTCCGTTCCACAAGCAAAACTGAGCGTTCAAAACTGTTCATTCAAAACCGCGTAAAAAGAACGATGTGTGGAGGGCCCTTTATTTACATGCCTTTACAACTGTCATTTATTGAGTTGATTGTCGATTATTTCTTTAGTTTAATTTCTTCTCGTGTTTGACTTGCATCTTTATTCATAAATAAAACTGCGTTTTTTTAAAGCAAACAATATTATTTTGCAGGAAAAATTAATTTTTTATGGACCACTTTTTCCAAGTGTTACACAAACTTGTACAGCTTTACTTGTGAGGATCATTAAAAGATACAGTTTATCGCGATTCTCCACAAACCCTGAATGACCGTGAAATGCGAATAGAAGCAATTCCGCAGACCACACTTCAGGAAGTTTGTGGAGAATTTTTTAAAAAAATGCGACATGTTATTTTTCGTAGAGGTTCTCACTTCGAAAACCAGATTTATTAAACCGCAGATGTTGTTTAATTGAAGAGTGGAAGTACCAAAGGCACTAAGTGCCATATTCATAATTCAGAGATAATTAAGAGAACAACTTTAGAAAGCAAAATATTTTTATTTTTTCTATTACCTATAAACATTTTAAAACGATTCCTAGCATCTAGAAATAGTAACTGGTAGAACACAAACTTAATGTTTCTATCAAAAAAATAAAATATTGAAGTTTGTTTAGAACTAAAACTGAAAGAGCATAAGTGCCAAACTATGATTCCTACAAAGGTTATAAGCAAAAACCAAAATTTTGTCTTAAGTACCTCACAACCTAAAGGTTATAAGTACTAATTAAAGGTGAGCTGAGCTGCTGCTTGGCCCCAAGCTTTCTTCGTCTAAATTAAGAAGTTCTCTATAAAATATTTTGTGTTCAGGATTTTCCAGGTAAGGAACCATGGACGATAGAGATTTTTTTTTATTAGCGGTAATCTTATTCTCAGGTGGTAAAGGTTTTATTTCTGCTGATCTTAGATCTTCTGTGGTTTTTCCTTTCTTCAATACATTGATTTTTTTCCAGGCTTCTAACTCGGAGAAAGCTTCTTTTATATGAAGTAGTCTTGGATTTTTATAATCAATCTTTATTCTTACTGCCTTACTGATATTTAAGGATTTAGTGTTGAGAAATGTGTCAGCAGCTTCTTTTATATCCCAAAATCCGTTTACAGACATGTCAATTACTTCGAATGGCGGATCATATTTTGCGGATTACATTCTGCAAATCATTTGGCACCATTGCCTTCATAACACGCTTTCTTTTTTCGATGAGAGCGAAGTCTCGGTCACAAGCCATAAAACTGTGACTACTTATTAGAAAGTTATACTCTATTGTCTCAAAAACTTTATGAAGAGCAAGGAACACTAAAACAAAAATTACCATTCTGTTCTTGTTCTGCCCCGCACAGTTGTCACTCCATAGTAGCAAATCTTTTTTTGGTGTGACACCGGAATTTAAAAGTTTGAGGAGGGTAGATGCTACCTCATTGCCTCCACGTCCACTAACACCTTCATGCCACATACACATAAAAGCATGGTTAGAGTCCGACAAATGTAATCCCAGGTTGTAACAATAGTTGAGACAGATAAAACATATCTGAATGTGTCAATGTAGGAACAAATAAAACTTGTTGGAGATCAAACGAAATGCAGCATTTGTCACTACCAGGAAGTTGTGAATTTGCGGTTTGGTTCTTCATATATTCCAGACTTTGTTGTACTTTTCGGTGGTGAAGGTTGAGTTGTTTCGCACTGCAGCCAGCACTAGAAGTTTGCTTTGCCTCACAATTTAACCTATCGCAGGTATGACATGTATCGACGATGAAAGCTTAGATTCGGGAAATCCTTCTTAAACACACCTCTATAAAACTTATAACTTACAGAAGATTCTTTGTTTTTCGCCAAAAATGCTTTATAAAGTCGATGAATATTTAAATCAGGACTGAGATATTGCTTTTCTGATTTTGCACGTGAATAGTGTGAAACATCTCTAGGGATGGAGTTTATATGTTGATGGATCAGGTGGCGGTCGTTTTCCGTGAACTTGCTTGGCTTATTGTTAGAACGCCTATCAGTAAATGTGGAATCTCCCATTTTTTCCTTATTTATTAAACCAACCAAACGCTTCTGAGTACAATCAAACACATTCATAAATGTCTTTCTGCATCCATGCACAAAATTTCCATCTTTATCTGGAAGTGTGTAGGATATGGAAATTTGCCTTTTGCTATCTGCGGCAGTTTCAAAATTTCCATGGCGACGTCTTTTTATTCTCACTAAATTTATTAGGCCTATCAGATACGTCCCTTGCGTTTTGTAGTTTTCAACATGAAATCTCTCAAATAGTTGAAGCTTTCGTTCGTACGTTATTTTTTTGCAGTCAAAATAACACTTACACGACTCCTGAAAGAGATACGCAAATATTTAGGTGCAGGTCAATAAAATATTTTTACATTTACGTTTATCACTCACCGTCCGGTTAACTTTACAGCAAACCTAGATACGCCGCCCGTTCAACGGACGAGGAGTCACTATCTATTTGCATAATAATCTTAAACTACCGCCATAACCTAAAATTTCTTACCTCTTGATTAGGTGGATTTTTCGGACGAATTTATCTCTTCTTCCTATTAACATATGCCTTCTCAGCATTCTTTTTCATTCTCTGCTGTTCTATAAACCTTCCTTTAGTCTTTTCTTGCACAACTTCCATGTTTACACAGCAATTTCTTGTCCAATAAACGTTTAAAAACAAAGAAGCACGCTTACACATTCAACCCGACTTTGCAACTTATACCCTTTCAAAATAAAAACTTCCAGGACATAGTGCTGAGCGCCATCTAGTTTTACTTTACTAAAGCTTAGAAATAAAATTACACTTATATTATAACCCTTGCTCGTACATTGGCGATGGGACTTACAACCTTTTTAAGTAAATATCTACAAAACTCAGATTTTGGCACTTAGTGCCTTTGGTACTTCCACTCTTCAATTGCACAAACAAATCCTTTTTGTAATTAAATGTTTTGCATTTTTAATATGAATTCATAAACCGCCGCTTTAAATGCCTAACCCTGTATGATCTAAAAGAAATATGTATATTAAATGCTTACCTTCTATTTGGCTGTTCACCGCTATAAGAACTGTTTTCGGAAATACTTTCATTGTTTATTGACACCTGCAATATTACACCGAGTTCTAAAAATTTATTATTTAAAATGTAACAATTCACTTACATTATCAGCAAATTCTATTTCATCAGCTTCTATGTCGTTAGCAGAAACACGTTCATTGCTACTATTGTGCATCATATGTGTTAATTGCTTAACTGAAACTCTAGGTAAATTTATTTTTGGACTTAATATAGTATGACCATCAACCATTGGCATTACTGCCATTGTTTTATTATGAGATTGGTTTAAGCTTTCGTACGAACTTGACATGTTAATATATTGTCCTGTGAATCACTTTATTTGAAATATTGTAAAATCAATTTTATGAAGCAGCTGGCATTAAAATGTATTACACATAAAATTCAAAAGAATAGATGAAAATAAGGTGTATACATATGTATACGTCACATAAAACAGTAATAAGCTCATTTTTTTTGGATATAATTACAATACCAATCTGTAAATACTATTTGTATATATCCAAAATTATTTACATATTTAGGTCTAAAATAATAGTTTTTATGTATAATTGTTGTATAACACTTGTCTATTCTGTTTCACGGTAAATTCAGAGTTTTAAGTAATTACGATTAAAATTAATGGTAATAGTGCATAAAATCATAATAAAATCAACAACCAAACAAAAACTACTCTACTAATTAATATTTAATAAATATTTACTTATTACCTTTTCGTCTATTCTCATAAATTTAAATATAATTTAGATGATCTAGCCAGCCTATATAACCATAAGATACATACTTAATATATCTGGATTTGAAAAAATGTTTGCCTTCTCACACGAATGTGTCATTTGCTCGGTTAGATTAATAAGTTGTTTAATGTACAACTCCATGTGACTGCCTAATGATTTGAAGCATTCGTGACATTTCTGCAAAGTTTAGAATTATTTAACAAAAATAAACTCTAAAATAAACAACTCACAAGACGCTCAACTTCGACAGTATGTAACCTCCCATTCAATTCTGTATTAATTTGAACCACTTTTTGGAATTCAAGTCTTGATTCTGAAAGTGCTTTAGCCAAGTCTTCATTCTTCTTTCTTAAGTTATGGTTTTCTGTAATTGTGTATTAATTTGTAAGGTAACTTGACATATAATGTTTTATTTACCAGAATTTAAATAATTATTCATAACCTCTAGGTCTGTTACATGTGTGTGTTTCGTATTACGTTTTTTCACCATCATTTTAAAGTTGATTAACACCAAATATTTTTAAAACCTAGGACCTATTACTGAATTTTCTATACTCCTTAAAAATAACGACATTAATTTTTAAGGACATTCTATAAAATAAATGGTAAACTCATTTTTTCGGTAGTCCACATACCTTATAATTTGTCTTAAAATAGCAATCTACCTGCACAGACACAGACTAAAACACACCAGTAACAAGGTCATAGAAAATTACTATCGTAAAAGATTGTGAAGATATTCGAAAATTGTTCGATTGCTTCAGAGCGCCATCTATCGTGAGGACAAAGAAACTCTTCTATGTAAACGAACTACGGTTTTAAAATTAATTATTATTTTTAAAGTTAATTTGCTTAATTATGCTGAATTCTTAGCTTATGATTTAATCTTGGTAATTTCTTTTTAAATCATAAGCAAATTAACGTTAAAAATAATAATTAATTTTAAAGCCGTCGTTCGTTTACATAGAAGAGTTTCTTTGTCCTCACGATAGATGGCGCTCTGAAGCAATCGAACAATTTTCCATTAACTTCACAATCTCTTTCGCCAAAGCCAAGGATTGTAGATGGCGCTAAAAAACCAACCAAGATGGCGTAGGAATAGGGAAAACAATCGTCATTTTAGTATTGGGGTTAAGGTGTGTTGAAATCGAATTTGCGTGTGTTATAAAAAAGAGAAATGTCTATACAAATTAGTGATATTTTTGTATATGTGGGTGATAGAAGAAGGCCTTTGGAAGAAGAAGCTGTTTTCAAAGCTGGACATATTGTTTTGTGCGGTTTTTTAAATTCAAGTATAATAGGATACTGTTTGAAAACTGCATCGTTTGATAATTCTTTAGTCGACATAAAAGTTAAGTACTGTCCAACATACAGCTTCAACTTACTTGAAAAATTAAAAAATGTTTATTTTAATAACATGTTACATTTTATTTGTGAAAATACATAAATCTTATACATGTGTAATTGTTGTTTTATTTAAATAAAATCTTAATAGAAAAAGTAATCCAAAGTAGTTCTAAACTAAATATAGATACAATATTATAAATTAAATAAATTTATCATCGCTTAAAATTGGCTTTGATAAATTCACTAGACTACAAACAACTATTACAATGTCATCAATATACGCCAAAATATCCCATTCTAATTTTTGGGAAAGAATACGGAATGCTTTTATCCTTTGAATGGTTCGTTCCACATGGACTCTAGCTCTTGCAATAGTAGCTGTATCTTCAGCATCTGCAGAAGAAAACTGTACGTTATTCCTCAGAAATGGAGGTCTAATCAATTTAATACCATGCTTCATACATTCATCGTCTAGGTGGAAACCTTTGTCAACCATAATTGCATCAACAAATGGTATACATTTTCTTATGACATTTTCATTTATGAAAATTTGCTTATCAGAAGCCCTTCCGCCATATACAGCACTCACGTGACTAATGGAACCACTAGGAGTAACACCAAGTAATATTTTAACTGTGTGCATTTTTTTATAATATGAATAAGTCCTGATACGGCATTTAAGACAGTTTGTTTTTTCTACTGGTATTTCAGTGCAGTCGAACACAGCAGCTGTATGTTGAAATTTATCAAAACATTTTGGCATGTTTGACATATTTTCTTCCTTACTTGGCCAATATAATGTGCATTTCAGCAATTTACTTAATAAAAAAATTGTATCTTGAAAATATCTTCTGATTGTTGTATCACTTTTATTAAATAAAACTGCCAAAGACTTAAAGGAATAATTTTGTTTTAATTTTATTAGAACTAATAAAATTTTTTCATCCATGTTTGGATCACTAATATTTTGTTCCTTTAAAATATTTTCTGCGCATAATATAATTGTGGAATATTGATCCATGGTAATTCCAGTAAAAGTTGATAATTTACTATCAGTATTTAATATATCCTTAATGGTACATGTATGCACAGAAATAAAGTCTGCTTGTGTGCTTTTGTTTTCGTATGTACTCGAATAATTATGCTCTCCCATCAAATGTACCACGTCCATTTTGCTTGAAGCTGCCATCTCCTCTTCCTCAGATAAAGCACAGGTACTTTCCTCTTCCCGAGACAAACCACAGATATTCTGGAATATTAGTACTTGAAATGAAAATATGTAAAAAAGAAGTTCTTTGATTTCACCTTTTATCTCGTTTCTCGTATCTGTGTTGCCTTCCATTATCTGGTAGATGTACTACATCATGTCTTCTGATTGGCAAATTTAAGGACGGAACAGCATTTTTCTTCAAATACCTCTTCCTCTTTAATGGTGTACCTGCCTATGCATACCAAAATATATTATACTGAAGATATATAACAGAAGTCTCAAATACTTTTACCTGGGTGATAATCTGTTTCTTTAAAATGTAGACTACAAACTTGCATGTATTTTGTCACTGGTTTTCCTATTTTTAACACGTGTGCCCACTGTTTACATAACATATGTTTTTTGGGAAAGTAATGCAGCGAAATATTTTTACTTTTATAACTACGGCACTGGGATACACAACAGTACATTTTACTTTTAGAAGACATTATATATTGTTTAATCTTATTATTCCAGGTAATTTCAACCTGTAAACAAATCACTACTCACACAATTCGTTTTTTTGACAAGTCAATTAACAATATGGTACCATATGCTTTGAAACTTGTTTTCCCTATTACTCTAGTTTGCAAAAATACCGCCAGGCGGAGACTCTTTCGATGGCGTTAGCGAATACGATAGTAATTTTCTATGACCTTGTTACTGGTGTGTTTTAAAGCGTGAGTTACATTACACTTTTTTTCGTACTATACTCTATTTTTAAAGTAGAGAGATGAATTTCTGAACAGACCACTTTGACAGTGAAATCTCATTGAGTGAAAGCAATTTGGCCTTGCTTTCAACCAATGAGATTTCACTGTCAAAGTGGTCTGTTCAGAAATTCGTCTCTCTACTTTAAAAATAGAGTATAGAAACTTGGGAAAGTTCTTGTACAAGTTTTAATTTACGCTACGTTGAATAGAGGGCACCAAACTTTGAGTGCGCTACCAACATAAAACAAAAATTGATATTTGTTTATTATTATATATTTGACGTTTGAAGGGTTGTGATTATTTATTAGCTCTTGTAGATACAACAATATTAAAAAAATGAATTCGAAAACCGTTATATATATGTATGTTACCTATACATTATATAGTTATACTCTATTTTTAAAGTAAAGAGACGAATTTCTGAACAGACCACTTTGACAGTGAAATCTCATTGGTTGAAAGCAATTTGGCCTTGCTTTCAACCAATGAGATTTCACTGTCAAAGTGGTCTATTCAGAAATACGTCTCTCTACTTTCAAAATAGAGTATAGATATAAAAATTTATGCGAACAGACAGTTTATGATGTAGAATTGTATACTTGGTTAAACGCTAAATTGTTATTTAACTACAATTCATTAATATGACTAATTATTGTAAAAATTAAGATTAACCATTAAGAATGTCTTAATAAAAATGGCTTTTAATGGTGTATACTTTTGAGACGGGTTTATTTAATATTTTATGCAGATACCAAGAAATATGTGAAAAAACGTTTACAGTTTTAAAAAATAATGCCTCTTTATTATTATTCATATTTACGTTCGTTAAATAAACTGGGAACACATTATCTATTAACTAAATAATTTTTAAATAATGCGTCAAAAATAATTTATTAAATAGGTACTTTTAGCTGCGTTGTTGTGGCTCAGTCTGGTTATTTTAATTTCACAATGCTTGTAAGGATACAATATTTTTTGTTATTCCATTATATGTACAGATATAGAGATTTTCTAATTTGCTGGAAACATTGAAAATGCTAACTGAGAAGTTATTAAAAAGCACATTATCCGACATTAGCAATATTGCGTGTTGCTGTGGCGTCCAACTGATGGCGCTGTTTTTCAAAAAATAACCTTTTTACCTGTCACAGGTGCAATTCTCTATCATAGAAAAGGGATCTCTATAATACGTGCACTATAATACGTGCAATTACGATAGTAATTTTCTATGACGTGCACGTATACGAATGCAACGTTGTATTAAAATTTCAAAACAATATGTGAAGAACTTTCGGAGATATAAGATTTTGAACAAACGTACATTTAACGGGTGTTCAGAAACATTCGAAGTCAAAGTAGTTCTTGAAAATATGAGGTCATGTCTGATATAGATTGATACATTTACTTAATACAATTATATAGGTTATCATTAGAGAACGAATGCAATTTCCATAAAACGCAATCGGCAATTGGAATTGTGTATAACGTCGCTCAGTACATCCCAGCGTAATTCAATGAAGTATTTGTTTGACTTACTCGGCCACCTGGTCTCGCAGCGATAACAATGGACAACCCAGCTATTGTATTCGGAGAATATAGTGTTTTCAGTGGTGTTGTGTACGTAGATAAAATAAATAAGTTTATCGTATTGCGTAAGAGAAATAGCACGTACATTCCTTTTCTTTTCATTTAAGTAACTTCTTCCAATTATTTTCACGTAAGTGTGCATAAAATTTCGTTATTTAATTTCGTTTATTTGGATCTAGAATATTCTTACTTTTTCAGCTAATATTCCATTATTTAAATTGAACAATCCAATTTTGAAGACATTTCTGAAAAAATACACTGGTCGAAATGTTCCTGATGAATCAACTTTACGCAAATATTATGTTTCTAGGTGCTATACGAGAACAGTAGAACGCATTAGAAGCCATCTTTTAAATCAATACATATGGATAAGCGCCGACGAAACGGTGGATATGTTAGGACGCTGTGTGGTAAATGTTGTAGCTGGTGTACTACATCCAACTATTTCCTATAACTCATATGTAATAGCAACAAGTGTTATAAATAGAGTTGATGCGGAAACAGTTGCTGAAACCATTAAGGAGAATATGCAAAGAATGCTTGATTCGGACGCCACGTACAAAGAAAAAATACTTTTATTTGTCAGTGATAGTGATAGTATATGTTAAAAACAGGCAGACTATTGAAGAAAACATATCCTCATATGCTGCATATTACTTGTGTAGCACATGCTCTCCACAGAATCTGTGAATATATCAGAGACACTTTTCCGGAAGTTGATAGACTTGTATCAGCTTTTAAAAAAGTTTTCAGAAAAACACCATTGAGATTAGTTCTTTTCAGGGAAAAATTTCCATCTCTGTCACTGCCTCCCACTCCAGTAATAACTAGATGGGGAACATGGCTGGAAGCTACTAGTTATTATGCTGAGAATTTCGATAGTCTAAAACATTTCGTAACACTGCTAAAGGAGGATGCTAGAAGTATTGGTGAGTGCAAGGAGCTCACACAAATCCCAAATTAAAAAAAATAGTTGTACTTTCTTCACGAACACTTTGGAAAATTGCCAAAACTAATCACTTATTTTGAAAATCGAAATCTCAAATTAAATGACGGATTAACCACATTAGATGTGGCTGTTAATAATTTGAAAAGTATTCCAAGTGACTTCGGATGTGGCCTTCGGCAAAAGTTTGAAGCAATTCTTAATAGATATCCAGATTTAATTACATTGCAGCAATTATGTATGGAGACAATTCCACAAAATCTAACGGCTAAATATGAAGAAATAAAAGAATATTTTCACCTATAACCAGTTGCGATGTAGAAAGGACGTTTTCTATTTATAAGGATGTACTTAATTCAAAGAGAACAAAATTGACAGAAGAAAACCTTGAGAAACTATTGCTAGTCAATATTAATACTCCTTTACTCAACTTGAACGACAAAATGAACAAATAAAAATGTTCCAATTATAGAAATAAAATTAAAAACTTTAAAAATACAACTTTTTAACAAATACATATTGCTATGAACTGTGCCTAGCTCATGGGTACAGTTCACGACGAATCTCCGGTTGCTCAGTCGCTCAATCTCCAAGCTGGAATCTTCTAGTCTCAGGTCTTGCTCTCAAGCAAGCAAGAAACGTGTAAGCAAAAAAAAAACAATATAGCAGTCAATAAAATTCACACTTTCATCATTTTCGTTTATTAAAAAAAATAAAAAATAAAAAAAAATCCCTTTACCGAGTGTATAGGGAGCTAAAGCAAAATTAACAGTAGCTTAGGAGGAAACACTCTTTATGATAATGGCACGCACAAAGAGAAAAACCCCCTGTGACTCTCAAGCAAACATATAATTAATAAATAATTAAGAAACTTGTCACGTTTGACCTCTAACTGTATCCCCAACAAAATCAAATGTCAACAACCACCAAGTTATCGAGTACGCGTGACAGCCTTACAGTCATGCGCAATAAAACATGACAAAATCAAACCCAGCAACAAAAAACCAACCTGAATTTAAAACGATCTAGAACATCTTGACTAAAAAAAATCCATTACCAAAAACATGACAATTTTCTTGAATTATTCATATACTAATATTTATATCAAAATTTATGCAAATTCTAAACTAAAATTACAAAGATAAGCAAATTATCGTAGTAGCAATTATATAAATTAATTGTTCAATGTACTTACATCGATCTAATCACATCCAACACTAAACTACGCGAGAGATACCATTATTTAAATTTACTACCAAAAGAAACGAGATCACAAACACTCGTGCAAATCGTAATTAATTTTAAAATGCACAAATTAAAGCATCAAAAACAAATAACCCGAATTTACTTAAAAACAGAAGAATAAAAATGAGGTTTTTTATTCTCTCTGACCATCTGGTTTGCCAGTACTGGTATCTCTAAATAAAATTACCGCGAAAATCTCATACATCGAATTCACTAGTACAAAATCTGGCCGCACCCATCAATCTAATATAATATACATACAGGGCCAGTCAAAATATAAATTCAAACACAATAAATATAAATATACATAAAATTCAACAATGCATTTTAAATCCAAATTATACAAATACTGTTCAATATTGAATTCTTCTTTTTTCTATGGGGAAAAAACCACGACAATATGTATTTCGTAATTTTATAGATCACCACCCGTTTGTTTCCCAATTATATAAATAAAATTAATTAATAAATATGTATTTCGTAATTTTAGATAGATAGATCACCACCCGTATGTTTTCCAATTATATAAATAAAATTAAAAACTTTATAAATACAACTTTTCAACAAATAAATATGTATTTCGTAATTTTATAGATCACCACCCGTTCGTTTTCCAATTATATAAATAAAATTAAATATTTTAGAAATACAGCCTTTCGCCAATACTGCACTGGGCTTTGCGTCATGTGGTAAGCGTGTCTGACAGTCTGTTCTCTAGTTATCATCAAATATATTACTTTAATATGCCATATTAATTAATATAAACTAGTCAAATAATGATTTTAGAATGTAACAGTAATTAATTTGCAAATTTCAAATTAAGTATTTTGATATTTTAGAGAATTCTTGCTGAACAATAGCACCTCTTCATGCGATAACTGGAAAAAATTACATAATCCAATTAATATGCTGTTCATTCTTGTGTAATAAAGCTCATCTAATCTGTAGTAACATGTAAAAAGACAATGCAGAATTAAGAGGAAATAACTTTACAAGTAAAGGTTTTATTCATCTTATAGTGTCAATACCTAGTATCTAGTTATCGTACTAGTTTAATATATTAACATTCAACAAATTATTGTAAGAAATGGCTTAAAATAAATTTGAAACAAATAAATTGTTTGTAGAGTCCTTAGATTACAACCTTATAATAAATATCATAAATTGTAGTTGTATAAATTACCAACAACCATAATTATAAAATATGTTGAAAATGTCCACCACCTTCTTCCAAGCATTTTACGCACCTCCTCCGAATGCTACTAAATACATTTTGCAGTATTGGACTATTTCTAATTTCACTAATTTTATTTATAACTAGCGGATATCCGGCGTGTGCTACTACGCTAAAAAAATGAAATACGTGTGTTTGAAAAAAAGAAAATTTTGTTTATTTATTAACTTTTTTATCTTAATGCTAGCGGATAAACAATATTTTTAGTTTTTTCGGTAGGTGTGTAAACATAAAGATTTTTTGGCGTTCCAACTCTAGAGCAAGCAACATATAATTGGCCGTGCGAAAATCAGGAATTTTCTAAGTTCAAACCAGCAACACTTAGCGATTGGCCTTGAGCCTTGTTGATGGTTATGGCGAAAGCAAGACGCACTAGAAACTGTAATCGCTTGAAATCGAAGGGTAAATCAGTTGAAATCATTGGAATTCGTGGTATCAGCACATCTCCTCCTTTACATTTGCCGCTGATGATTGTGGCTTCGATTAAATTTGGAGATAGTTTTTTAACAGCAAGTCTTGTTCCGTTACACAATTTCGGTGGATCTAAATTGCGAATGAGCATCAATGGTGAACCAACTTTTAAAGTTAATATGTGTGGTGGCATTCCAGAAGGTTCCAAAGAGTTAAGTAGCCTTAAGAGCCTTCAAACTTTGTATGAGATCTGCCACGCCAACTTGTCCAATCACGCCCATTTTCACTTCGACTACTAATATTAATAATTTATGGACTCCTACAAAGTTTGAAGGCTCTAACTATTATATAACTCTAGATATTTGATATTAAATATTTATTTTGTATGAGAGCAGCCACGCCCACTTGTCCGATCCCATCCATTTTTGTCCTGATTACTCACATTAGTAACATATATACTATTGCAATGTTTCAAAACTCTTGCTATCACAATAGTCGAGATATATGATGTTATTAAATTTATGTGGGAGGGGCCACGCCCACTTGAAATATCAAAAAGATATATAGCCGTAAACCTAATCTGGACTATTACCTTTCTAATGAAACCGGTTTGGATCACATCGGTTGGATAGTTTCAGAGTCTATAAAGGACAAACAAACATTTTTTTGTATTTTATATATACAGATTCTGTCTTGCGGAAATCTATATAATCTTGCACTGGTACTTGATAAATTGAATTTTCTAAAAAAGGCTATAAATAGTAATCACACGGTGTAAGATCACAAGATCTTGGAGGAAATTCATGATCGCTGTTCAAACTAATTAAACGATTTCGTCTGAAAAGAAAGTTTTGTCTAGGACATCATCATTAAAATTATTTGTAAACCATTCGCAAAATACTACTTGTCGCGGATAATCAATATCGAGGATTTCTTGCAAACAAGTTATACGATATGGGAATAACTGTAAATCTTCTTTTAAAACTTTATGGCATGAACCAACTGACAACCCGGTTTGTTGAGCAAGAGTTCTTACTGAAGTTTTAGGGGCATCAGTCATTATTTCTCTAACATTCCCAATCACTTCTTCTGTCCGGACTTTTGGTCGCCCACCACTCTCTTGGCGTCCCACACTACCAGTTTGTCGAAAAACTGGAACAATTCTGATTAGTGTACACTGAAAAGTATTATAATCAAAAGCAAGATTGGGAAATTCATCTCGAAATTCTTCCAAGCAAGCTTGAATTGAATACTTCCACTGGCCATCGATCTTTTGACCATTTCGAAAATATGCTTCAACCATGAATGCTTTGTGTACGTTAGTAAATACCATTTTCAAAATTAAAAAATATAAATTAGTATCTTCGAATCTTCGATATTAGATTCTGACAATTTTTGATAGACAACAGTTGACATTTAATAATTATTACAAATCAGATATATGGCAAGTGAAAATTGAGTGTCCTTGTCAAATTTTCCGATCAAATATTTATAGGATCACGATCAAAACAAAAAAATAGTCAAAAATTTTCTCCGTGGATGAATTTAAGATTTTTATTTATTTTTTTAAATCGTGGAGATCGTACATTAAATATGCCTTTTTCAAAAATAAGGTAACGTAACCTCACTTCATGTTGACTTATTATTATATGCTTGCCTTCATTTTCAGAAAATTATATTGAATAATGACCAAATGAAAAAAACTCAGAATGATTCCTTGTGTCCATACAAATGTTATCTTGTTTTACATTACAAAAAGATCAAATTGAAGAATACTACATGCAGAACCAAATTTTCATTTCCAGATATTTGCTGTCGATTTAAAACTTATTGCTTTTCATATATACAGATTGTTTTACAAACTTATACATTACTAAAGGTATCTTAATATATATATATATATATATATATATATATATATATATATATATAAATAATTCTATTCCTGAATGACGTGTTATTTTCTTCGTAAATGTAGTGAGTATTTTTATGTTCAGACATTTTTAATTTTAGATTACATTTTTTTTATTTATTAATGAGATTAGTAGATAATGAGTATTTATTTGCAATCTATGACATTACGTCTCCAAATGTCATAAAGTAAGACTGTATAACTCAAACCAAACAAGCTTACGCAAAATTATAGCCTTCTCTTCGATTAATCACATTGGATGAATAATTTCATTGCAAATCATGCACAAACTTTAGTTCACTTAGAGATGGAAATACTGACCTCAGAGCGAATGCTGATATGAAACATCGATTCGTCACGACTACTTAACACTGAAATCAAAATTTCTGGTTGCTTTAAGTATTATAAAATTGTGAAATTTCTGCAGACTTGGGAGATATTTTTGTAATTCTCTTCTCAAGTAGTACAAAAAACAGTGTTGTTAAAAATTCTGTATATGTATATGAACATAACCTTTTTATAGATATGAAGAATTGAAAGAATTATGTTCAGCAATTTTTATCAAGTATAGTGGAAAAGGAAAATGCAATAATAAAGTGAGCAAATGAACTAGAAAATATTGAAGCTTTCCAATTTTAATAAATTCTTATCCACAGATGATAAATAGGATACTAAATACATTGTATATACAAAACATGAGAGAGTGTCATTTATATATAAAGAAAATTGAAGCACTCCAAATTTATGTATGAAGATGAAATAATTTTTAAATTGTTGAAAATCAAGTCCCCAAATATTCATAGGTACTTTAAATATTAATTTTCAGAACATCGAGGATTGGGAAACTTTAACTTTTAATCGTTAGTTTTTTTTTAAAGATCCAATCATCAAGCAACTATGACAATGACATATGAGCATACACTTTTTCCAGATGTATCAATATTTAGAAAATATTGATGGTAGAATACAGCTAAAGCACCAATATTATGAATAGAAATAAAACTACGGTTTTAATTTTCACTGTTACTCTTTATTCGTAAAACGACAATTGTTTCGCCAGCACAGTGGCTTCCTCAGGTTTTTACATCTAAACAGTACGTTACAAACTAAATGAAAAATATATCTATAAAATCAAAAGGGATGGTATTTAAAATATTTTTACAGAAATCTATACAAGTATTGTCGGTATTGAAAAATGTGGTGCATCTGGTCGGCCCTAACTGTATATTATAAGGTACTAAACGTGTTTACGCATAAATTTGTTTAATGAACTACATATACATTTGTATTATTGTCTAAACAGATTTTAAGTAAATAAATTTAATAAAGGCGAGTTATTTAAATCTAATTTATCATTTAATAAAATTTGTGACTGTTTTAATTTGTTTATTTCTAAACTTTCCAGTAAATTTAATTTCTTGCCTTTATTTTCTAAATGCAGAATTTGGAAATCTTTATCGAAAGGGTGGTTTTCTTCTAAAAGATGATTCGCAAAAGTAGAATCTTGCTTTTTATTTTTATTATGGATCATCATCAAGTAAATGCCGAATCAATTCAATTAACCAATATTATGAGCAAATTTTGTTAGTTTTAGACTTATTGAATTTAAAAAGTCAATCTAATAGTTTATTCAGCATTTTCTAATAACGACATGTGTAAATATTTATTGAACTAATGTTACATATAAGTAAACTGGCAAACAAAAAAACTGTCCGATTCATTTTGATGTTTGACAACATTTTAACAAAATTTACACGTGAATTCGGGACCGGATAAAATGTGCACTTAAGGGAGGTGCTCGTTAAGGAAAGTTTCACTGTAGTTTCAAAATCACAACAAAATTATATCCCTAAATCGCTAAAACTTCAATCGTTTATAACTGACTTTTCTTCAATTTTAGCCAGCCAATCGAAGAGCTACTTTTTGTGATCACTAGTGATCACGCATTTTTCACACTTTTTCTGTTGAGTGGATAGAGTATAATGCAATAAGATTTGTAATTGTGATAAATCTATAAGGATTGGATTAATAAAACACACGTTAATTAAGAATAACTATATTAATAAAAAGAATAAGTAACGTTAACAATAAATAACAGTATTTATATTTATTTATATATACGTTTATGTCTACGATCTTTATTTCACGACGATTACTGGTTGAATGAATGATCCTTCGCTTGAGTACTTATACAGCGTGTCCAGAAACTCTCCTGACAAACGAAGACCGGAGATTCCTTAGATAATTTTAAGACAATTAAACCCAAATTCACCTAGTCCGAAAATGCTTCCTAAGGGAGCTAGAGTTCTTTGAAGATGGCGCCTTGTATTTATTTTTTTTTAATTCCTCCAGAACGCTTCTATTTAGAAAAACAAAAACTGGTATGCTTATTTATCCTCCAGAGATGAATCGATTCCATCAATTGCGAATTTCTAGTACCGGTCATAGGCGTCCGTTTTGGGTAGGTCAACGGTTATTTTAAGGCATAACTTTTTTGTCTTTAACTTTTAAGCATTTGTGACACTAGATTATTAAATTTTCAGGTATTCCAGTACTAAAATGTACTCTTACTTTAAGTCGGTAGGATACACCGTTTTCCAGAAAAATCGATTTGTAAATTCTTCGTTTTTTCTTCATTAAAGTTCAATTGATTATGTACCTACTTATTTTTAGCTACGAAGTTGGCTTGGACTATCAAGGCATGGATGAAAATTAATTTAATAAATTAAAAACAAATTATTTATTACAATGGAACGAAACTAACAAAAAAAGAACAAGTATCAAAGGTAGATTGTTACAAAAGTTGCTCGATGTGATGACCATTAGTCTCTATGCATAAGTTTACCCTTTTGCTTAGAGAACGCCGAATTCTTGCAAAAATTCCAAAGTTATTTCTAAATTCGTTGCAAGCATCTTCTATCCTTAGCCAGAGTTGTGCGCGATTTTGTATCGGAACGGAATAAACAAATGCTTTTATGTATCCCCAAACACAATAATCGCAAAGATTCAAATCCGGCGACCTTGCTGGCCAAGCAACTGGACCGCCTCTTCCAATCCAATGGTCTTCGTAGTTATTATCTAGAAAGTCTCGTACATTCCTGCTAAAGTGGGCCGGACAGCCGTCCTGTAGAAACCATAAGTTTTGCCGAATATTTAAACGCACCTCATCTAACAAATCAGGTAAAATATTTTGCAGGAAATGTAAGTAATCAGCACCATTTAAACGAGCAGGTAATTCCACAGGTCCAAGTAGATAATCGTCAACTACTCCTATCCAGACGTTTATGCTAAACCTATGCTGATGCTTAAATTCTTGAACAACGTGGGGATTGTCACCAACGTACGAATAATAATGTGCATTATGTACATTAAAAATTCCATTTTTTGAGAATGTAGCTTCGTCACCAAACAAAATGTTCCTGAAGAAATCTTCATCTTGATTTTTCTGATTTTGTAACCATCTAGCGAATTCTACGCGAGCAGGAAAATCTCCTTCTAACAGTGCTTGCACCTTTGTAAAATGAAAAGGATATAAATTTTCTTTGTGTAAGATATTTCCTACGGAAGATTTTGAAATTGTGGGGTACATGGCAGATAGTCTTCGAACGCTAATTTCTGGATTTTCCTCAACTTCCATTAAAATAACATCTTCATGTTCTGCTGTTACATCATTATGTCTCCCTGTTTCATTATTTTTTGGGACCACTGAACCTGTTTCTCTTAATCGTTGATGAAGAGCTGTAAATGTTGAGTGAGTGGGATGCTGACGATTGGGAAATTTTTCAGCGTATATACGTTGCGCCGCTCGAGCGTTACACCTCATTTCGCCATAAACTAAATGCATATCGGCGTATTCCTCATTAGTAAAAACCATTTTTTTTTAAATTGAAATCGTTGTGTTTGAATAACACAAAGTAAAAAATGAAAAGATAAACTTCGCGAACTGACAACAATTTGACAATGAAAAACGTAGGTTTTACTTCTGTTGGCAGTTCAGAGCTAACTATTGCAAAAAATAAAAAATTGAACTTTAATGAAGAAAAAACGAAAAATTTATAAATCGATTTTTCTAGAAAACGGTGTATCCTACCGACTTAAAGTAAGAGTACATTTTAGTACTGGAATACCTGAAAATTTAGTAATCTAGTGTCATAAATGCTTAAAAGTTAAAGACAAAAAAGTTATGCCTTAAAATAACCGTTGACCTACCCAAAACGGACGCCTATGACCGGTACTAGAAATTCGCAATTGATGGAATCGATTCATCTCTGGAGGATAAATAAGCATACCAGTTTTTGTTTTTCTAAATAGAAGCGTTCTGGAGGAATTAAAAAAAAAATAAATACAAGGCGCCATCTTCAAAGAACTCTGGCTCCCTTAGGAAGCATTTTCGGTCTAGGTGAATTTGGGTTTAATTGTCTTAAAATTATCTAAGGAAACTCCGGTCTTCGTTTGTCAGGAGAGTTTCTGGACACCCTGTATAGTCATCGAGAGTTTCTAAATTCTTCCCTTTCTGAAGCACCGGAAAGCCCAATGACGTGCACGTTATGTGATATCATCGGTTAGCTCACCGGCTGACGTAACGTGGCATAGTGCACATCATATAATATAACTCGAAAATGTCAAAGTTTTTCGATTTATTCAAGTGTAATAGAAAACAATTTAATATCTTGAAAAATTTATTTAAATATACGATACGAGTTAAA
Source organism: Melolontha melolontha (assembly GCA_935421215.2). NCBI lineage: Eukaryota > Metazoa > Arthropoda > Insecta > Coleoptera > Scarabaeidae > Melolontha > Melolontha melolontha. The sequence continues at coordinate 10,467,970 of OW285242.1, read as the reverse complement.
AATGTTTAAAAAGAAATACAAACTTATTCTACAATATAAATAATCTAAAAGGATTTTTAGTAAATATTTATAAAAAATTATATAGAAATTTATCTCCTTAATTTCCTGAAAAAAAATATCAAAATTACAGATTTACACACACATGAAATATTAAAGAAAAATAGAAATAAAGCTACGGTTCGAATCTTCACTTTTTAATATTTAATCGTAACACGACAATTGTTTCGCCAGCACAGTGGCTTCCTCAGGTACTTACATCTAAAGAGTACGTTACAAACAAGAGTTTGTACTGTTTAGTTGAACACGTTGAATATTTTCCGGTGAACAAACAGTCTTTACACGGTTACGTTTGGCGTTAGCGATTGAACCTGTAGCTTTAAATTTAGTAATCATTTTCTGCACAACAGCTTTAGAAGGAGCAGACGTTTGTGATATTTTATCGTGTACCTTTCATTTAATGTTACAAACGATTTACATTCCAAATAATTTTCGACAATAAACACTCTTTGTCCGATTGAAAACGGCAATATAGAGAACCCTATTCACAACCACCATTAACAACTGACAACGCAACACTGGCAAACACAATATAACAGTCAACACGCACGAAATGGCCGCTGGACATCACGTGACGCCTCGAGCGCTCGATTCAAATATCACGTATAGTATGACCCCGGGCATCTTTTATCTTGGCCACTCTGTATTATACATACACCGCTATTTAAAAAATTTGCCTGGTTACGTCGGGAAAAGTTTCGGTCTTCAGTACATTTACGAATAAACCACAGACAAAACTCTAATCTTCTGCAGCCGTCACCGTCTACTAACGTCTGAACTGGTCGAAATTTATTCGGCGAAAATTTATGTTACTGCAAAATTCTTTGAATATTTGTAAAAGAAATGCCGGTTTCTCTCGATAACTGTCTTATCGAATTTCTTGGATGCACTTCAAAATACGTCCGTTTCTTCTGAAGTGATATTTGTCTTCTTTGTCCTTTTCTTGCCACAAACAATTTTGTTACTTCGAAATTGTCGATAAAGTCTTAAAAAGTAATGCTGGTATGCCACTTGTCGCCCAGGAAGTAATTCCCTGTATCGTTGAACTCTGGTAATCCTCGATCGATTTTCTGTTTTTCCGCCAGTCATAAACTGTAGTTTTCCGTACATTAAACTCCCTACAAATACTTCGCACTGATTCACCGTTATCTAAACGTTGCAAAATATTAAGTCTGTCTTGCATTTTTACAGTAATATGCTTCCGTATTTCACTCATTTTCGAGAAAATTTTTGCGAAACTAAATTATCAGAGTTAACTACAATTACACATATAACAAATAAAGTCACTGATAAAAATAAAACTCACATTTAAAATTACTAAAAACACAAGAATAGAATTCGTAATACAGTTATGAACATTCGAAGCGAACGCAATCATAAACCGAACTGCGGTTATTTATTAATAGACACGTTTATTAAACACTGTAAATAGGCACGTTCATTCCTCCTTCATGACTCCTTTTCAAGAAGCCATGAGAGTCCGGACTAGAGGAAGTCGACTGTATGCCACAACCACGAGCTGGCTTGCTCTGCGGCCTTCTAACATCTTCAGCAAAATAACTTCGAAAAAGATCTTAGGTACTAAGTGAGAGATTTGCGCATTAGAATTGTTAAGAAATATTAGGTAGGCTTGTATTATACAGTATAACAACTTGAACTACGAAAGCCTATTGATAGGAGAGGGTGGTGGGAGGTAAAATTAAATGTATTCATTTAGCTTATTTAGCTACTTATATGTTTTTTAATATAAACGTGTAAAGTTTGTTAAATTAAGTTTATATTATGGGAAAACTGAAATTGTATTGCATACTAATTGCAACTAAAGAACCGTCAAATAAAAAATAAGTCCAACAAAATAAAATTTATTATCACAATACAACTTTAATAAACAATACTTTTAATTAATTATGTGTTCGAATCGTGCACCTTGAATTTCTAAACAATACGCTACCCGATCATAAAAAACACGTCTAACATTTGCCAACATATCGGGCGTAATCGATGCTAAGAAATTTCTTATTTTTTGACGTAGTTCATCTAAATTATTTGACCGTTGATGTTCGAAACCGTAAATTTTTGACTTTAGATACCCCCACAAGAAAAAATCATTAGGGAACAAATCTGGTGATCTGGCCGGCCATTCAATTGTACCGCCTAGAGAAATAATTCTATTTCCAAAGGTATTTCTTAAAAATTGACGCACAATTGCACTGTTATGTGCAGCACATCCGTCTTGCTGATACCAAATACTTCCTATTTCAATATTGGGTATGTTCTGGATAAAAGGAATAATGTCATATTGCAGCAATTGTAAATATTTTTGTGAATTTAACACGCCGTTTATAAAAAATGGACCAATTATATTTTCCCCTAACATTCCAATCCAAACATTCAATTTCTGTGGGTATTGTGTATGAGCTGTATACGATTTATGTTTATTGTCTTTTGACCAATACCTTATTAACATAGGATTATGTCGACCGTGTAAAATAAATGAAGATTCGTCAGTAAAGAGAATATTAGAAATAAAATTTTCATCCACACCACATTTCTCAATTATATCCAAACAGAACTCATTTACTTTTTGTACATGATACGAACGGTATTTCTTCTTCTTTAATACTTTTCTAACAGTTTCACGGGAGACATCGACATTTTCTTCAACAGTAGCGCATATCATGATATCCCGATCCGCATTATCATGTGCGGACTTTTTATGTAAAGAGGGAGAGACACATCCGTATTTTTCAAAATTTTCCTTAATTCGATGAATTGTATTTAAACAGGGAACAGGACGATTAATGAAGGTAGTTCTCCAAATATTTACAATTGATGAAAGTGTGTGGCCTCCATAAAACCACTTTATAATTTGCACTTTTTCATTAATTGTGTATTCCATTAGGATAAAGTTTGATGGTTCGCTAAAGTATTTCACATAACCACTGACATTCCTGTCATATAAAAAGTTGACAATACTAAAATTTTACCTCCCACTACCTTCCCCTATCAATAGGCTTTCGTAGTTCAAGTTGTTTTACTGTATATGAATTATTAACTACAAAATAGCTACAAACAGTATGTAACAAGCGATCATTAAAATTTTCACTCGTAGCTGGCCGTGTATATAAAAATTATGTCGTGGCTTTAGTCATTAAGATGTTATTTCAAACATCTGTCAGTGTCAAATATATATTTTAAAGTTTCATCAAAAGAAAAAGTAATGGCCTTTAATGATATGCATAAAGCGTTTATGGTAGAATGTTACTTCCTGACATCTCAAAAAATTGATGGTATTTGGCAGCATTCAATAGAAAATTGCCTTGCGGAGTTTGAAGAGAAATATCCAAATACTGTTCCTAGCTATAAAACTTTCCGTGATGCGCTAATGCATTGTGTAAATCTTTTTCGTCAAACAGGCAGTATTTTAAGGAAAAAAGGAAGCGGTCCTCCTCTCAAGAGAAGTCGCGGCATAATTGAAAATGTCAGACAAATTATTAACGAATCTCCTCAAACATCTATTCGCAGAGTTTCGCAACAAGTAGAGCTTTCGTATGGAACATGTCAAAAAATTTTAAAAAAGGACTTGCACATGTATCCATATAAATTAACTTCTGTGCAAAATCTATTACCTACGGATTATGAAAAAAGAACACAATTTTGCCAATGGTTTATTCAAACAATGACAGACAATATTTTCAATCATACTTTTTTCACCGATGAAGCTTGGTTTTATTTGAAAGGTTATGTTAATTCGCAAAATATGCGTATGTGGTCCAGTGAAAATCCTCATTTCTACAGAGAAGTTCCTCTACATCCAGAAAAAAATAGGCGTATGGGTAGGTATGAGTCGTCACCGATTAATAGGACCAATATTCTTTGAGGGCACGATAACATTGGAGAAATATCGTAACGAAATTCTCAGTGTTTTTACTAATCAATTGACAAATGATGAACTCCAGGTCGGATATTTTCAACAGGATGGGGCTACATCTCACGTTACACTTGAAAATATTCAGTTTTTGCAACAATTTGATGGCAATAGGATAATAAGTAATCCACCACGATCGTGTGATTTAACAGTCATGGATTTTTTGTGTGGCCATATATAAAGAATATTATTTATGAAACACCAATTAATAATCTACAAGAGTTAAGACATAAAATCATAGAAAAATGTGAACACATCAATAACTCACCGCAAATACTGATCAATGTTTTCAATGCTCTACGAAATAGAGTGCGATTATGCTTGGTGGAGAATGGTCAACATTTTACACATTTTTTATAATATTCTATTACTTTGTATAAAAATTATAAATATATTTAATATAAAAGTCAGCATTTCAAATTATTTTTTAACAATCATGACGTTTGAAATTATAATGACAGATCTCCTCTAATAACTTAAGTTAGGACATACTTTTTGTGTACATGGCTTACTTGAGCGAATATTTTAATGATCAATCACTCATTATTAATTTAGCTTACATCCGTAAATACGCCAGATAATAACTTGTGAGGATCATTAAAAGATACAGTTTATCGCGATTCTCCACAAACCCTGAATGACCGTGAAATACGAATAGAAGCAATTCCGCAGACCACACTTCAGGAAGTTTGTGGAGAATTTTAAAAAAAAATGCGACATGTTATTTTTCGTAGAAATTCTCACTTCGAAAACCAGATTTATTAAACCGCAGATGTTGTTTAATTGCACAAACAAATCCTTTTTGTAATTAAATGTTTTGCATTTTTAATATGAATTCACAAACCGCCGCTTTAAATGCCTAACCTTGTATGATCATCTAAAAGAAATATATTAAATGCTTACCCTCTGGATCTGGATTTGAAAAAATGTTTGCCTTCTCACACGAATGTGTCATTTGCTCGGTTAGATTAATAAGTTGTTTAATGTACAACTCCATGTGACTGCCTAATGATTCTTGACATTTCTGCAGTTTAGAAATATTTAACAAAAATAAACTCTAAACTAAACAACTCACATGACGCTCAACTTCGACAGTATGTAACCTCCCAGACAATTCGGTATTAATTTGAAACATTTTTTGGAATTCAAGTCTTGATTCTGAAAGTGCTTTAGCCAAGTCTTCATTCTTCTTTCTTAAGTTATGGTTTTCTGTAATTGTGTATTAATTTCTAAGGTAACTTGACATATAATGTTTTATTTACCAAAATTTAAATAATTATTCATAACCTCCAGGTCTGTTACATGTGTGTGCTTACGTTCTTTCACCATAATTTTAAAGTTGATTAACACCAAATATTTTTAAATCCTAGGACCTATTACTGCATTTTTTATACTCCTTAAAAATAACGACATTAATTTTTAACGACATTCTATGAAATGGTAAACTCATTTTTTCGGTAGTCCACATACCTTGTAATTTGTCTTAAAATAGCAATCTATTTGAATTATTTGTCAAATTTACATACAGCTTGTTTTTTTCTATGCAGCTTGTCAATTCTATCAAACAAGCATTATATCGTAAACGTTCGTAAACTCAAGCAAAATACGCGACCTAGCAGCTTTGGGAATATGTGTGAGTGGCGCCATCCAACTTCTACACAGTCATACTATACTATTAAATAGAATTGGTACACATATAACAATTTGCTTGAATTTTATGATACATATTTCAATCACATGCTATTAGTGATGATATATTGTTTAATATTATTTAAGTTTGGAGAATAAACTTAATTTATGTGAATTAATGATGTATATACCAATCATTTCAATTAGCGACATTTTTGCAGATATGGAATTTAAACCAAACGCAAACTATTACAATTTTTTTTATTAACTTTGATTGTAAAATAAACTGACTTCATCATAGACTCATTTCCCAAATATTTTAAATTGAATATATATGTATTTATCCAAGAACCTATAATAGAAATTAATAAAATTTGTATGTTTCTGTTGGTAATGTTTTTTCAGATATTTGATTTATACCTTTAAATTCTTTCAATGGAGACTGTGGTTAAATAATAATTTAAAAAGGTATATAACCCCTTACCACAATTATTAGTCGTATCCTAAATACGTATTTCGACAACTAAGTTGTCATCATCAGTAGGTAAAAACTACTAATTAAAAGTCACACATGGGGCACAGTAAAGTAAAATAAACGCTTCCGCACAACTACTATACACTGCAACTCTGTAAAGACTGTCTTTACAGTATACCTTTAATTATACCTTTAATTATACCTTTAAGTTAAAAATTAAGTTTAAAGAAATACCAATGAATGTTACCTATACATTATATAGTTAGACATAAAAATTTATGCGAACAGACAGTTTATGATGTTATAGAATTGTATACTTGGTTAAACGCTAAATTGTTATTTAACTACAATTCATTAATATGACTAATTATTGTAAAAATTAAGATTAACCATTAAGAATGTCTTAATAAAAAAGGCTTTTAATGGTGTATACTTTTGAGACGGGTTTATTTAATATTTTATGTAGATACCAAGAAATATGTGAAAAAACGTATACAGTTTTAAAAAATAATGCCTCTTTATTATTATTCATATTTACGTTCGTTAAATAAACTGGGAACAGTTTATCTATTAGCTAATCATTTTTAAATAATGTGTCAAAAATATTTTATTAACTAGGTACTTTTAATTGCGTTGTTGTGGTACAGTCTGGTTAAATTGAAAAGAAAGAAAATTGAAAGCACGTTTCTAATATTTTAATTTCACAGTGCCTGTAAGTATACAATATTTTTTGTTATTCCATAATATGTACAGAAATAGAGATTTTCTGATTTGCTGCGGAAACATTCAAAATGCTAACTGAGAAGTTATTAAAAAGCACATTATCCGACGTGAGCAATATTGCGTGTTGCTGTGGCGTCCAACAGATAGCGCTGTTTTTCAAAAAATAACCTTTTTACCTGTCACAGGTGCAATATCTTCATAATACGTGCACGTATACGAATGCAACGTTGTACTAAAATTTCACAACAATCTGTGAAGAACTTTCGGAGATTTAAGATTTTGAACAAACGAACATTTACATTTTTATTTGTTATATAGATTTGTTTTCGACTAGCGGCATCTACATTTCAGAATTACTAAATACAGTTCGTAGTCTAGCAATTTCTCATAAGATGGCGATAGAAAAAATATTGACAAGTTACAATTTCTAAAATAAATGACTTAAAATATTTAAATCAGTTTGTTGTGTGGATTAAAATGATCAAGAATTATAAACACACATTTCGATAGTTGAAAATGATTTATTTCTATAATAAAGTAACCAAATACTTGATAATGAGTATTAAAATAATAAACAAACACTTATTGAAACGCAAACATGACATAAATAATTGGTGGAACATTTGATGTATTCAGAATTGTAATAAGGTAAGGATATGGATCTAATACTTCTTTTAATTTGCAAAATTTGATATTGTCATTTGCTTTCGAAGGTTTTTAAAAAGATTCTATATTGACTAATGATAGTTGATTAATAACAAAGGATTAAAGTGTTTGCTTCGAATATGTTACTGTGATAAAAATAATAAAAAAAAACATTTAAATTCCAAATGTTTATTTATAACAATTATTTAATAATTAATAGACACATACATGCAACCTACACATTCAATAGCATTTATATTTTTAGATGTATCGTAGGTATTTATTCTTCATCACTCACATATAAATATACAAATAATAAATATGTAATATTAATAAATCTCTGGAATTGACATGCTTAGGCGATTTTCATATGGTATACGGTGGTTAGAATTACGCAAATTCGAAAATAGTCAAGTTATATGAAAATATATCGATGGCATAAACTCAAAATGAGTTTGAAACATAATTTAATTCAATTAACGCATCTTCTGTTCCAAATATAATCGAAATGGATTTTGAAAAACAAAATAGTTAAAAAACTTGAAAAAAAAATTTATTTGTATAAATAATCTCTTTCGATTTCCTTTTATTGGTAAATGCTGTTAGAAATTAAAAAAAATCGTACAGAGGAGAATCATGTGAATACGTGAGAAGTGGAAGCAAAAAAAAAATATTTTTTTTATAAAAAAAACGCCCAACAATAAAAGGACGAATATACACCGTGTGTATAAAATGTTGCAAAAGCTATATGCAGTGATATTCTTCGTTCGGTTCAAAATAAAAAAATCTCAATGTGAAAATGTCGTATCATGCTTTGTATGTGTTCAGGAGCCATTTCAAAAAAAAACATATATTTTTGGCAACACTGTAGCCGCATACTTTTGTAATTGTAAATATCGCAATAATTTCGATCTACGAAAACATTTTACTCGTTATTGGTAGTATCAGATGGGTAAACGTAATAAAATACGTTTTTCGTGAAAGTACGTTAATTAAGAAATGTTAAAAATAAACTTTTAAATCAAAAAGAAAACGCTTACAAAATAATACTAGCAAAAATTGTTTTTTAAACTAAATTACAGCTACCTCTATTAACAGATATCGAAGAGTAAGGCTTTGTTGCGTACTAAAAGTCTGAACTTCAAGAACCTTGTGAAAACAAACGAAGCATGATATGACATTTTAACATTAAGATTATATATTAAAAATCGAACGAAGAATGTCGCAGAGTGTAACTTTTGCGACAATCTATACACACGTTATTGGCTATCAAACGCCTCAATACACTAAAATAATACTTAGAACTAACCGTTGTATCAACTGAAACGAATTCTTTGTGGATAATCCACCTGGAATCGTAAAAAACGACTTCTCCAAACGATATTTTCTTTGTCTGTCCTTCATCTGGAGACCGCTATTCAGTATTCAGCTAAAAAGCATTATTATTTGTATCAGATGGAACTACATATATGAAGATGGCTGGTCGGCTCTTATAAGAAACATACAGTAGTACAATATATATCACATGTTTCGCACATGTTTTTCATCTCTGTAATAGAGGAAATCAGAAAAGTTACCAGAACAGTCTTTGAGTGGTGTAAATCCTTCCAGTAGGGTCGTAAATGCATGTCGAACTTGCAGCATACTGCCCGCCCAGCATCTGCTGTTAATCTTGAGAACATTCAATAACCTAATCAGCTGATCTAGAGCAATAGGCAGATATCTGTGAAGGAAATTGCCAGAATTGTAAACGCGAGTGTTAGTAGTGTTTACACTATGGTCCCTGACGAGCTTAAATTTAGTAATGTTCGCCAGATGGGTTCCAAAACAACTTTCGCGGAATAACAGCAGAAACGAATTAAGGTTATCAACTTATCAACTTAACAACTTATGAGACCTGGGTACATCATTATATCCCAGAAAACAATAATGCTAGCATGGAATAGCGTCACCCAAGCTCACCTCTGCCCAAAAAGTTTAAACCAACAGCTGGCAAAGTGATGGCGGTTTCTGGGACACTATTGAACCAATTTCGAGTGAGCTTCTTTGAAAGGTTAAACTGTTCATACGAACAAAAAGACGTGGTCTCTTAAGCAAGGGTGTTATTCTCCTACATGAATGCTCGCCCGCATACTAATGAACAACACCAATTGCTAAATTGAGTTGAGAAGTACCATATGATCATATATTTCTACCCTCTAGAAGGTAATGACATTTTTCCTTTTTAAACTTAAGTTGGTACCATAATTTAAGTTAACTTATTTTGCAGCGTGTGTATGATATAGGTTATTTTATACTGAAGTGATGACAGATTAGGTTTTGTCATTTTGACAAATAATTACATACAAACGTTTCAGTTGAAAAAATAAAAAGTTTAATAATAAAAACAGCTACAATAAATGTTCAAAGTGAGCTCCTTCATTCTCTATGCATAGCGCAACTCTTCGTCTCATATTATTGAAGGCATTCCTTAAATTATGTGGTGTAATTTCCTCACAGACATTTCGGATAGCATTAGTAAGTTCTTCAATTGTATGTGGACGATTCGTAAATACTCTATTTTTTAGATGTGGATAAATGAAATAGTCCATAATTGTTAAATCCGGAGATCGTGGTGGAAAGTCTACTATTCGATTATCAAAGAATTCATGCAATAATTCCATCGGTTCTCTTGTCTTATGGGCTGTTGCATTATCTTGCTGGAAATATCCCTCGCGGAGCTCATCATCATGTAATTGATTTACAAATGGTAGCAATAAATTATTACGATATCGTTCTGCATTTATCGTATTATTAAAGAATATTAGACCAATAATCCGTCTACGAGAAACAGCAAGCCAAACGCTTATTTTTTGTGAATGCAAGGGTGTTTCAAGAATTTCATGTGGATTTTCACTAGACCAGATGCGCATTATTTGTTTATTTATATATCCTGATAAATGAAACCATGCTTCATCGGACCAGAAGGATTTGTCAAGAACGTCATCGTTATTAATCGTACCTAAGAACCACTGACAGTAATTAACTCTGGTTACATGATCGATTGGTAAAAGCTCTTGCACGCAATGAAATTTGTATGGAAATTTTTGTAAGTCTTTTTTAAGGATTCTCTGGCAGGTCCCATATGACAGTTGTGTTTGTTGTGAAAGCTTACGAATCGATTTCTTAGGTGATTGATTTATTCGTCCCTCAACATCTGCTATATTTTCAACTGTCCGCTTTAGTGGTCTACCAGCATCTGGTTTTCGAGACACAGACCCTGTTTCACGGAATTTAACCACTGACTTTTGAATTAATTGCCGCAAACTGTCATATGTTGTTGGAAAATTTGGAAATTCTGCCCGAAATTCTTCTATGCAAGGCTGCAAGGAGTACGACCATTCTCCATTTTCTAATTTTACACCATTCCTAAAGTATGATTCGATCAGAAAAACTTTATGATTTATTGTAAATATTTTTAAGTGTCAATTAATAAATACATTAATGACAGATGAGTTTTATTTATCAGAACATACACATAATGACAGATGTATTTTATTTGTCACTACCAACACGATATTTTCAAGAAATAATTTCATGGCTTGCTAGAGGGTAAATATAAATTATCATATTGTACTATCTCACTCCCATATAGCTCGGACTTGACCGCGAGTTACTAGCATCTCTTTGGGACATTTAAAAATTTCTTGAGAAGCAAGCGATTTGCCTCTAATGAGGAAGTGAAGGATGCTATGCAAAATTGGCTACGTCGTTAACCGAAAGAATTTTTTTCGACGGGAATACAGAAGGTGCAGGAGCGATGAACTAAGTGTATTTTATTTAGGAAAGTTTTTCACGTAACCCGTTCTTTAGAAGGTTTCTCAGTTAACGTCTTAGGACACTTTTGAAAATGTGTGGCACGTAGGGTTGATACTGTTGCTAAAACGCTAGATGGAGTTAAGGTGTATTGGATTTGAGCACGTGGTAGCCCCAAATTGATACAAGATGCACGCTTGTGACTCGTGTTGATTTTTTCCAGGCTAGTTGGAGCGTCTTAACAATGCTGTAAATGTTTAAATAATAAATGGTGGTAAAGTTGCATCAAAGGTTCAGGACGCGTGTAAAATGAAGAAATAAATATATTACAACTTATTAACTAAATGAAAACACAACAACGTTGTACTTAAAAGTTTTTATTTAATATTTACATAAGAAATTTCGAGATTTAAGATGTATTAAGGTGATTAAATAAAAGTAACAATATATACGATATATGCGATGAAGAAGTAACTAAAAATTATGAAAAAATTACTCTGGAAAGAAATTAATTAATTGAATTAATGTGAATGCAAGTAAAATTAAATAATTTCCACAGAACAGTACAGAATTACCTTGACCAGTGGCGGCTCTTTAATGAGAGCAAGTGAGCAATTGCACCCCCTGGAATTATGAAACAAAACAAACCAAGCGGCGACTAACTGAAAGTATTTATTTATTATGTATTCATAGTTATTGACGAGGAACGTGGCACGCTAACAACGTACATACACCGAGCGTCGTCACAGATATACTGAGCAAAGCTTTTTTTTTTTCATGAGTCTTTGAATTTTGAATCGTGGTCGAAGATTGCCTCCATTTCCACTCCGTTGTTAAGTATCTCCCAGGGTTGTGATGTGTTTGTGTCTGATTAATATCGTGCGTTGTTGTGTTTGTTTTTGTAGTCACGTGTTTTGTATGTGCAGTCTGTGCGTCAGTCGCGTTTTTGCGTTTACATTTTTTTTTTGCGTTTCAGTTGTGTGTGTTTAATGTGTTTTGTTGTATAGTGTTATTATTGTCTGTGTCTGTGTAACGAAGTGTTGTATTTGTTCGTTTGTTGCGTTAGTCGAGTGTAGTGTTATTAGCATATTGCCTAAGGCAAGTGCTAATTCGTCAACTGTGTTAAGTTTTGTCTTGTTTTGTCTTTGTGTCCATGGATTACTTGTTGGGGGTGGTGCTGGTACGTATTTAGGTTGAGGTGTGGTTTTATTTGTAGGATTGTTTGGGTTATTGGGACAGTTTATGAAAGTGGATAGATGAGGACCACCGCAGTTTGCACACTTTGGTGGGGTTGTTTTTGTCTTAGTACATAGATGTGTCGAATGTCCGTCTCCGCATTTCATACATTTGTAGTTTATGTTGCAATTCCGTTGGTGATGTCCGAAAGTCTGGCACTTGTGGCATTGTATAATGTCAGTCCGTTTGTTTAGTTGTTCTATTTTGATTGCAAGTCCGCAGCAGTCGCGTAAGTTGTAGATTGACTTGTATTGTCTCGTCAGTTCGATTAATACCAGTGGTGCTGGTATTCCGTGTTTGCCGTTCATGCGTTTAATTTTTAAAGTCGGGTATCCTTGGTCTGTCAAGTCGTCTGTAATGTCAGTGTCTGTTATAAAGGTGGGAATGCCACGCATCACCACCTTTAGTGTCTTTTAACTTCTTAATTGGAAAGTGTAATATTGTATTTGTTCGTTGTCTAGTGTGTGTTGGAGTTTTCGGTAGTCTTCGTCTGTTGTCGGTTCGATGTGTATTCCTGGTTTCACCATTTTGTTTTCTACTGTGTTAATGCTGTTTGATTTAAGTAATTGTCGTATGTATGTCCATTTGTCTTTTTCGATTATGATAATTGGTGCGATTTTGTGTTTTTTTTGTTTCAGTTTTTGTGTTAAGTGTAGTGTGTGTCTTATCACTTACCCTGGGAGTGCTGTTGTATGAAGTTGACGGTTGTGGAGTGATTTCAGTTTCTTCTTCCATTTTTTCCTCGGTGATTGTTTTTTCGGAGACACTGTATGCGTTTTTTGTTTCGATAGGTGTATTTGCGTGATCTGTTTTTTGTTTTTTTGCCGTTTTCTTCGCCATTTTAAAATCGTTTTGGAGTTGGACGTTGATTATGTGATCCGAGTTGTTGTCGGGCGGGTTTGCCGGGCTTGTATCTTCTTCTTCTTCATTTTCTTCGGGCGATACTAATAATTCTATTTCACACGTTGGCTGGACGGGATCGACGATGAATATCTGCGGTTGCCTTTGTAGAAGGTTTTGGATATCTTCTTCGTCGGTTGTTTGGCTAATGATAATTTCTGCGTCTTGTCGTTGCTGCGGCGTAGATCTTCTTTTGAAGTTATTCTTCAGAGTTAGATTCGTTACGGTTTTGGTGATATATCTTCCGGCCATTTCTTCCGGGTTCGTATTTACACTGTATTTGACGTAAGTGCTCTCAGCTGCGATGTTGCAAGAATGGATATCGCAGTGAGAATGCTGAGCAAAGCCCTACCGTTGCTCTTTTAAGGCATTAACATTACATTGATGGTGGGGAGAACTGTATTTTGCCGTACTTCAATGTCGTATAATACATAACGTTGGAGCAAGTTAACCAGACTGCTCTCGGGCGTTTGTTACAATGAATACGGTATCTTTTTTTTTTTTTTACAGAACAACTCGTTTTCGCGTTCAACGTATAATGAAAAAATCACAGTAAAAAATCTTAAACGGCCGATGCCTCAATTATGTTTAGAAAATAAACAATCTGTTAAAGGTAAAGACGTTATAAGAAAATTCAAAATGAATATTTATCAGAAAAATGACTGGATTTGTGGGTGTGAAATTAAAAATACTTTGTTTTGTTTTCCGTGTCTTTTGTTTGGTGTTGAACCGTCTTGGTCAAAGAACGGAATAAGAGACTTAATTCATCTTAGTGCTATAATTATTAAATATGAAAATTCCGAAGGGCATTTTAAAATATATTTAGTCTAAGAATGTTAGGAAAAAATAACATTCAGAATGTTTTAGATTCATCATATAGAAAAGCAATTCAACAACACAATGAAAAGGTAACAAAAAATAGGCATAAATTTAATAATAAATTGCATTAGATTTTGTGGCGCGTTTGAACTGGCACTTCGGGGTCATGATGAACAGCAAACGTCGAATAACAAGGGCATTTTTCGGGAATTGATAAATTTTACGGCAGAATTGGATAAATCGCTCAGAGATCACATCGAAGCCGCACCGGTTTTTAAGGGATTATCAAAAACGATACAGAATGAGCTGCTTGATGCAATGTTGAACGTGTATCATGAACAAGTTGCCAGTGAAATTAAAGCAACCGACTTCATATCTGTGATAGCTGATGAAACCACAGATGTGTCCAATCAGTTTCAGTTGGTGGTTGTTTTAAGATATATTGTGAACGCGAGACCGGTCGAAAGATTTTGGAAATTTCTTCTGCCTAGTGGACAAGATGCTAATTCTTTATCTACCTCCATCCTTAACGAAATTAGTTTGCTTGTTGATGACCCAGAAAAACTGATTGCACAGAGCTATGATGGGGCAGCAGTCATGAGTGGTGCTATTAACGGCGTGCAAATACATGTCCAAGACCAGTATCCAAGGGCTAATTTTGTACATTGTTGTGCACATCAGACAAATCTAATTATGTCACATGCTACATCGACCAGTAGTAATTGCAGAATTTTTTTTGCCAATCTGACGGGATTATGTACATTTTTCTCCACTTCACCACAACGAGCTGCAAGATTGGAAGAACTCCTTCAGAGAAAAAGCTTGCCTCGTTCTTCAAAAATAAGATGGAACTTCAATTCTAGGACAGTGAATACAATATATGAGCACCGAGAAGAAATAATTGAAGCTCTAGAACAAATCGAGGGAGAAGCTAGTTTACAAACTACCATTCATCAAGCTAGTGCCAATTTGCGAATTTTAGCGGAGGAAAATTTTATCTATTGGTTAACTTTCTTTCATAAAATTATGTCACATATGGAGATGTTGTTTAATCAATTACAAAATGTCAATACAGATGCATTAAAAATCAAGAATAATTTAGATAATTAAGAACGTGCTATTGGAAAAATTCGAACCGAAATCGCTGACACAGATAATCAGTTGGTTAAACAAAATGACCCAGAACTGACTCCTCGACCATCAAAGCGGCGAAGAGTAACTGATGGTAGCCAAAGAAGGAGGGAAACTATTGAAGTGTGCGATATTATTTTGCTAGAAATAAAAACTAGATTTCGGTATACAGGGCACTTAATATTAGCAAACTTAATTTCTTTTAAACAGTTCTCCTCTTTTAAAAAAAAAATTCCGGAAGATTGCCTTAAAGAAGCAGTAAAATTTTATCCATGCCTCAATGAAAGCAGACTACGAACTGAATTAAGCGTTCTATATTCTAGAGAAGAATTTAGGCAAAATATAGAAGTCGGTGCTGTAGGTCTGCTAGGCCTTCTGCTGGATGGATTAAGCGACACCTTTAATGAAGTTGTTACGCTTTTAAAAATTGTCATTACAATCCCAATGACAACGTCCGAAGCGGAACGCCAGTTTTCACGGCTAAAGAGAATAAAAACTTTCCTGAGAAATACAATGAAAGAAGAGAGATTAAATGCGCTTACTATGTTATCTTGTGAAAAAGAATGTATAAATGATTTCCCAAACTTTAATGAAAAAGTGATAGAACTGTTCTGCAAGTCAAAGACACGTAAAATGGACTTCGTTTATCGTCAGATGTAATTAAACTGTGTAGTGTAATATTTACTATTCCCTCAAAACAAACTCTACAATGAACAGTACCTGTCTGGAACAGTACGTCGGTGAAATTTATAAGGATTGGGTAAGCGTTTTCGTATTACACTTTTTAATTTTGAAATTATGCACTCCCTATGTGAACCACCCCGAGCCGCCACTGCCTTGAACACATATCACGTCTGGACATCATGGGAACCAAGAACGCCAGACGGCTTATTGTAAGCTGAACAGCTCGTGTAGTAAGACGTTTTTCTTCGAAGGTTTTAAACAGAAGAAGGAATTTTTGTAGAAGAGAATACTGGTCTGGAAAAGTGTAGGTTTGTTTTATGGCCCATAGCTGAGAGAGGAATGAAGCTGACGGTGTTTTAAATTAAGAACTAATTAAAAGCGCGAGCTAAAAAGTTGCGACATCGATGAAACAAATATCATTAAAATATTCCTTGTGAAAGAAGCTTTTTTTAATGATATGCGACATGACATAATTATGAAGACGTATACGTGATTAATTAAATAACACAAGTATAAAATGAAATGTATAATATTTGTAAACTAACATTAGGTGTGAGTTGAACGTTCAATCAGATAGATTTCTTGGAAGGGTCAACTGACCAGAATGATAACAAAATACAGACTTTCTCTTTGCAAATACGAAATATACACAGAAAATGTTTAACTTTGAATTTATATTTTTAAATTCGAAATATCTGAAGAAATATAATTTAAAATTAAATTAAAACAACCTTATTTATACGAAGTGTAACAATACGACAGTGGTTCATGAGAGTAAAAATTTTATTTTGACACACCAAATATTAAGATTACCTTCCACAAATTTTCAAGTGTCTTAAGACGTTAACATAGAAAACTTTTAACGAACGTTAACTCAAATTTCCCCTGAGGAGGATAGTGGATTTCATCGAGTACACAAGACAGATTGGAACTAAAAGATCTATTAGGGCTGGCGCAAAGAGCACCGTGTCTAAGTGTTTGGATTTATTGGCTTCCAACCCAAAGAATTAGATAGATATATCATTTTCAATTTGTATCCCTCAGAAAATAATAAAATGGACGTCAAATTTTAATTTTTAATTAATCGTATTATATGTTAAGCAACAATCCATAATCAGAATTCATTGATATTTTCCTTAAATTATGAGGTGTGCAAAAACTTTATTAACACACTATAGGTGGCTAATAGTATATTATTGACCAGGCAGAGATAGCTCATATTACAAAGTTTCCCGGAAAGTTTTCACCATTTATTTGTCGAATACTTCGCAAAGTAGTGGGGGTAACAGCCTTGTATATGTTATAAATGACAGTCGCGGCCTGGAAAATTAGTTACCATGGACCGGTCCACCGGTGATCAACGTGTTATATGTGTCAAAGCGTGTTACGAGAACGATAATTCTTTCGTGAGAATTCGACGTCTATATCGTGCCCATTATCACCTTCATAACATAAATCAAGCATCTTTGCCCAGATTAATTAGATTTTGGGATCGAAAATTTGAAAGAGAAGGCACCACCATCAAAAAGAAGATCAACACAAGACCGCCAGAAATCCTGAAAACATCGTGTTCGTCTCGCAGTTGCGCGCAATTCTCGGCGTTCGATCCGAAAACGAATTGATCAAAAATGGTTGTTCACAACATACTGACGCATAATCAAAATACTTTTTTAAGCAACTTAACGCATCTGTAGACGTGCCCTCACAAATACGTGTTAAGGTGTCAAAATCTGCATTTCTGTCTAAAACACTTTCACTTTTTGCGTCTTCTACAGCACACAGTTGTGCTTCTTCTAGTCCCAAGTAATTCTCACGAATACTTTGTAAATCCATTTTAATCTGGGCATCTTGAATTTTTTTCTGGCCTGTATTGATAGCTGCACTTTCTTTCGGATCGAATGATAAAACTACGTCCTTAATTTTTTCAAAATGTTCATGATAGTAAAACCCTGCCCTCATGTACCCCAACGTGTCAGAATCGGCTGTGGTGGCTCAGGCGTATGGGGACACAATTCGTGAATTTTCCGAATACGTTTTGGAGATTTCAGGAATACTGCCTTTGTACTCGATATTAAAGCATCTACCTCTGGATACCATCTACAAACCTGTTCTGCCACAAGGTGTAGAGCATGGAGTTTACAAGTAATATGTAACAAGTTAGGACAATATTTTCTAACAGACCGGCCTACAGAACACATGGTTGCAGCACCATCGGTCATAAACATTAACACTTGGTCTTTCGAAAGTTTAAATTTCAAAGTATCTAATAGCACCTCTGAAATTTTTTCGGCATTACATTGTTCTAGTCGTCCGGATGCTAATAAAATTGAAGACGTTGGTTGATGTGGTTCCATATTACGCGTCATCACATTAAATACAGATTGTTTTTTGCTGTCAGTTGTTTCGTCCACACATAACCACAGATTTTTATTTTTCAGTTCGGCTTTGATTTTATTTTCAACCTGTTTACGCACCGATGGTAAATTCCTTCGTAACGTTGTCGTGCTCGGTAATGTTTGATTTGCGTATTTATTCCAAAATGAAATAAATAAATCATTACTTAACAAGGTAAACGGCAGTGTACACACAATCATAGTTACACATAGTTCATGTATAAACTGTTGTCGATTAATTTTGTTATTATTGTGGTTCGAACTGCTTACGTGTTCTTTACAATGTGTTTTTGACCAACACATTAGATATGTATTGCACACTAAACATTTAATTTTTGAGCCGTCGTATATTAAGTCCGGGAAATCCATAATAAACTTATTCACTTCGTCTGACAACGGTCGTTTTCTCGATTTATGTGTCGACGACATTTTATTACGTATGCTTACACTTACATGCAGTCTAAGCAAGTACCAAACACATACTGAATGCTTTTTATTAGTTCTGATGCAATACAATCATCCTCACATCGGCGCACATGGCGCGCACGGAAATTGGTCTGCTCTAATAATAACGACAAAAGTGCCGCCGGACAAAAACGAACTCTTTCAATATAAAGTTGTGAATAGTATAATATCGAAAATATTATACGCTTGAAAAAAAATATTATATTAGGAGAAATGCACAATTATGTAAGGGAAAATAATTGAAACAACAAACTTTTTTAATAATTTTATTACACCAACAATCATATCATAATATATTCATAAGTTTAAATAACAAAAGTTATTCATAATAATAATAAAATTTAAATAAAAAAATAATTCCTAAAAATAACATGGAAGCATTTTGTATATTCGTAGCTGAACTAAGAATCCCGCAAGCTTCTAGTATGCAAAAAAAATATTATCATTTTTATTTCTATTTACAATAATGAATCGATGAACGGAAAAAATGAGGAAGAAAAAGATAGAAGTAGTTTGCGTAACCGAAATTTTCGAATATATAAAAAAATATACAGTTTGTTTATCTTATTATGGTTGTCCATCGGATTTCTGAACAATCGATTATTACATTTATATATTATACATATCGAACGGCAGTTTTGTTGTATCACTAGGAACTCTACAATGTAATACATTAAAGAAGAAATACTCTATGCTGCGAGTTGCAAAAAAACAAAAAACAAAATAGAATAAACAATATATTAGGTAACACAGTTATTCTATTACATATAATCTATAAGGCAGTATCTAGTTAGATGTGAAAAACGAAAATAATTTAAGAAGAAATTAAATCAAAATGTTGCTATTCCACAAATTATTAAGATTTATTTACATGTAGATAGAAAAAGTATACCTTCTTTGAAGTGCTATCACATTAAATAGAATGAGAATCCAATAGACGAGATATTAAAACGAAAATTCATTTAACATAGTATTAACACCTTCAAATTCATATAAAAAAT
This sequence comes from Melolontha melolontha, assembly GCA_935421215.2. Lineage (NCBI taxonomy): Eukaryota > Metazoa > Arthropoda > Insecta > Coleoptera > Scarabaeidae > Melolontha > Melolontha melolontha. Next base: position 10,448,089 of record OW285242.1, on the reverse strand, counting down.
AACATCAAATAGGACCGGTATTATAAACAGCGAATAAATCTCTTAATAACAACTTGACGAATAAATTGAAATCTGGTATTATAAATGCATGCTAGTAAAATTAGTATTTGTGGAATAACTCTGAATAGCTATGTATTTTGCAGTTTAGCGTTTCGATAAACGATGGAGCCACTGGATGAAATGAAAAAATCCAAAAAAAATCCTAATTCTTTACTGTTTCTTTTTGTTTATATTTGCAAAATACAAACCGATAAATCTGGCATTATCAAAATTCAAGTTATCAAACACACACAAAATATAAACTTTCAAAAATAAGGTTATCTTTATTTGACGCAATGGAGCAGTTCGCGTTTAACCAATGAATAACATTTAATACCACGATTTTCTAGGGTGTAAATTAATTGGTAGATTTACTTGCTAATTTTACTTATTCGCTATTTATAATACCCTATCTATAGAGTAAATTAAATTTACTTACTTACTAAATAAAATCTGCAGATTTTATCGTTTATAATACCTACCCTTATACAAACAAGTCCGAAATTATACTGGTCGAGTTAAACACTAGACAATTTAGGACGACATTTAAACAATTTTTAGGGAAACATCGGCTATAAATTTTTGAAAATCCCAAATGATAATTGGTGCTTGATACAGCACCGTTACGACTTAGTACTTTAAGATATTTAAATCAGTGTTGTTTGTCAAGAAATAAAACAAGATTAACAATAATACAAGGTAATGTTTAGACTATATAAAGAAAAAAAATTATTCGTATATTTTGTAAATCTTTAAGTCGATGAATTGTCAAACATTCAAGAAAATAGTTAGCTGTTACTGGATCTAGGTTATACAACTATATCGATTGCGATGATGATAAGAATAAAGTTTGAAAATACTTTGGTGTAAATCATTATATCCAAAAACTTTTGACAAATCACAATCAGGGAAATTAGGGCAGGTTCTTCTGTTAGCGCGCCCAAATTAGCGGCGATGTTAGTAATGTCACTAGAATGCATTGCGATACAATAAAAATGTAACAAACTATTAACCTTTAGGTCAATAAATTGTCCAACAATAGATAAGCTATGCCGGTTCGAGCACAAAATCCTATGTATTTTCATATGAAGGTTCATTTTGCATTTATGCGGGTGAGTTTTGATGGGGGAAGGTACGTTGGGGGGGACTTGTAATCTTATGTGGTCTGTCTGTAAAACAGACAGATCTGTCTGTTCCAGAGATAGACCTGTCTATTTCAGAGACTGTCTATTTCAGAGAGAGTTCTGTCTGTTTTACAGATAGACCACATAAAGTTACAAGTTCACACCAACTTACTTTCCGCCACCAAAACTCACCCGCAAAAATGCAAAATAAACCTCCACAAGAAAATATATGGGATTTTGTGCCCGAACCGGCATAGCTTATCCACTTCCAATGCCCAAGAAAGAATCAGCTGTTAATTGATTTAGGTTATACAGCCATGGTGATGACATAAAGTTTTAAAAACACTTTGTTGCAATTCACTATATCCGGACCATCAAAGAAAGTCTCCAAAAATTGTTGAGAAATCAGGTAAACTAGAACACCTTCTTCTGTTAGCGAGTACAAATTAACGTTGTTGTTAGTAACACCACCAGAATACAAGAATGCATTTCGGTACAATAAAAGTGCTACTCAAACCTTACTTTCACAAATATATTTTGCCAGCGGAATCAATAGACGTTTCCAAAAAGTTATGTTAATTTAACCCATTGGTTTTTGAAAAGGAATTATATACTCAGATCAAAGACAGTTCGTTGGTTTAACTCCCAAAAGCGGTGAATTTGTTTAAAATGAACGGAGAAGCATCAAAATCATGAAATTTACAACCTAAAAGTGAAGGTATTTAACAGATAACAATTATTCAAAATATAACAAGAATTATATTTGAACATTCTCAAAGAAAGTGATAATATTTTAATTTGGAACGATATGATAACAACCCAAATAGCGGTTCCTTTGGAATTGACTTCAAGTGGAAGCAAATGCTTCCATAATCACCTTATTTGAGCCTAACTGAAAATCCGTCAGATGTACTTAATATATTGGTACAATTGAAGATCGTTCAGTCGATGAATAGTTTAATGTCGGATAAGAATCAACTCAAAATGTAATTAACTTCATATAAATATGACCTGCACCATATTGGTGTTTAGAAAGTCAACAGAAGCATTAAAACCATAAAATTTTACAACCTAAAGTGTTGGCAGAAGTATGATGATGTCAATATATTTGACAGCAAATGGGATGTGTAATTCACAAGTTATTCAAAACATAACGAGTATTAATCTTTGAACATTCTAAAGAAAAATTTAAAAAACATAATGGAGATAATCAAGAAGCAGTTTGTTTAGAATTTACTTCACATATTTCTAAATTTATTGGACCAACTAAAGTTAGGTTTAATCGATGAATTTAGAGGTTAGAAAGCAAGACAAAATGTAACTAACTTCATATCAATATGGTTGTAAATCATTATAGACATTAATGGTTAACCTACCAGTTATTAAATAATTTATTTTCTTTCTCTTAATTAAGTTACTCATAATCGTGCAAATGCTACATAATATAGCAATCTTTTGTCTATTCATTATCGCATGGTATTCCCTAAAATGTAAATGAGTTCTTCCCCAAATACTCAAATATTTTTTCATGAAAATATTGTTCCAATAGAAATCTATTTTACTTTATTGTTTATATGGACTCATGATTTTGTTTTGGATGGATATGTATAGCATGTTAAAGTGGCCTTCATTTAATGTCCCATATATTGCATTATTTTCTTGTTCAGATAAGCAGTAACTAAAAATATTTTAGGATTGTATACTTTTTCTAACTATTTACGCTATTGGTGTTAAAAGTATAATAAAATTTGTGGAAAAACAATTCTGATTGTCGATTCAAAAAATCAAAATAAAAGTTTAGCATGGATTTTTTACTACAAATCCAATTGGGTACATTGAAGAATATGAAAAAAAAAATTTTTTTAAACTTAAATTATGCCAAGGCGGATCAGTAATTAGTGAGTCTAACGAAAGAGGGCAGTCCAAAAATCTTATGTTTTTCAAATTGACAATCCGTTGAAAAACATAACTGTCGATATTTACGTTCATTTCGATCGTAATAAAGCTCTTGCTATTTGAGTAGATAGCTTACCTTGTTTTGAAACATGGAAAGAACTGGTTCTTATTTTTAAAGAACAAAACAGACTACGAAATCAAAGCTGAGCTGGAATCTGTTTACGGGGATCAATCTGCATCGATTGCAATCATAAAACGGTTGTATTTAATGTATTTAATAAACAACAAAAAGATGTGATTTGGTCTCCAAAAAGATGTGTGCACTCAATGCTCTACACCTGCATCAAGACACGTGAAACTGTGAAAGAACAAAACACCAAATAACCTATTTGAACTGAGGAATTTGCTCCTGGACATAATCAGTCTTAGGAGATGGAATTTCCACCAGCACCTATTGTGTTGCCCTGGCCTTGGGGAGGGCTGCATAGCTGACGACCTGTACCTCGCAAATGACAAAGCTATAACCGCAGTTAAACATTGATTGGCTATGTAGAGAGCATTGACGATGTTTGGAGACGTAAAGTAAGTAGGTGTGATTAAAATATGTTGCTGGATGACTGTCAAATAAAATTACGTGAGAGATAGCAAAGGCTTTACACATTTCATGTGAATCAGTGGTTTAAATTTTTCATAATTTGAATTTGAAGAAATTGCATGCAAGATAAGCACCGTATTTGTTGATTGTGGGCTATAAATGGGTACAAAAAAGTATTTCGACACTTAATTTGTCAAAGGATTTTGACGAGGATTAATAATGGTAGATAAACCTTGGATCCACTATTATACACTCGAAATGAAGAAACAATTAAAACAATGGATTAAGGCTGGTAGAAATGCTCCGAAGAGACCGTACACTCGTAGCTACTGTCTTTTGGGATTGTTGTGGGATTCTTCCCGAAAGGATAACAGATATTCCCTTTAGATCCACTACAAGCTACAATACAACGCAAAAGGCCCTATTTGAAGAAAAATCGAGTGCTTTTTCTTCAGAATAATGCATGTGTTTACACTTCTATTGTTTCACAAACTCTTAACTACGTTCGAAATTACATCCTTACCTTGCTTATGCGTCAGATTTTGTCCCTTTAGGATTTTTTATTTTTCAACTGGAAAGTTGGCTTGGTGTCATTGAATCAGGAGATAATGATTTAAATTAACCGATAATCTGAACAGTTGAATAAAGCTTAATTTTCTGAAAGAATGAACATAGTTGAATATCGGTGGATTAAATACCGTCTGTAAATGTGGTGAGTTAACGGTGGAGACGTGACCGATACCCCACCAGTACACTAGATAAGAGAGAAGGGAGGTACTATACCTGTGCCCAGTCTGATACATACATACGCCATATGTATGTGTATACCGCACCTACTTTTGACCTATCCCTATTGCTTATCGAATCAAATGCTACATTATTCATTGGAATATATCGGGGAAGTAAAGTTGGCGGGGACGCGTCTTGCGCCCCCCCGAATTACCAGAAAAATGTGTTAAAAAATGAAACACCTTCTTTGCCAAAGAGTTTGAATTTTCTTGTCTAGACTCACCAATTACTAAATCCTCCCGCGCATTTGCAGAAACATTAGAATGATAGTCTTATGATCAAGTTATATGACTAGAAAATATAAATAGAATTATACAATAAACACTCCGTTGTCAATTGTGAAACAAAAATTTAATGAAATGTGTGATATATAACGTAAGCTTTAAAACTATAAATTAGTGAAATAATCAAATCAACCGGTTCGGAAATTCGATGGATTCACAATAATTATACAAGCATGATCTAAAAGCTAACGTTTCATGTTTATTTTTATTATTTTTGTTTTGTTCTTACAGTCTAGGTACGATACAATATAAGTACATCTGTGGGCATCTGAGTATTGAGGTATAACAGTAATTTTTCTTACTCACTTGTAATTTTTTTTTATATTAATAAACGGTATGTTGTACTGTATCAAGGCATCTTGTTGCGATCATGGGGGGCCGGAACTAAAATGCGATGTCGATGCGGGAGCAATGCGAAGTATTTACTCTAGCCGTTTTTGTACAAAACTGACCGCTCGAGATTCAGCAAAATTTGTATTTAACTGTTTAAAATTAACAAAAAATGTCGTGAAAAAATATTTTTCTCTTCTAAACTAAAAGGTGTTTATTATGTAATTTCCTTTAATTGTTTATAAATAGCATCTATGTATTTAACCTATTAATGCTATAAGTAGTTCATTCTTTATATTGGAACACGATAACCCTCTGTTTTTTCTTCATTACAATTTAAAATTTATTTAGACAAAGTAGATGTCATGAAAATTCTTGAAAATATTTATATTTGAAAACAGAAACAATTCAATTAATTGAATATTTAACAATCTATTGAGAAAATTAATTGAAAATGAACGAAAACGATATGTTAGAATACCATTGATAAAGTGTGGTAATCTTCAAAATACAGCGAAGTCAATTAAAACTTAATGATTTTCTTCTTATAATCTTAGGAAAACACTTTAGCATATTTTTCATATATTTATTTTGGAAACTGCATGTGAAATCTTTTTTTAATAATAAGCACAATTATTACAGAATTCAGTTCCATATCTTGTCCTGTATGTAAATTATTGTTCAATGCTAGTTGTCAAGTTTAAATTAATGTTAGTTAGTAGAATTGCAATACAATTCCTTGCAATAAGAGTCCACACAATAAATGATGTCACATTAGAAACGTACAATTTAAACTGTACTTCATATTGTTTCTATAAGGTTAACGGCCTTGAATTTACAAAGTTTGTCATTTGTTACAATTGTAATTATTAGCAATGGAACATTTATGCGAAGAAATAACCACTTATCACTGTGAAAACTGTAAATTTCTACGGAAACAGTTTCGAAAATTCCGGCAAATTTTGGCCAACAAATTAACCGACAATTTCGAGACCTCTAGTAGAAATTTTTATGAAACTTATTGATTATAAGCCGAGAAATTCCAGTTAATCAGAAATTTGGTTGCCAATGCTTAAAAACATTTAGAAAAGCGGACACTTACGAAAAACTCAGCATTTATATGAATATAAATTAATACAAATATGTTCAAAACATATTCATGGACATACAGAATGTATTTAATCAATGGTTACTTTAAAATACAAACACATGTGTTTCCATCTAATGATCTCATCAGTGCAGTTATGAAGTGACATCTTTAGATTTGCTCCCGCAAGAAACACAGATATGTTTTTAACATATGTGTATTAATTAATATTCACGTATGCTTGATGTGTTTGCACATCGATATGCTATTCTCCAGCATTTCTATGCTTATAAAATCCTGTTGATGCAACAACCCGAGTCAGTCGACTATTTAAGTGATGTGAATTCATCATTGACGATTTTTTCAAGAAAATAATTTTCAATGGTGATGGCTTCATGAAATTGAATAAGAAGTTAATCACTGAGTGATTTACAATAGACCGATACATCTTAAAGAAGCCATTGTTTGTTCTTACGTACAGGAAATGATGAAGCAGTACTTCCCCTATGTCAATTTGCGAATTTTATGATGGCTGATAAATTCGAGCAACGGGTATGCATAAAGTTTTGTTTTAAACCTGGTAAATCGCCTATTGAAACTTTAGTAATGCTTCGAGAAGCTTTTCAAGAACATGCCTTAAACAGAACACAAGCTTTTGAGTGGTATGCTCGTTTCAAGGCCGGGAGAAGTTCACTTGAAGTCGATCATCGTTCAGGATTACCTTCCACAAGTAAAATGGAAGAAAAGCTTGAAAAAATTCTTAAAACTTATTCACTAAAACCATCAACGAACAATTAATGAAATGTGTACAAGTGTTCGGAATAAGCTATGGAAGCTGCCAAGAAATTCCAACTGAAAATTTAGACATGCGTCGTGTTGCTGTGAAATTAGTTCCTCGCATTTTGTCTGTGGATCAGAAGCAGTGTCATGTTAACGTGTGCAGTGAACTCAAAGAAACCCTTGAAAATAGGTATGGTAATTTTCAAAGGTTTCTTTCATCTCCAGGTTCATAACAGGTGATGAAAGGTGGTTTTATGGCTATGATTCAGAAACTAAGAAGCAATCGTCACAGAGAAAAAGTCCTGGATCACCGAGATCGAAAAAAGCACGGCAGGCTAAAAGTGCTACAAAAACTATCCTAATTGTGTTCTTCGACATCAAAAGCATTACCCACAGCGAGTTCGTACCAGCTGGTGTTACAGACTCAGATATTTATTATAACGTTTTGAGGCGACTTAGAGAAAATATGTGACGGAAACAGCCAACATTATGGAAAGCCAAAACTAGCTGTTGCATCACGAAAATGCACCAGCTCATGTATCAATGAAAACAACATAGTATTTGGTCAGAAACAAAGTTGTCACCGTCCCACACCCTCACATTTGCCAGATTTAGCCCTCTGTGACTTTCCTATGTTCCCAAAAATGATAATTCATATGGAAAGTCACCGTTTTGACATTGTAAAAGACATTCAGAAAAGAACGCAGGTTGTACTTGACAGCCTTTGGAAAAATAATTTTTTCGACACATTCCAGACATGGAAAAAACGTTGGGTTCGTTATCTCGATTCGCAAGGAGACAACTTTGAAGATAGGAGCTGTTAGTGGCATAGGTAAGCAAAAAATATATACTAGATCTAGTCCGGGAACATTCTGATATCACCTAGTACGATCATCTAAACATTTCGCTATACCATAATAATCGAGTTCCACTAGCTTTATTTTGCCTGCATAGGACGTTTGGCACAATACGACTTCTGGTGTTTACTTAAATATCGGTTCTATACTAGCAACTCGCAAGCAATTTTCGTCTTCAAAACCCGAAATGAATATTTAGTGAGATAGAGACCTATTTAGGTGTAAACATATTCAAAATTTTATCGAAAAAATACCGACAACGACGCACAGTGCGAAATTTCTTGAGTTTACCGGAACTTAATTATTAAAAACAGTAAAACAGTTCTATTTGTTGGTTTTTAAAATTTTTAATAAAAATTAATATGTTTTATTTAAAGTTTTTGAGTTTATTTGTGTTTTTTATTATAGAACAATTAAAAAAACATACATTTTATAACAACATTTTGAACACCTATTCAGAACTAGACTCATTGCAATCGTCTGAAGACTCGCAATCATTACACGGGCCTGCAAATCTTTCTAACAACACTAAAACTTCTGGCGTAACTTCACTATGCTTGGTTTTGGGTGCTTTACGAAGACTAACGATGTACGGATCCGACGAAATAAGCAGTCGATAAAATAAATCCGTATTTGTGTCAATTCTTGACGTTCTTCTAGTAAAAAGTGCGCGCTTCTTCTGAAAATTGTCCGATCGGAAGAATGCAAGAGGCTATAATATCCTTTCCATGACAAAGGACTTTATGCACTCTTACGGGCATTGAGTACCAGAAATATTCTTTCAAATACAATTCCAAAGTTTCTTTTGCATATTCGCCGAACTTTTCTGAATAAATTTTAAGACCACAATTTAGGCACTCTAACAGCACATGAAAACGTTTGATCAATTCTAAGTTAACGCCAGTTATTTCGGCAGACTTTTCGGCATTTCTAAAGAATTTCCTCGCGGTATTACCATCCTTTGTGTTTCCGGTCTGCTGTTTTGGCATATCTATAAGCAAGCCAAGCTCCTCTTTGAATTTTTGTTGAATGTATTTTTTCTTCTCTGCAACTTTTTTTAAATTTTCTGCTCCACAAGCTTGCCATGCTTTAATATCAAGTTTGTACGATATATGTAAAATACATTCCAAAAACCTTATCCATGCATGGAGGGGCGATAGTCCAAGGGATAAAACGGATTCGTTTATATTTTTTTGAGGTATATCGCAGATGTTGTTCATTTCACTAGGTTTAGCCCCACATAAGTAGCATGTTTGTGATGATGCGCAGGATGATACAGCATTGCATACTTTACCGTCAATCATACAAAAGATCATATTTGCTGTAACCTGAAATTGATTGCCATCTACAAGTATAGTGGTTGGAGTAAGTTGAGATATTTGTTCTTTCACTTTGTTTACTTCTGAGGTAATTACACTGACTGTTTCTTTGGTAAAAACGAACTTAATGGGGCGACAGTACCGTGTGGAAGAAGAAGAAGCAGGGTTTTTCCAAATTAGTGACTGATTATCACTATTATCATTTACGGAGCACATTTGGATTGGTACCATTGATACACTAAACATACTACATCATCAGAGATACTGTATCATTAGAGCTACGTTTGTCCATATACTTTTGTCGACAGTTAACTTGTTCCGCCCCATCACAACCCCACTTTACGATAATATTTAGTGCTTTAACGTTTGACAAAGTTCTAAGAGTCTCTTCTAGCCCTGTACAAAGTCTTGCTATGGTATGATTTATAAGCGACTGAACTGATACTTCAGCTGGAACTTCAGTTATTATTATGTCCTTTGGATAGCATAACCTCTTTGTCTCCTTTACAACATAATAAGGTGGATACAAAGTGCAACCGTGATGTTTTGCTTGATCCCGAACAATGTTGTATTGATTTGACGATAAGTTTGCATCAATAAGTAGCGCCAGAGCCTGGTCCGGAGTTAATTTTCGTGGGCTGTTTGAAGAAGACATGCGAGCCATTTTAATTTTGCTTCCCCTTTCTGGAGAAGCAGATGCCAGTTCCTTGACAATCGCTGCAGAGTTTCGTTTTCCAGTTTGGTATAGCTTTGTTACGGTTGCTTTGGCTAACTCGTCTTGACTACCGGACTTCAAAAGATGATGCACTTTTCTGTTTTGCACTTTAGGATGACAATACCTAAATTCTTTTTTCGGTCTGCCTGCATTGGTCCTCGATCCACTGGGCAATGCATCCCTTACAGCATTTGAAAACTTTACATTATTTTCAAGCCAGACAGCATTTTTATTCAGAAATGATGCTAAATTTCGACTGGATTCCCTCCACCTTTTTCGTATTTTACAAACCAGTGCGCGAAGAGTTGCCTTTAAACTGCAAAGAGCATCAGATCTTAACATTGGTGAGCCTATTTTTTCCAAAACAAAACCAATGAGGGCATCCGATGTCGGTTCTTCCTTCCGCTTTTGGAATATACAGTTATATGAAACTTGCAAAGTCATTCTGGAAAATGTTTCATTTAAAAGAAGATCGCAAAATGTCGCAGAAGATCTTTTGAGTTTTCAACAGAGGGAAAAAAACTTTAAAATGTTGTGCGTTTCAAGCTGGTATTATGTGGTATCACTTTTTTAAATCCGTAAATTTAACTTACTTCTTAAAAATCACTTTTTCCACGAACAAATCACACATGAGCAAGGAAAGATTTTGCAATTAATTAAATGCCAATAATTGACAATTTTCTAATAAAATACATGAAGAAAAAATTATGGCCTACTGATTTGCAGCGTGGAGAACTCATGCAGTTTATTTGCTTTGCAACAATATTGCTGTACCCATGATATACTTAATAAAGACTTGTTTTATTTGAAAATTAAATTGGGCATTTCTGATGGGACACCTTTATAGTAATTAGAATCATCTCGACGCAAAAAGGCTATCATCCCTGACTTCAATTATTTTTCTTTGTGAAGTTAAAACTAAAATGGTTAGTAAATAGTAGATATTCTTTATAAAATAAAATTCTAATTTAATTATTATTTAAATACCTGCAAGAGTAATACTGATTTCCTTTTATTTAAGGAAAAATACACTGCATCTGTCTAGAAAAAATAAAAGATTATAATAACACAAACTATTTTGATATATCGAAATCGCAATATTCTCTTGAAGGAAAGTTTGAATAACATACAACATAATTGAAATATAATTTAGTGATAATTTATATATATTCAGGATATGTGTAGGATATGTTAATATTAGTTTTGAATAATAACCATTAATATTTACTTTAATAAACAAATATAATACCAGGAGATTTTTTCAATTAGTTATTGAATATTTAATAAATTTTTGTTTTGCCATTTCTTTTCGATTATTAGAATAAGATCGCGTAGGTAAATTTCCAGCAATTTTTCGCAGCTTGAATTGACGTTCATGTTCAAGCCTTTTTTTAGTACAACTTAACTTTCATTAATCATTTTCACGGGGCTGTTGTTAGGGTCAGAAGTTTTTTTTAAGCTACTGTGTATGGCTAAAAAAATTTGCTCTATACTGAAGATAAATTGTATTGTAATCATTTAATAGGAATAAGATGGTAGTAATTTTGTCAATTGATGATTTACTACAACATGAAATGAAACTTTGGATTTCCGTAATAAAATAAAAGTCAAGAATATTAGAGACTACAAAAATATTTACATACATGTACTAATAACACATAAATGACTAAATATTTTGATTTATTTAAGATACTTATCATATTAGCTCATACAAATTAATTTCATACCCTTTTTTATAATGCATTTTATACATTTAAATCTAAGAAATATTGTTTGTAAAGGGTTTACCAATCAGAATGTTAGAACTTTAAAATGGAACGTTGGCAACACTGCTTAAATTATCGACGCTAGATTAGCATTGGGATTGTCAGTAGAAATTATTAAAATTTATCATCAAAATGCATGTTCGGTTCGGCAAACATTTCGTGTGTTGCGAAAAATTTATGGGCAACATAATCGAGAAAATGAACGTTTTATTTACTTACAATCTTGTCAAAAAGTTTGAAACGAACAAGCACAATAGTAAACAAGTTAACATCTATGCGCTGTCGAAATGCCCGTTCAGCGAAGAACATCGCTGCTGTAAGCTAGAGTGTTAGAAAAGATACCAAAATCTCTGTATGACGTCGTTCTCAACAACTCGGCTTTTCTCAGATGATTACATGGAGAATTTTGTATCATGATCTTTATTTAAAAGCTTATAACTAGAGTGGACCAATCCGGAGCGAAAGCAGAGGCGTGACTAACGAATTGGTTCACGATTACTTAGTATGTTGTGCACGGTCATCGTGTGTACACGTATAATAGCAGCAGGAAAGTATATTCTGTGTATTTAATAATGTTGCACAGCTATGTTCGATAGAAGGCGCAAGAAATGAGTGTATTTTAAGTAAGTTTGAAAGTCACGCCTCTGCTTTCGCTCCGAATTGGTCCACTCTACTTATAACATTCAGATTACTCAAGAGCTCAAATCTGCTCATCATGGCGTGCGTTGAACTTTAGTGGTTTAGGTTCTAAAGCATTTGAAAGTCGATTGAAAGTCGTGTGAACAAAAAAAATTGTAGGATTTGGGCTGATGAAGATCCTCAAGTGATTCACGAATTGCACTCTGAAAAAGTCACTGTTTGGTACGGCTTCTGAGCTCATGGAGAAATTGGCCTCTGTTTTATTAAAGACCAAAATGGAAATCACGTTACTGTAAATGGCGTGTGCTATAGGATTATGTTAAAAGAATATTTGTGGCCACAACTGTTAAATATTGACTTGAACAACTCTTTCAACAAGGAGGTGTCACATGTTATACACCTCACGAGACTATCGAATTGTTGCAAGAAAATTTTCCTGGGCGGTCTTAAGTTGCCGCCAAGATCTTGCAATCTTTCCCCATTGAACTTTTCTCTATGGAGAGCTATCTCAAGTCTGCGAGAATCATCCACGGACAATTCGTGACCTTAAGAAGAATATCACACGCTCGATTCAAAATTTACCACCTGATATGTATGAAAGAGTAATAAGAATTTGGGCCAGAAGAATCCATTTACGTCAACAAAGCAGAGGAGGTCATTTAAATGATGTTATATTCAAAACATAATGCCAGTGTTTACTCTTCAAAATAACGAATAAAAATTAATGAAATATTACTTGTAATTGTAAATATTCTTTCTACACTTTGCGACGCTATTTTTATTCGAATTTTTCATAGAAAAAAAAATTCGCCCTAAGTAGGAATCGAACCCACGACCTCTGGCTTGCCGGACCATTGCTCTACCACTGAGCTGTTAAAGGCGTGAATTAGAAAATGCAATAAATTTGTATTACTTGTAATCTTTATTGTGTCCCATGATAAAGTTCTGACACTCTTAAACCATTTATAATCCTACCTGTTTGATGCATTTCAAAGTTTGTATTCTATTTAACAATCGAATGTAGTGTATAGTGGTTTTTCTTTATCGTTACAACGAAATAAGAGCGAAGTAGCTAACGGGAAAATCAACATTTACTTTTAAATTTATAAATTTCCGGAGCCCTTGCATTTGATTAAAAATGACAAAATATTGTGAATAATTTTAAATAAAATTATTTTTTCAACTTGGTTTTTAAATATGTCATTAGATATGGAAGTATTAATAATAGTTTTGAAATCATTTTAAATTGGAAAAACATACAGTTCAACATTTTTAAAGAAATTGATACAGACTTACTAGCATTCTTTATATTTATATATTAATTATATATTTTTGTAGTTTGTCTATTGTTTATATACTGTCGATTTGAATTAAATATATTAGCACCACCTAATATACTTGATATAAATTTAGTTAATGAAATAAAATCTATTTATTTCCACAACTCCTCTTGTCTACGTTTCGTACTGCTCCCACGGTATATATTCAGGATTTCGATGATTTTCGATGATAACTACAGGACTGCTCAATACGTATTTTACCTTCAAAACCATGAATATACTATAATATGTGATCTATTCATTGAGAAACTTCTGACATCTGAAGTTTTAGTGTAATTTGGGGTGCAAATACGTTTTATAAAATGTTAATACTTCAGTTTGCGAATTTTAATTATTATGTGAATATATATTATATTATATAAGCTATGTTTAAAACTGTATTCTATTTCCTGATTATTTAATTTATTTTTTACAGTTACATTTTGTACTTTTTTTATTGGATGCGACAAATCTATAGTATTGACAAATATTATCAAAAATGTCATAAATTTTAGAATGTATTATATAAAAATAATTATTTTATATATTTCCATCGGTAGCTAGAGCTTTCATCTAGTGTTTAATAATAATAATTTGTGCGAAAAATTCCTTGAGAAACAGTGACCACTACATTTTTGTTTGATCCTTTATATTGGATCTTATGACCTGAGTTTTTTTTTGTTTCTGTCAAGAAATTAGGATATTTTAGTCATGGAAGAAAATTGGAACCAAGAATTCTATTATAACCTGAGATTTTTTGGATTATCTTCCATAGTTGCTTTACTCAAACTGATACGTTAGAGAATTAAAGAAAATTGTAACCAGATCTTAATCAAGAAATCAAACATTTATGAACGTAACATAACATTTAAATTTTTTATTAAAAAAAAATGCACCTCAAATTCTATATCTGTTAATTGATTTGTAACTACAACAAAACAAGTTGAAAAATTAATAATTGACCCTTAATTTGAAGTTTTATTTTTAAATAAATTCTTATTAAAAAATTCTCTTTTTTTATGTTCAGTATAACAACTGTAGTTATATATATGTGTATGTACAATAAATAATGATTATTTTTAAATTTTACAATATTTTAACATCTATAAATTCAATACAGGTACAATATATAAATATATAATTTTTCTCCAATTTTTATTTATATTTGTATGTGATTATTGATATACAGATATATACAGATATTTATCAGTTTACGATATGCACTGAATAAAATTGATGTATCTCCCTTTCATCTATATAAAGGAAATAGAACTTTGGTCTAAAAGAGTCGTTAGCTCTCTAACCTTTGAATGGCTTCATCAACGTAATTAGCTGATGTATGAAATGTATATTATTTTCATAAAATATAAATTTTTTAAAAATACAATTTTCTGAGTTATTTAGAAGATGTATTATGCACAATAAAATGTGTGACAGTAATTTGAATAAACTTTTCAATGCGAATTTAATTTATTTTAGATAAAAATATTCCGAAAATAAGTGTTTGAACTGCTTAAAAAAGTTTTGTGTCGAATAATTCTATTTTTTTTTTAAATAGGCAAAGTGAATAAAAATATTTTTTGATGGATTACAAAATGTTTCTATTCCAAACTAATGGATAAGCAAGTATGATAATCTTTTTGACGGTGTAAATTTTAAGTTAAAAAAATAATTATTTTTATTAAATTGAGGAAAGTTGATTGAAAAACTTGTATAGCTGAATGTTCCGTTGCAAATTTAAAAATTTCTTCGGTCGACTTTGAGTTTAGTGTAATGTAATGTTTGGGAGTGAATACCTGAATTATATATATAAAAATAAAGAAGTTATTTAAAGTTTAAACAAATCCATTATAATTTTTAAAATTTTTTTTATTACAAACGGTAATTTTTCTGGATTTATTAAAATACAGAAAATGAATTGAAAAACCGTGCCCTATTTATTAACGGCGGGCATGATTAAAACCGGTACTTTCGAGATAAAATTATAATTTGGGTATCACGAACGGTTTCACACCAACAAATATAGAAATGTATAAAAAATTACATTAACCTAACATTTTAAACAAATTTTATATAACTGCGTAATAATTTGATGAAATTTGTCGACAAAATTAGGTTTTACATAACTTGCAATACTAAAATTCATTGCGTTTTTCTAAAGATGATATTACAACACCGTGAAGTAGAGATTCTGCATAAAACCACAGCGCACTGTTGTAAATAATAAAAATATTAAAATTTCAACAATTTATTCGTAGATTTTTGTTTCATGCGTTAATTATTAAAGTATACCAAAAGGATCAATGACGACACATCCTATATATGTTGCTGGCAAGATGAATTATAAGATGTCAACTATAAAAAGGTTAATAATTAAGCAATTAATAGCTTCGACTGTTTACTGAAACTTTTCGCAACGAGATAATACACAATGTAGTTTTAAAAGGAACTGTTTTTAGACAATCAAAATAAACAGGAAAAATGTACATAAAACTACGCCTATTTGACAGATATGTTATCTTTCAATACCGCAAGTAACTATTACCCTGTTAAAAATATATACGAGAAACATTTCGTATTGAAAGGGAAATTATGTGCTTATTTGTCATGAATGTTTATATTATTATCAATTTATAACATTTTGTATTTAAATTAATGAAATAAAAGCTTTGAAATATAGTTTAATAAACTATCTTTTTTAGTTTCTCAAATATAGTTATGACAACATGTAAACGACATACAATTGGGCTTAGCGCGTTTCTTCTGTAGTCAATAATAACAGCGATTAGGTTGTATTTTAAGTAATTGGGATGATATACTAGATACAAACATTTTTAATTTCAGGATACTTTTTCTCTTAAAAATTGCTCTTGTCACACAGATTGTATTTCGGTCACCAAACAATCGATTCACATTCCAAACTTCTTAGCATATATATATATATATATATATATATATATATATATATATATATGTTATATATTAATTTTAAAACAAATTATTGAAATTTCTGGAAATGTCGATGATAAAATATATTTGTCATCAACTTAGAAGCAGATCTACCAGTTAAAACGGCAGGAATAGCTTCATTTAGTAACATTCGCATTGAAAAGGTTATTAGATCGAAATTTTTATACTCTCTTTCAATCTAACTAATCTTAAAATCCAAACTTATATTTTTACCTGTAAAATTTATATTTTACGAAATATTCGTTTTAATTATTTTTGTAATTAAGTTTCTTCCATCAAAATTAAGAGAGGTTAGAGGTGCCCTTTTGGAGTTGAAGAGTGCATTCAAGTTTTGTTTCCTAATTTTTAAAATATATTGAGTTAACTAACAGAACAAATTGTTCTGCGAAGTCCTTGTTTTGGATAGTGTGATTCAATAAATTCAACTGATTTCACTAGGAAACTTTTAACTTCGTATAATAATGCGTTTACTAGTGCAATCGGGATAAATTCTAGTGTACTATTGAATAAAACCGTTAAAATTGATATAGTGGAAAATAAACATTCAGCTAGAAAGGCAAATCAGTTTTGTACAAAATCTATGTTACATAATAATACAAAATACAGATAACTCTACACTTTTTCACACGCCAATGACATAACAAAATCTACTGTCTCGTGATTTTCTTTTGTTTTTTTTTTTGTATGTTGTACGCAGACCGAAACGTCAATTAATCCTTTTAGAAAGATAAAATTTTTTTAAAATGTATATAATTCTTTCAATAATCTTATAAAATATCTAAACCGCTACCATAGGTACAAATTTTAATACTGTTCAATATTCCTCTTTTAATAATAATATATACTATGATTTTTATTGATTTTTATTTATTATTTAAATTCTTAAATCGATAATTTCTCTTTTATTTTCGTTTACTTGGCATGATGAGTAAAGTTAGTTAGATATGCAAGAGATAATAAAAACCACTGATTTTTTTTATCTTACTTAACCCTAAATTTCATTATTTTTTTTTATCTACACCTACGTACTTATTACATAATCGATCAAAATATATATAACACAATCTTTTCGACATTTTAAATGTCGTCACGACATTTTTTGCCTTTCTTTTCATATACCACCGATAAATTTTTACCTTTAATTATTTTTCTTTTATGGCACGAATAAAAAAATATCTTTTTACTTTTTTTTCCCTGAAACTATTTTTCAGTCAACTAAAATGCAATAATTTTTAGATTTTTTTTTTTTAATTTTCGATACCTAATTTTAAGAGCGTGTAATATGTCTCTTTGGTTGGACCTTATCACAAAATTAAAGTACAAACATGTCGAAAAATTGAAACGAAACAAAATCATAAACAATAATAATAATAATAATTAAAAAAAAAAACTATTAGAAACAATAAATCGTTCGACTTTTTTCACTTTCTTCCTAAAACATTAAACCTAATCAGACGTTTTACAAAATTTTTCTCACAGCACTAAAAATACAGTCGAATGCGTTTGTAATGTAGCCAAAATCACAAAATTCGTGCCCAGATCCAAATGAAATAAATGTATTTTTTTATGTTACAACAGCAGAAAGTGCAGTATAAATAAAAACTTGCCTGTAATTAGGGTGCTTTAAAACAATTATTATTTAATTATTACTTTAATCATTATTTGCAGCTTAAATAACAATTAATGAGGTAGCTATAAGAAACAATGTTCCATCAAGCCACTCATTGAGTTAAATTCATAAAAACAACTATAATTAAAGAATTGTTTTTTCTGAAAGTTTAGTTTCGAGTAGTGGCGCCCAACTGCTTGGCCCTAGCTAGATTGCTAAGATGTAGTTATCTGTATTTCAATAACTGCATAATAAAGCTACTAGATCTTATAAAAGAATAATTCATGTTAATTAAAATGACTTACTAATAAAATTATATCTATTGTTAATAAAAAGTCTTTCTTTGGAGACTATATAAGTACAACCTAAATATACCAGGTAGCGAAAAAGTCTGGTAATAAGGTATTTTTTTTTTGTAACGAATGAACTGAAAATTATAAAATTGTGAGGTGATGAATGGGGTTGTATTATACATTTTTTAAAGTATATATCAAATTTGCGTGGTGTCAGCGTTTAGCGTACTGCCGCCATATAAATAGCAACCTAGGTTGAGTGATATATCACAAAAAATTTCTTTCTTTCTCTTTTCAAAAATACTAATGATGTACCACATTATTAAAGAAATACTACATAAAATTGAAGTTGTATTAATCTATTCTTATTTTGCATTATTATTAGTTCACCCTCGGTAGATAGTTAATTTAAAACAAAAAATAGTAGTAGACACTGAAAAAATACCAAAAAATAGTGTATAAAGTGTCGGAGTTGATTTAATCTTAATAGTATTTGACAGCTACAGTGTTTAAAAGTAAATTAAGAATAATGGCAAACTTATAGGAAAAAGAACGAATTCAGATACTTATGTTAATTGGATATGGCGATAGATCTTTTTAACGATTTAAATCTTCAACACTCTCCTATAAGTAAATCTACAGTTTCGAGAATAATAAATAAATTTAATGAAACTGGTAGTGTAGAGGATCATCTAAGGTTCGGCAGCCCAAAAATATTGCATGGAGATTTGTTCAAAGTGCCACACAATCCTACGAATACGCAAAGGCAGAGAAGAGTTGCATCGTGCGAAGGCTTTGTTCGGAATTGTCGCGACGATGCAAATTTTCTTAACTACACTGTGATGAATCATGGGTGTTTCAGTACGGTCCTGAGACGAAGCGCCAAAGCATGTAGTGGGTTGGTAAAATATCACCAAGACCCAAGAAGTTTCGTTTGCAAAAATCCAAAACCAAACCATGTTGATTACGTCTTTCGATAGCTAGGGTGCAATCCATAAAGAATTTTTACCGGAAGGACAATCAGTTACAGGTCCATACTACGAGGTGCATTCAAGTTCTAAGGCCTCCGATTTTTTTTCTCCAGACTGGAAAGAGATAGAAGCTTGTGCATTATTTTAAAATGAGCGTGCGTTCGTTGTCAATACGTCACAGAGATGGCAGCACTGTACGGCAAATGGAATTGTAGCGGCAGCGTCGAGAATGAGGACTGTTTTAGATACTTAAAATGGCTACGTTTTCCTTACTTGAACAGCGTGCAATCATTCGTTTTCTGAATTTGCGTGGTGTGACACCAATTGAAATTCATCGACAGTTGAAGGAGACATGTGGTGATGGAGTTATGGATGTGTCGAAAGTGCGTTCGTGGGTGCGACAGTTTAATAAAGGCAGAACATCGTGTGACAACAAACCGAAACAACCTCGGGCTCGCACAAGCCGGTCTGACGACATGATCGAGAAAGTGGAGAGACTTGTTTTGGGGAATCGCCGAATGACAGTTGAACAGATCGCCTCCAGTGTTAGCATTTCCGTGGGTTCTGTGCACACAATCCTGCATGACGACCCGAAAATGCGAAAAGTGTCCTCCAGGTGGGTGCCACGAATGCTGACGGACGACCACAAGGCTGCTCGTGTGGCATGTGGCCAGGCAATGTTGACGCACAACCAAGGCATGAATGGGACTTTCTTTTCGTCGATTGTGACAATGGATGAGACGTGGATGCCATTTTTCAATCCAGAAACAAAGCGCCAGTCAGCTCAATGGAAGCACACAGATTCACCGCCACCAAAAAAATTTCGGGTAACCGCCAGTGCTGAAAAAATGATGGTGTCCATGTTCTGGGACAGTGAGGGCGTAATCCTTACCCATTGTGTTCCAAAGGGCACTACGGTGACAGGTGCATCCTACGAAAATGTTTTGAAGAACAAGTTCCTTCCTGCACTGCAACAAAAACGTCCGGGAAAGGCTGCGCGTGTGCTGTTTCACCAAGACAACGCACCCGCACATCGGGCTAATGTTACGCAACAGTTTCTTCGTGAAAACAACTTTGAAGTGATTTCTCATGCTCCCTACTCACCTGACCTGGCTCCTAGTGACTTTTGGCTGTTTCCAACAATGAAAGACACTGTCCGTGGCCGTAAATTCACCAGCCGTGCTGCTATTGCTTCAGCGATTTTCCAGTGGTAGAAACAGACTCCTAAAGAAGCCTTGGCCGCGGCCATGGAATCATGGCGTCGACGTTGTGAAAAATGTGTACGTCTGCAGGGAGATTACGTCGAGAAGTAACACCAGTTTCATAGTTTTCGGGTGAGTAGTTAGTTAGAAAAAAAATCGGAGGCCTTAGAACTTGAATGCACCTCGTACTTTGAAGTGTTTAAGAAATTACTGAGTGCGACCACAATATCGAGGAAAGGTTAGTTGATTCTTGTTACATGACAATACACAATTCTTTAATAATCGTAAGAGCATTTCTCGCAAAAGAAGAAGTTGTTGACGTTAATCATCCACTCTATTCATCGGACTTGGCACCGACGAATTTTTCTTCTTTCCTACAGTGAAAACTGTCCTCAAAGGGAAACGATTTCAAAACGTAAAGGGTATTCAGAAAAATATAACAGCCGAATTGAACAATATTTCTTCGGATGCATTTGACTGTTTTTAAACACTTTACTTTGAATAAATATCAAATGTTTTTTGTATTAATTCGATTGTGTTCTTGTATTTTGTACCAATCCGAGAATTAAATTGCCATTCCTGGTATATGTCATTATAAGATAAATAAATGCATCTTTAAATAAGGAAGATAAATGCATATGAAGTGATATAAGCGCCAAAACAAGCTGAATCTATCCAATTATTAAACATTCATTGGCGTCAGGGTTTTTATATATTACTCTTTATAATCTAAGCACAATCTATCAATTTTTACATACCGTCCAGTTTAATAAGTGTATATTTTAAAATTATTTTTGGTGAATTTATTGTGGTGGTTCCCAACTTGCTGGGCCCACTTACTTCTTAAATTCTCAACATTGAAAAGGTGAGAATTACTACTCTAATGAATATATTGAATATATGTGTAACATGATATAAGTACACCTAATTCTCTTTTTACACGAATTTTTTTTACATGAATTTGATTTAACACAAGTTAAAAAGAAAAAAAATATCTCTTTTTACGCGAATTATTTTGTTTTAACACGATACACGATTTTCAATATTCTATGAATTTTTCTTCACGTTATATTTTTCACAATTCAGTTAGATTATGTCGATTATATGCGTGTATATATATGAGTGGGATTCTCCGAATTATGCATAAAGTAAAGACGTAATGTATTTTTTACGCAGTTTAGTTTGGTTTTGAGAGTTGAAAAGAAAAAACGTTTAGTTGCGAATATTTAAAAAGTTGCAAGTAAAATAAAGTTAGTGCTCCTATAGATTTATTAACTGAATAACAGGTAAGTTTTAGATAATTTTCAAATCTGCATTATTAATATGAAATATATTTTGGTAGCCTTAACACAATGTCACATAATTCACCTGTAATAAAAACAAAGAGGAACGCGATCAATTTAGATACTAAAATTAAAATTTTAGATCAACTTGCAACAGGACAAGGTGCAACGGCTGTAGGAAAGCATTTTGGTATTCATGAAGCTACCATAGAAATAATTAAGAAAAATGAAACTGCGATCAGAAAGTCTGTACGTTCTGGAACAAAAATAAGTGCTAAATCGTCGTCATACACAAGAGATGTTGTCAAAGAGAAGATGGAAAAAGCTTTGGTAATGTGGATTGAGTTAAATCACAAAAAAGAATATCAATAGATGGAATTACTATCAAGCAAAGAGCATTAATAATCTACAAACGTATTAAAGAAATTGAGCCAGGCACTTCATCTCAGTCAAAACCGGAATTTTCTGCAAGTACAGGTTGGATGACTAGTTTTCTTAAACGACATGCTCTCCATAATATAAAAATTAAGGGAGAAACTGCGTCTGCAGATGAATTGGCTGCCAAAGAATTTCCTCAAAAGAATTATTGAAGATGGAGGATACACCCCAGATCAAGTTTGGAATGCAGATGAAAGTGGCCATTTTTTGAAAAAAGTAACTTATGTTGCAAAATCGCAGAAAACTGCCGGTGGTATTAAAGTAGCAAAGGACCGTGTAACATTGTTATTTTGTTCCAATGCTTCAGGATAACGTATGTTAAAACCACTGCTAGTAAATTGTGCCTTAAGACCACGCTTGATGAAAGGTGTAGATTTCAATAAATTGCCAATTCACTTGATAGCAAACAAAAAGGTTTGGGTGACCAGTGCAATCTTTACAGAATGGTTTCAGAAATACTTCATCCCAGAAGTTCGACGCTATATAGTTTTTTCTTCAGTCTTAGAGCACCCAAAATGTGCAATTTTGTTTTCTATCGCCTAATACTACATCCTTAATACAACCGCTAGACCAAGGATAATTGCGACTTTTAAAACGTACTACATAAAACGTTCATTTTAATACGTGCTAGACAAACTAGACCATAATGAGGATTTAACAATCACTGATGCGTGGAAAAATTTTTCTATTATGGACTGCATTAATCAAGTTGGGTTAGGGTTAACTGAATTAAAGCCATCAATCTTGTACTCATGTTGGAAAAATATTTGGCCAGAATGTGTCAAAAGCAAGGATCCTGATCCTGTCATCCATAATAACGGTGCTTTTACTGACATCATAACGCTGGCACACGCAATTGGTGGAGATGGATTCGATGTGCTATCATTTGCCGATATAGAGGAATTATTAGTTGATAAAAGCTTGAGTGAAAATGAAATTATAGACCTCACCGTTTATAGAGAACATAGGGATAATGACGAAGAAGATCTTCCCATTTTAAATGCCACTCTAATTAAAAAAGGTCTTGATCTTACCTGGAAATTAGGTAATCATTTTGAACAACATGATCCTGATGAGGAACGAGCTGGAAAATTTCAACGTGAACTGCATTCATTAATGGCATCTTACAGGGAACTTTATAACGGTTTATCGCGAAATCAAACACAATCTTTAATGACAGATTTCTTTCTAAAAACTACTGAATTATCAACACAGGAGACAAGAGGTGATAATATGCACAGAAATAATTCTAGTGATAGCTGTGATATTGTAGTCTTACGCAAACGTAAGCGTTTATTGCCTGAAAGTGACAATGCATAAAATTTGGTTTATATGTTTATATTAATTTTACTTTTTTTTATATTAATGAATTTCAGATACATATCATTTATTTTTTATAATATATGTACATATTTAATGAATTAAAATGTGTAAGCGCGGAAAATAAATTCTTAAGTTGAACTCTAACAAGAATTTTTTAATATTGTTTATTATAACAGAAATAAGAAAAATACCCTAACCACAATATACATCAATAAATACTATATACGTATTTCGGCAACTAAGTTGCCATCTTCAGTAGAATAACCTTAAAAATTGAAAAAATGTTAAACGTAGCGTTTTTGGCTAAGGTAAACCTTAGAAGATATGCTCTTCACCAAATCGCCAATTATCCAAAAACGCTACGTTTAACATTTTTTAAGTTTTTAAGGTTATTCTACTGAAGATGGCAACTTAGTTGCCGAAAGACGTATATAGTATTTATTGATGTATATTGTGGTTAGGGTGTTTTTCTTATTTCTGTTTCAGATTACAAGCCACAGTCTCCACCAATTTCGGATTGTTTATTGTATTTTTCAGTTGCTTATTTAGGTCTGGAACCAATCTACTATTTTTCTATTTAGCCAATATCTTTTTTTACGCGAATTTTTTGGGAACGTATCTATCGTGTAAAAAGAGAATTAGGTGTACTATTATTTTTAGTGGTATTTTAGCAGTAAAATAAAGAATTAACATATAATATCATTGAAATTATTAGAAGTTATTGACATGTCTTCTAAACAGTTTTAAATTTGATTTTAAGAAATATGAATTTATATATTTTCTTGGTATAGATATATTCTGGGCTTTATCTTCGATGGAACATAGTTACCTTATTTACTTCAAAATTAATTTCTGTAATTACTGCATAAGAGAATTATTTAGGAAAGATTTTATTTAAAATTTTAAATTTGTTTATTCTTAGATTTGGGGCTCCAATATACGTATAAATAAAGATTATTAAAATTGAATCCTAATCAATATTTTCGTAGTAAATAGATTATGAAATTATTCTATTTTGTAACGAGAGTGAAATAGGAATTAACATTTTTATTGAAATATTAGTCTGTTCTAGTTAATAGTGGATTGTTGCATATTATCTTCCTCTTGGTTTTAAGTAATAAGACTTCTTATTTTTTTCCATATCTTACACCTTTTTTTAATGCTCTTGTATTTAATTCAACTTGCCCAACGATGGATGGTTTACCTTTGGGTTCGCTTTGCACAGGTTTTAATTACATTACTACATATTCAATATGGATTTTCTCGTGGCTTTTGTACCTATACATAACCATACCATTTAATTCTTTGAGCTTTAATTATTCTTGTGATGTTTTCATATCTTATTTCTGTTAATTTCATAGTTCATTAGTCGACGATGTTAAATGGGGGGAAATATAAAGGTATAACGAATATATATATATATATATAATTCGACCAGGAGTCTTTGCCGTTAGAACATGTAAGTCAGTTCTTTATTTTTTCATCCCAATATTTCGCATCGAATTCGTATGCTTCTTCAGGGGTCACTTTAAGAGCAGATGGATATCAATTAAGTACTTATTAACAAAAGAAAGTGGTTAATACTTACAAATGTGAACTGTTTTTTTTTTTGAGAAATTACTTGTCTTAATATTTCTAATGTTTGTAATATTCTAAATTAATACAACTAATATCAACGGCGTACATATTATTTACTCACGAAATTACATTTTAAAAGCAGGACAAACACATTTAAAAGAGAGCCACAACGTGCAGTTTTGATGAACAAAAGTAGTACGTGCACCAACACATGTTATTGTCACAAAGATCAAACATATAATGTTAGAGGATGATAGTGTAAAAGATCCGGTAAAGTTTTTTTTTATGGCTCTCTTTTAAATGTTTCTCCTGCTTTTAAAATGTAATTTCGTGAGTAAATAATGTGTACGCCGTTGATATTAGTTGTATTAATTTAGAATATTACAAACATTATAAATATTAAGACGAGTAATTTCTTCAAAAAAAAAAAACAGTTCACATTTGTAAGTATTAACCACTTTTTTTGTTAATAAGTAGATTAATTTATGTCCATCTGCTCTTAAAGTGACCCCTGAGGAAGCATACGAATTCGATGCGAAATATTGGGATGAGAAAATAAAGAACTGCCTTAAGTAATAGAGTTTAATTTTGCTGGATTCCCCAAAAAATAATTATCCTTCCCATATATACATATATATATAATCGTGCGAAATCTAAATGAGTATTTCGAATCCAAGAGTTCTAAATAGTATATTTAAAGTAATAATTGAATGGTCGTGCGAAATTTTGAAAATAATATAATGCAGATCAATCGAAACCTTTACCAATAAGAATTTAAAGGGTTATGTGAATAAATAGTATTTTAGGTTCTAGATTTCAGATAAATCTTTCAAATTGCATGAAAAAATTTTTGAGCTTTCTTTGCATCAATTAATTCTGACAAGTATTTGTGGAAAAAACTTTTTGGCAAGGAGACAAAACCTAAGTCACGTTCGACGAAGATCGTGGTACAGGATATTGCGACGGAACAAATCTTGAATGATCTGAGACAATTTCCTGATAAAGAAATTATAAATTTTATAATCTGTTGCATCGCTTTTAGTGCTTCCAACTTTTTGTAGGGATATCTTAACTTAAAGTTGTACAAGAACCTTTAAACGAGGTCATTTAAAAAAATATATATTTTTAAATGTTAAAACTCCAAGTTTCACCCTTGATTTTTTTGCCTGTGAGGAAAACATTACAATTTTTCATCTTCTATTGTCCTCTTTGCCTTTTCAAATGTCGGATTTAGAGTTCGGTTCTGTCACTTCTATCCACGCTTTACATATTATTCTATTTATTGCCAGCATATTCATCTCAGTCACTTTTTTCTTCTTAAACCCAATTCGTCAATTACATACATCCAACTTAAGTGATGTAAAATTTTAGCAAAATGTAATTCTTGGGCATATAGCAGTTCAATCCTTTAATGTTTTAAAAATTTTCTGAATTTTCAGTTGCTGACATGACGCGGCCTTTTATCAACAAGGTTTAAGTTCTTTTGTCTTTTTCTTATGAGGAAATTTTTACTTAAAATTGCTTAAGAATATCACGTCAATCATTAACCGTTGCAGCGTGTAATGTAGAATTGGAAAATATAAGTTCCCACTAAGAATTAGCTCAAACCCTGAATAGAGTTTGAATTAAATTTTTTGAGAAATTTTTCATTAAAAAAAATTATTTCCTGATTAGCTGATATTTTGAGGCCTTCCGCCTAATAAGATTAAAATGCTTCTAACTTCGTCCTGTGGGAATATCTGAAGTCAAAGTTAGACAAACGTAAAATTACACCACGAAATAGAAAATTAAAGAGATATTTTCAATTCACATGAAGATATTTTAAATTGTGTCACTTCAAAACACGTTCTTTTAAAATTGAATTTGCACATTTTTTCCTGGCTCCTTTGCCCGCTCTCAAAATATGCTACTGTTTAATGATTGAACGTTCTGAGAATTTTTTTTTAATATTGACAAAAGTTTACGTGGTCTGTAGCTACTTGTGGCAATATCTTACATCTAAATTGCATTTAAATTAAATATCTCTCCTTATTTTTCCAGTTAAGATACATAGAATTACGTTTGTAACTAAATTTATGATTTTATGAAATTACACATTAAATTGTGTGATTGAGATAA
The DNA here is from genome assembly GCA_935421215.2 of Melolontha melolontha. Taxonomy (NCBI): domain Eukaryota; kingdom Metazoa; phylum Arthropoda; class Insecta; order Coleoptera; family Scarabaeidae; genus Melolontha; species Melolontha melolontha. The sequence continues at coordinate 10,420,765 of OW285242.1, read as the reverse complement.
ATTGGATCATGCGAATAAACAATCCTTATGTCAAAAATCTATTTGAAATTTATTGAAGATATTTTATTTATTAAATAAATTTTGTAGAATATTTCAATAAATATCTGCTCATTTTCACTATATGGTGTTTCTCGTTAAAAGCAAATGATTTGTACCTACTCTTAGTGATGTACATTTTACTTATTTTGTTAAATTATTCATTTACCCATTCTTATTTCAAAAGGCACGTTACCAACCTTGACTTATTGTTTAGCATTGATATTTCAACAACAAAAAATAGATTTTGAACAGTTGACGCACCCTAATCTAAGTATAAACCCGTTTCGTCTGCACTTTCTCTGTACATTTTCCATTATAGCGAACGAAAATTAATTTACGTTCTTTTAAACGTGGTGACTTTAATATAAAACAAGACAATTATGATAAATAAAGGAGGAAAATAAAACAAAACAAATCGTCAATCAATAATTAATGAATTATAGAATGTAAACGAAAATATAGATAAAATATAAAACTGGTTGGCACATATTATATACAATTTAACCCTGGAAAGATATGTGTACTTCATGATATTCACAGCTATAACCTCTTTCTCATAATATTAGCTACACTAGCGAAAAAGTTTTTAAATAACATCATAACATAAATAGTACATACAAGTCAACACTAAATTTTTTTCTCTCTTTCAATTTATTCTTTTCTTATTTAAGAGTCCTTGCTTGGTTCTTTTTTTTTGTCTAATGACCATTTATATATATTTCTTTTGCTAAATCATACATTTTTTTCAATTCTTTTAATTTTCATTTTGCATGTATATCATGCGCTTTATTTGACGGGGCTATTTTCGGTTTCGTAGACCGTTTTTTTTTGTTTTAACACGTTAAGGGCACCCACCGCATTTTGATTCTTCTTTTCTTAAAAATCAAAGTACACATGTAGGTTTCATGCAAATACTACTATTGATAAACTGAGGCAGAAGAGCGTGTTGGAATATTTGTTAGGTTTAATTCGCCAATATATCCTTTTCGCAAACGCTATATTGATCGACCTTTTTGTGATGGGAATTCGGAACAGTTTATAATTGCATTCTTTTTTTGTTTCGTTACAAAAATTTGACTTACACTTATTTCAAAATTACCGCATTTAGTAAAGTATTGAAAATTAATAAATAATGTACAGTGACCCTCTGAAGTAATGCGTATAGGCAACACAAATTGCATAGCTGTAACGAGTTAAGCCTTAAGTCTTTTTCTTTACCTGATTAAACGATATATTTGTTTTAATTGAAGGTCAGAGCCTAGCTTGCTACAGTCCTGCAATTTGTGTCTTATTACTTTATCAGGTTCATATACTATATGTTCTGGGGCAGTACGATGTTTTAAAGAAAAAAGACGCTGTGAATTATGGATAATTTATGACAAAGAAAACATTAATAACTTTGTTATTTGGAATAGCGGATATTATTATGTTACAAACAAGATATTCTATGGTAATTAAAGGATTAATTGTTGCATACTAAATATCCGGGTACTCCTTGAAAATATGCAAATAAATAAAATTTCAAATAGTGAACATTTTTTTTTATATATTGATCCTTACATTCTTTTTACAAACTAATAAAATAACAATATCTAACAAGTAATTTTTTTTTGAAATCCTTTTATATATTAACATTACTTTAACATTAAATATCAACATCTTTTTAACATCAAACATGAATGTTAGTTTAAATCTTTTATTGCCACACTGATCCAATACGATTGATACAAATAAATTAATGATTAAAAATAGAAATTTTCACGACGATCATTGACACAACGCACAACGATGTAAAAAGAGTATTTAAATTTGAACAGACCACGTATAGTGATTACTTAACACGGGACAAATTCAGACAAATATACTAGACGTCCCCCTAAACATCTACTAGTGTTAGTTACCATCACCAGGTCACACACAGAATCTTTCACAAGAAAAAAACTTCCAACACACTTTGTCTGTCTTCCAAACAACACACTTGACATCTATAGACCAAGAGAGTTTGACTAACTTACCCTCACGTTAATAGTATTAAATGTGATAAGTTATAAACCAGTGTGTGTTTTTATTTTAAACATCTAAGACATGGACACATTTTTATCGCCGCAAATACATCGAAACAAGTCCCCAAATCAGCGATTTTATATTGACAGTTTAACGATGGCTCTCCACTTCTTTATTTTTTACATCGATACGATTACTATATATATCGCCTTATTAAATTTATATATATAATACATATATAGTATATATATAAGAATTTTTTTCATTTGTACATTGAGATTGGTGCTGTTTGTTAGTGTGAGGGCCATCGTTGACCGTCAACGCCATCTGGCGTATTTAGTGACACATGCTCTGTGTGCGTGGGTGCCCCCGGGTGTGTCTTTTGGGAGAAAAATTGGGAATCACAGAATATATCTATAAATATACTTCTAATTTATATATTTATAACACTGGGAATGATGACGAATTAATGTAACTGTTTTTTTTAGGTGTTCGTGTACTTTTCGTAATAATGATAATAATAATAATAATGTTTTCATATGTAGTTAGTAACCTCTTTTATGGTGTTTCTTGCCGTACATCGTAATGCAACAGTTCATATTTTGTATTGCAAATTAATTAGGGTATTTCGTGCAACTGCTTTTCTCTAATAAATTGTTAAGTTACTTACGTTTTTCTTCCTTCTAGAAAAGCTATAAAAGGGCCGTTATATTTCAAAATACATCAATCAATAAATCGATCATAATATTGCAAGGCAAAATGTGTTTTCTTTTGGGATATGTTTCCAGTGATATTTCCCATTATTTTACTGACAAAATTCTTTCATGTACCGAATATGTTGAGATACGTAAAATGCAAAATTATTGAACGTATTTAGGTACGGCTTTTTGTTGTTTATACATGATCGCACTGCGATTTACGACAAAGAATCATATTCGTTCATAAAAGAGGACTAAATTGCAATGATATTTTGGTAAATTATCCAGGCAGTCGCCATGGGAGGTTGTGATGTATGGTCACCTAGATTATATCGCGGTGATTCGATGCAGCAACACCTGAAAGTCGTCACTGCAGACGCGGGGGCGGTGGAGGTCCGAGCACGCTCTTGATGGCCGTGGTCTTGAGCAGACGCTTGAGCATGCCGCTCGATCCTCGATGCTGCAGACTCTTGTGCGTCGTGAGTGAGTTTTTGGTGCGGTACCTCCTGTGACAGAACTCGCAAACGTACAGTGTATCCGACTGTTCGTGCTTGTCCTGGAAGTGGCGTTTGAGCGAGTAGTAGCAGCTGAAGGTCCGACGGCAGTACGGACACTCCTGGGGCTCGTTGATGCCTCCCGATGTGGGAGGCGGCATCCGCACGGCGCCTGCAACAGCGGACGGTCAGAGTGCGACTGAGGGGTGGTACCCGGGGACTTTGTTTTTTTTTTTTTGTATTTTTTGAGTGTAGAGTATAGTGTAGCAGCAGCAGAGCAGCAATCATGCGCCATCAGCCAGAGCCAACCAACCCATACACATAGACAGAAGCGTGAACTCAAGATCATTAAAAAAAAAATTAATTAAAAAGATAATAAGTAAATTATAAAAGAAAAAAAAAGCGAGTATGAAAAGTACAAAACAAAAAAATACAAATCAAAATAAAAATCGAGCGGGAAAAGGTTTGGTACCTGGGGAGCGGGGAGGCTAAAAGAACTTAATGTCGATGTCTCCGGGTCGGGACTTGTGGTAGGTGTAGATGTGCGTCATGAGCGAGTTCCGGGAGCAGTACACGCGTTCGCAGATGACGCAGCGGTACTCCTCCTGCCGCTCGGCGTGCTTGTCCGCGATGTGCCGCTTGAGGGACGCCTTTGAGCACAACACCTTACCGCACAGCTGGCACGTGAACACCTTCTTGGGCGACGCCCCTGTAACAGCAAAACCAAGCTCTCTGTGGTGGGTGTCCGCTGATGGTGTTTTTGTATTTTCTCGCGCGCGCGGTCACGAGCGAGGGTGCCCGAGCCCGCCAACCCCCCCTCCCCCTAAGCCGGAAATATACTATATGCTAACATTGTGTTCACATTGTTCTGTACAGCATGTACAAGTATATGTGTGTGTGAAAGTACTTGAATGATTGTGTGTATGTGTGTAAATGGATATATATGAATGATTCCATCGACCATTTTCAAGCAATGAATGCTGTATATACAGTAGATGCTCCAGCCTTATTGTAAATTTAATAACTAAAGCGGGGATATTTATACAGCATGCACGAGCGCCCAGCGAAGTTTAACAACAATAATAACATAAAATATATTGCTTATTACTATTCATTCATACAGTATTGCGATATTTACACCTTTCGTATGCGTTTCTAATATCGATATACGTCGGTGACGGCGTAGACATCCGAACTAGCTTCGCTCGCCGCCCATGCAAGCTGTCTGAATATCCCCGCTTTATTAATAACATATAACACTGAAGCCATTGAAATAATAAAAAACAAAAAACAAATGAAAGATAAGCGTTGGAATTTATAAATTCGAGTTTCGATTACGTACTGGATAAATTAGACATGGAAAAGAGGAAAAGGAAATCTTACACGTTGAAGAGATATACAAGTATCATCGAAGTTTATACACGGTGATACAAAGAAACGGGAAATTTCGAAAATGAAAAAATTTCATGAAAATAAATTAGAAAAAATAGTATAAAATATCTCGAGACGTCGAAATTTTATCAGCCACGAGTTGCATATACTGTTTTTTCTTCGAATTTTTAAAATAAACGTTAGTAAACCGTTTTTCGTTATTTTTGATGTGCATTAACTACAGAGTGTTCCCTGAGGTAACCGACAAACTTACAGAATGTGTTCTAGAGGTGATTTTAAACAAAAAGTTCATATACACCTTAGCTTAACTTTTTTTTGTTCGTTAGATTTCAACAAAAGAAGAAAATTGTTTTCGGTAATGTATTTAATCATGAAATTACATAACAAACTAATAAACTAATATTATATATGCGGAACCGGCGCTATCCCATATGGGGTGTGATTCATCGGTGCCGACAATGTACAATCGATCAACTTAACAGTATATATGAATGTTATAGGGCGATGGTATTGATAAAAGTTATCTGTTTGTACGTCTTTCAATGCAAACAGACTGAGTGTGACATATATTTCGCCAGAGTCGTAATAAAGCCAATGAAATGTATTTACGGAAAACACTGAAGTTAAATGAATTTAAATTAACTTGAATTGAAATTAATTCAAGACATATACAGGCTGATTCATTTTCGGCCCTCACCATGGGGATCTCGCTTAGTATTGGAGATAGAGTATAGGTTTAAATTTGGCAAAGTTGTTAAATTTTGTGTTTGTTATAAATCCGTAAAGAAAATAGACCTGTGACAAATGACCTTCGTTATTAAAAGAAAAAACGCAAAAACCCCATTTTCTTCTTTTACCTGTAGCACCGACATTTGGCCTTGTAGAGAAAATATAAAAACACATCCTTGTGGCCATTTCTAAATCTCTATCCAGTGGTGTACTCTAAATTTTTATACGACGTTTCGTTTCTTTCTGGCCATCATCAATTATCTAATTTCTTATAGGCGCCATATTGGATTTAGACATCTTCAGAAAGAGTTTTTTTTCTGATTTCAACCATGTACCACATGCTGACTAAAATTTTTGACATTAGGTTTTATTTGAAAGAATAAATTATAAGATTAAATAAGGTAGCCATGGAATTTCAATTTGTCAAACATTTCATTTATTGTTCATTAATAATACAAAAATGTCATACACTAACGAAGAGAAACGAGATATGATAAGTATTTTTTATTTATTTATATACAATATGATATATGCTAAAGACTTATGACTTTTTGATAATGTGCATATGCACCTTGCTTTTATTCATATTGTATGTTTCCTTTCTTGTATCTCTTTAGTAGTCTTACATGTTATGTTATATGTCTTTTTTGCTATTGCATAATGTAATGGTGTAGTTCAGGCACATTTAAATAAATAAATTAAATCAAATCAATAAACTAATTTAAAAGTATGGAAATAGAGAAACATAATATCTTCTCTTTCTTTTATTTAGGTCGAAACCTTTTTTCTTCACCCATCACTGCGTTTCAGTCAAAGTGGAGACCCAACTTTCCTTCTATCCTTTTAACGGTCTCTCAGCATCTATCTTTCATGCTGGTCTTTGGTCTCTTGCTATTTTTATCAACCTAGTCTCATCAGCTCTTTGGTTGTGCCAGTTCCATGCTTTTTTGGTTCCTCTGATGAATCCAACATCTCCGATTCCACACTCCTCTCTTATAGTTTCGTTCCTAATTCTCTCTCTCCTTGTTTTTTCCACTATCGTTCTTAAAGTGTTCGGTTGTTCGCATCAGTTGTTTAATTCTGTTTGTGTCGGTCTGGGTTCCAGCTGCATACTTCTTTATTGGTCTTACCATGGTTTTATATATTTGCACTTTGGTCTTTGTTGTGAGGTATTTATTTTTCCAGGATTCAAGGTATGTAGCCTGACTTTTCTGTAGTTGTTCGAGTCACTCGAGATTTCTACCTTCAAGTACATGAAGGATATCACTTATTCGACGATTTTGTTGCATATTTATAATTTACATCGTATAGACTCTTTTTCAACCAGTAACGATTTTGTCTTTTCTATGGATATTTGCATGTTGCATCTTTCAGAAGTTTTCATGAATCGATGGTGCAGTATCTGCAAGTTGTTCTTAGTATTTGCGATTAGCACCGCACCACCACCGTAACATAAAATAGTCAGATTGTTTTTCCTTATTTTGTAGCCATTTATATTTGTCACGCTGTCTATTAGTTTATTCATAAAATTATTAAAAAGTATTGGACTTAGAGAATCGCCTTGTCGGATACCAGTATTTTCCTTAGATAACCCATTCCTTATTCGTATTTTGGTCTTCGCTTTTGTGTTTTAAGTCTTGTATTATAGTTATCAATTGTTTCGGTACGTTATTCTCCCGTAATATTGTTATCACGTCGTGGAGTTTTTTCCGATCAAATACCTTTTGTAAATCGACAAAACACATAAAGGCTGGCGCGTTAAATTTGATCGCTTTTTCGACTAGTTGACGGATAACAAATATGGCGTCAGTACTAGATTTAATTTGAATGAAATCCTTGTTGTTTTTCATTGTTGGTTAATAGCGATTGTTTTTCTTTTTTTCTAATATCATTTTTCTTAGTAACTTCTGTGCTGCGTTTAACAGCGTGATTTCTCTTTTTTTGTAAATTTAATTGTACAGGTTGTTAATTAAGTAAATGCAATAACTTTAAGGGTCGATTCCTTGAGTGATTTTAAGACAAAATGTTCATATAATCAAGGGTCCGCAAATGCAAGGTTTAACTGGGAAAATAATTCCAACATTTGGTAAACAATTTGACAGTTATCAAATTATTTATGTACGAGGTATTAATTTGAATTTCTTAGAAAGTATTTTTTGTTCAATATGGTTCAGTATACTAATAGTGAAATGGTAGATATGCATTTGTGTTTTGGAATGGCTCAAGAAAACTCTAGTGCTGCAAGACGTATTTATCATCAAAGGTTTCCTCAACGTGTAGTGCCTGACGGAAGAACTTTTGTAAGTCTTCATTGCACGACGTTCGGAAACCGGCAGTTTTAAAAAATCGACGGTTGTTTTCGGAAGGCCTGTAATGGTAAGAACAGTACAAATTGAAGAATCCGTTTTAAATGAAATTGATGTAAACCATAATACCAATACCTGGAAAATAGCTGAAGAACCCATGAATAACCCATCAGATTTTAAGAGACTAGCAGCTATATCCGTACCACACGCAATGCGTGCAAGTTTTATTGCCCAGGGATTTGCCTCTAATACTTGCTTTTTGTCATTGGTTACATAGGAAATTCAAGATTCTTAAGTCAGTTACTATTTACAGATGAAGCTTGTTTTTCGCGAAATTCAACGATTAATTTTCACAACAATCACGTAGGGGCCGAAAACAATCCACATGCCTTGACAGAAAATAATTTTCAACAGTTTTCTTTTAATGTCTGGGTTGGAATTATCGGTGACCATCTCATTGGACCACATTTTTTTACCGACTGTTTTTAGAAAACGTATTAACTGAACTTTTAGAAGAGGTTCCTGTTATGGAAAGTTTGCGTATGTCGTACATGCACGATGGTGCTCCACCACACTTTAGTCTAGTGATGCGCCAATTTTTGGATGAAAATTAGCGTAATCGTTGGAGCAGAAGAACAAGACCACAACCCTGATCACCTAATAATAAATAAATATTAATAAAAAAATACGCCAAGTATTTTCCAAAGAGTATGTAATTCAATGGTAAGGTGGTCAGACAGTTGTATTGAAACTCACAGGGGCATTTCCAACACTTAATTTAGTAAAATTGGTTAGTTTAGTTGTTACAAATATTAAATTCAAAATTTATTTGTTGTAGTTACTATTATTATTAATTTAAAAAAAATGCAAACTTCCTAAAGAAATTTTTTAAACCGATTAAAAAACATTGTATCTTGAAAACGAAGCATTTGCGGACCCATGTTTATATAAACATTTCGTCTTAAAATCACTCCAAGAATCGACTCTTAAAGTTATTGCATGTACTTAATTAACACACTGTATATCCTCATTTTCACAATTTATAACAAACACAACTTTCCTAGCACCCAGTATATTAATAAAAATTGATTTTACGCATTTATGCAATTTACTTTTGGAAATGAATTTGAAGAAACATATAGAAATTGTGTATTAAATATAGTCTACCAAACAAAAATTTTGCATATAAATTTAAATAAATATCAATAATTTATGGTAGACGTTTGTGTGTATCTTGTTACAAAGTCAATCAATTATACATATGAAGCATTATAAATGAGAAACATTTGACAATACAGTATAATTAATACAATTTGGAATGTATTTAATAATTTAAAAAAATAATGAATTAAAAATATAACAGTGGGTAATAAAATGACTTGTTCAAAATTTATTTAATATAATTTATTATACCCTCAATATAAAAAAGTTACAAAATTATCGAAACTATCTAGATTTTATAAATTTTAGATGTTACAGTTTGAGTTCATTAAAAAACTAGATAATTTTACATCAGTTTAGTCGTGTAATTTTAAAAGGATTCGGGCGTAAAGGATATAGGTAAGGACATAGGTAAAAAACAAATGTAATTTTTTTTTAGCTATTATTAGATACTATACATGTATAGAAAAGCATTCATTAGTTGATAATAGTTTTAATATACATATGTAAATGAATACATGTGTTATTGTGTAAGTACCAACCATATTCAGAATTATTATAAAACATTAATTAAATTTTTGGTTTTTCCATCAGGAGTTTTCTGTCTACTTCACTTTCTTTCTTGAATAATTTCCTGAACTGTATTGATAATCCAAAATCGATGCAGCAGCTATACTTGTCTTTTAATTATCGACAAGGATAAGTATAAATGTTTATTGAGAAAAACAGTATATTATTTATTAAGGGGTGAAAGTGATGCTATTAATAATTTAGATACAATCGTAAGAAGGAAAAGTGAGTAAAATATATTTGCTCTTTTATTAGAAAAAAGATATTCCCGGTAATACATATTTTATACAATGGGTTAAATTCTCAATTTAGTTAAGTTGCCTTTGTAATATTAATAAGCTCATGCAATGTAATATCTGGAGCCGTCTTTTGTTTGCATATTAAAAGCTCTTCAAAATGTTCTATAGATATCTTAAGCTGTAGAGCAATGTTGATTAAAAACGCTAAATATAGAGAATGGAACTGCTTAAAGTAACTGACATGATATAATATTTATTGACTTAAGAGTAAATTTCGTGAAGAAATTAACGGGCTGCAAGTAATCAATTACAGGCAATAACAGAGAGATGGATATCTAGTGGGCAAACATCGTTCAACTGACTTAGACCAATGAACAAGTTCAGGGTTATTAAGGTCATTATGAGGATGTTGTTGCATCCACAAAATTTCTTGAAGGAATCACCATCTTCAATCATTAACAACAAATAGTAAAGTAGGGAGGAATATTTAATGGGTAAATATGGCTCAATTGGTTAAACTGATTAACAAACTGATGTTATTAACTATTAACAACAGATAGTAAAGTAGGGAAGGATATATAGTGGCTAAATATCGTTCAATTAGTCTGGACTGACGAACAAACTGATTTATTATATTACTGACTAAATTTACTATGAGGAAGTGGTAACATTCGTCAAATTTCCTGCAGATATTAACACTGGCAACAATTAAAGATAAGGAAGAGACATATATTTCGGGAGCCAATACCAATCAACTGGCCTAGGTTGACGAACAAATTGGAACTAGATTACTGATTTCAGATGAATATGAGGAAGTATATTCATCTGGAGCAATTTTATGGAAAGAAAGATGTCAAAATAAATAGGGATGTTCTTTGGATTCTATGACAGACGTGACAAAAATCCGGTTTTGGCAATAGCCCATTTATGTTGTTAAATATTGGATTAATGCTCTATCATTTAGTTATGCACGTGTTATGTTTCTACACTGAAGCGTTGAGGATTTAATGAAAAAATTGCGTCTTACACCAAGCACAGAGACGAAAAAAGGCATATATAATAACGACTTGGTACCAACTGCTACTAGATGAGCAATGGAAATTAGATTAAATTATGCAAGAGAAGATGTCCTGGAAGTCTTGATCTGCTTACCAGTTATTTAAAATATATGTAATCGTTAGCCATTTCGTTTACATACATTTTGACTATATTATATGGCAGTTTTGTGTTACTGACTACTCAATATTTTACTTTGATAGTAAGACAAACGTTACACGTTGATCTTAGAGTAACAACTGAAGTTTTGAATGCAAATATGTAAGACCATTTTTAACAATTCGAGTAATACCAAATTGATTTCTTTGTCTTTATATTATAGAATTACTATTAATTTCTGATCCTTTAACATAGTAACATTGTCTATTTTAATTTAAGTGATCAAATTCTATATTAAAAAATATGATATGCCACACAATTTTTCTGTTTTATGACTAAAAACTATTTCTTGTAGTAGTTTTTTGTGTTATTATCGAGCCATATTTAACGATTAATTTCGGTAAATTTCAGTCATTAAATTGAAAATTACACAAGGATTTGACTCATTTTTAAGAAAATATATTAAATATATTTTGGATTCAGAACAAGAGATAATTTTACAGAAAAATATATTGAACTAATTAGTCAAAATACTTTGTATTCGCCAGTAAAATTTCATACTTTTTATTTTATACAAATTTATTCGATTACTAGTATTTGTAAGTCATTTTCTCCAATCAACTTCTCTATGGGCTTACAAATTCCAGCATATTCTATGGAACAGTAATCTTATTACCAATTAGCTTTCTATAATAGTCGCTTCATCGCAATAATTCATTTCTGCAGTTACTATAAATCTTCTACTCCCCTAACCAATTTTATATTGCTCATCGACCGCTTGCGATGCTAATCTTAAACGGTCTGGATTCGTGTGAATTGTATCAACACTCTCCGATTGATACAATTCACAGCAGACTTGTTTCAGTGTGCTTTATTCGTGTTCTGATGAGGTGAATAGCCTTCTTGGTATAAAGTAATTTTAACAGCGCATGTTTCTTGGTTTGATGATATTTCCGTCAACATTTTGAAAACTTTCTGGAAAGGCCTTTTTAAATAGAATCTTAATAATAGGAATTATGAATTTTAATCCATAGTACTTATACCCAAGAATAATTTATAGAGTCTGACCTATATACTGGATATCGAAACTAAACTCATGATCAGTTATGATAATTGTTGACTTAAATTGGAAGTGTATTCTTTGTTTAAGAAGCAACTCTAATCAGCGTAAACGAACAGGACATATCATAATATAGAATGCTATATTGTACTATTTATTTGTTTAAGAAGCAATTACAACAACTCTATTCGGCGCCAACGAACAGGACAAATCATAATATATATTCCTATATTGTACCTATTTATTTGTTTTGTTACTAAAAGAATATATAGATAATAAAGAACACATACAAGGAATTTTCTATTAGTCTTGAACATAGTTAGAATAATTTATTCATACAAATGTTACTGTAATATTTTCAGATGGAGAAAATATTGCAGAATTTTGAAACTAGTCATTCGTGTATGATACCCCATCGTGATAAATATGAAATTTAATAACTACAAGGATTTTCGAGTCGTTTTCATGAGCAGCTGTAAAACATCGGCATAATGAATTTGGTTTTTGTCGTAAATCTTTGAACTGTCAGATTTATATAGGGTATCTACACACAACTGTTATTGATAGAAAAATTTCGAATACTCAAGATGATACAAGAAGATCATGCTATTGTTCGCTCGACTTAAATATAAACAATCTTGTGCACCATTTTGCGCATATAATTAGTGTCTTCGAAAGTAATATGTTAGCTGGATACCCTAAGATTTAATACTAACGCACTAAATAATTTGTTTGAAGCCACTATCACATGCTTTAATCGTTGCAGTAGATAATCAAAGCTGTATTTATTCAAATGACCCTGAAAAAAAAGAGTTAACTGCTTGGCTTTTTCAAAATTATGGCTCAAAGAAAAGTTTTCGTGAAAACTTGCAAGGAGTTTAAGTATCACTGAGCATATTGCGACTAAAATCCCGGATAATCAAAGAACAGTCACATCTGAACGGTGTACTAGGTTGGTAGGTGCTTGTCCAAAGTCCTTCAAAAGATCGATTACAATCCATTAAAAATAAGAGTCATATTGCATCATAATAATATTCGAAAAGTGAACTGTTTGCATGAACAAAATATTGAATTGGTGACTCATTTACAATGCAGCTCGTCCTAGCTCTCAAACGATTTCATTCCTTGCGGAGAATGCTTTTATTTCGACCGATGAAATGGCTATAGAAACATGGACAATATATTCTGAAAACTATTCTTTTTAATGTAAAATTATTGACTGTGATTGAGGATATTACTACAAAATGTAAAATATTCCGATTGAAATATTGCGCTTGGGAATATCTTTTCTAGAATAGCCAACGGAGCGGCAGTATAGTCAAGTAACGGTATTGCAATTGATATAGTTGAACATATTTGAGCATGGACAGTTGCTGAATAGACTGAATGGGTTGGACGACCAGTAGAAATAACACTGCGGGTCAGTGTGTTCGGCAGCTCGACAGCATAAGGTAAAATAGAAAACAGATTATGTACAAGGATGAATCATTACGCCCCTGAATTTTTGAATTTCCCGCGTTGTAAATTGAAAAGCAACAAAGCTGCTCCAACTACCATCTGTCAATAGACTACTGTGAAAGCTTGAGAAAACTGCGTCAATTAGTTAAGGTTTGATAGTCTTCTAAAGCAGACAACCCAGTGCATTCTGGCGAAAATTGAAAAAAGTTAATTTCCTGTACCAATCAAATTTTTTTTTGCGGAAGAAAATCATCTCTCAAACAAAGGCTAAGCCTGACAAATGCTATGAGGACTCTGTACTATCAGAACCAATAGTAAAGAGGTGGTTTAGTGAATTTCGTTGTTGTCACACAAGCACGAGTGCAGCCCCCGTTTCTGGACGCTGAATTGAGGTCACTACACCAGAAACAATTAAAAAAATTCACGATATGGTAGCCGATCGGAAAATGAAAGTACGTGAGATTGTAGAACCCATAGGCATATCATATGGTTCCGTGGTTTCGATATTGAATGATCATTTCGTATGAGAAAAGTGATGGATAAATACACCTGATGAAGCCACAGTGTGGCAAAATGTAGTGTCTACATTACCTACTATGCCTTCAATTAACTTTTCATTTAGATTAGCCTATGATTTCAATTTGTATACTTCTAAGTTTCTGTTATTGTTTAGATTTGGAAATACTGAGGTTCTTCGAAAGTCAAATTTTGTCATCTGACTGATTAAAATTTGGTTGTGTTACAACTTAATATTATTTCTTGTAAACTGTTTTAAATAATAGCTATTTAAGTCACAAAGAATGTAAGGACGTATTAAGTTGTTCATATATGATTGCAAGATTAGGGAAATGTTGTCGAAAATCCTGTATACATTGATTAATTGCATAAATCTACTGTCCATTCACTAATCTACCAGTTCTAAAGTAAATTTAAAAAATGAGTTGTATTTCTAACATGATAATTAAAGGCCGGATTATATGCAGTTTGCATAAATTTGCATATTTTGTAGTAATTCAGCATTTTTGCATATTTTAAGTAAATCAAATTTATTATAGGCATTACTAAAAATATGTCGTGGATGTAACAAACAGACAAAAATTAAACAGCCCTCTTTAAATTAAAAATTGTTACTTTTCCGATAAGCGTATCCAAGAATTTATTAATGCTCTGCCCATACATCCAGGCCGAGACAAAATTCCAGGAAAAGCTAATACCTTAAAACTTCTAAATTAATACAAAAATACATTTTACCAGAAAATTAAGAGTATATGTGTTTCTTTGCTATTCGGAGAAATTTATTCCCATATTTTCATTTTATTTTAAACGTCATCTACGTTGCCTTTTTGAAGTGTAAACATGTGAGTTGCGATATATAAAAGCAAAAATGTCTAAAATAGCGTGCCTGCGTGGATTGCACCTTATTCAGAATTGCGTATGGATGGACAAAAAGTGCTTTGTGTAGCATGCTGCAAGATTGTGAGTTTATTTCCTCCTATTAATTAATTAAGTTTTTAATTATTCCTTTATCGTTACTAACATTTATTTTATAAGAAAACAACCGATGATGTGATATTTTTTGGAGATTACAAGTGAGAGAAAGTTACAAGTCGACCAACATATGAAAACTTCATCTCATGCTGCAAAACTAACAAAGATGAAATTGGCGAAGAAGAGTCAGCAAACATTACCGCAATGTTTGCCATTAACCTCCAAAAAATCGGAACAAGAACAATTTAATGAACATTTGTGTCAAATGTTTGTGTCGGCAGATTTTCCACTACATAAATTAAACAATTTAAATGTCAAGTTATTTTTGTAAAAGTACATCAGCAAATATAACATTCTTGAGAACACCTTAAAAGTATATTCGCTGAATCTATGTAGAAACATTGAATAGCTATAAGAAGGTTGTTGCAAACAATTATCTTTATATATGCGTAGATGAAACTACTGATAGTGTGGGCCGATACATAGTTCATTTAATGGTTGGTATCCTTAACGTATCGGTTCCAGCAAAATCTTATTTAATTTCATCCAAACAGTTGGAAAAGGCAAATAATTTGACAATAACAAGGTTTATACAGGAAGAACTGGCAACCTTCTTTTTACCGGAATCGATTCCAACAGAGAAAATTTTATTGTTTTTGACGGATGCTGCACCATACATGGTGAAAGCAGCTTTCAACTTGAAAATCTTTTACCCAAATTTAATTCACACAACTTGCTTGGCGCACGGACTAAATCGTGTTGCAGAAGAAGTCAAAATTTTCCCAAAATGTTCCGCTTTCCTCCTCAACCAGTAATCACACGATGGGGAATGTGGTTGGAGGCTGCTATTTTTCATGTAAATCATTATGAAGGAATAAAGACAATTATTATGGGTCTTAATAGGGAGGCACAATCTGTGAGAGACGCCCAAAAGGTGTATTCGAGTAAAGAAATACAGTTGGCGTTTATTAAAGCCAATTACAGTTTTATTTCCACTTCTATATTGCAGTTGGAAAAATAATTTATATCGCTAATCGAGAGCGTTTGAAAAGTCATGTTTTGATGTTAAAGGAGGAGTGGGACAGTCCGTGTATGAAAAATTTTTAAGTGTAATAGGAACAAATCAGGGTTTTAAAAAGCTAAAGGACATTGCTAAAATCTTGTGTGGTGATTAAGTAGAAAATATTGCGTTGACAATAGATAATATTTCTAATTTGAAATATGCTCCTATAATTAAGCGTCGACGTAGAACGAACCTTTTCAATATATAAATACATATTTTCAGATAAGCGTCACAATTTTTCTGTTGAAAACTTTGAGAAATATGCGATTGTAAATTGTTTTCATAGTTAATTATGTTGTAAAATGTTCTAAATAAACTTGTAGTAAACATAATAAAATATTTTTTTCTACAGTATTCCTCGTATTTTTTGACCTGCATATTTTTCATAAAGAAGTGCATATTTAGGGTAAAACATCTGCATATTTTCAGTTTTTCTTTGCATATAATCCGACCTTTAATGATAATAAATAATCGAATAGATAAAACAACTTTTCAATAAATTGACTTAACTATGACAGTTGTCAAAATACTCAAAATTTGACTTTCGAAAAATCTTAAGTGTTCCCAAATTTATATTGAAATCATAGGTTACCCTAAACGATAATTTAATTGAAGGCATAGTATGTCTTTTTGAAATTTAAACGTTGCGTTATTAATTGTTGTAATGTAGTTTGAACACCTTTCTCCCCAATCAATTAGTTATTTAACAACTATTCATTTCGATGCTATGATTAGAGATGGCATATTGACGCCACATACATATCCGGAGATATTTCGTTCGTTATGATATAGGCAGCTAGTCGTGTGAATGAAAGGAAACTTGAATTGCGAATTAGTATGCAGTCGTGTCGTGTATACAATGTGGTAAGTGTTTATGCACGTTTTATAATTTTGTTCTTGTAATTTAAATTAAATTGCATGCGTACGCCGCTGGTTTGTGTGTCGAATTTGCCATCTCTAGGTATGATAAAGAGAGCTTTTCATTTAATTTAATTTATAGTAAACCATAAATAACTGTTTAAAAAGTATTTTGACTAATTTAACATTATTTTCTGTAAAAGCGATCGAGAAATGTATTTTAAACACGCGACTGTTTCCGGGAAATAAGCGTACGTTGCTGCATCGATTTAGGACACCTGTACACAAAGATATTCGTGTGTTAAAAAAAAATGAAATATGTTTAAATAAAAAAATAATAAAATCAAAAAAATTAAAAGTTAAGGGATCGTAACAAGCAAATAAAACCCAAGCTGCTGCCGTATGTAAAAATATATTTCAACATAAATACAACAGTACATAAAATATCAGATATATATTATATATATATGTAATGTAATATTGCATCAGACAACACGAACATGCTCAATGCAACTAATAACTACACAGGACGAATTTATCAATATTTATCAATTATAATATAATCAATCAACCAATTTGTGTTAGGGGTTGCCAATCATGACTCATTATGTAAAATTCTATTTTTTCGTTTTTTTTTTTTGAAGCACTTACTCATCTTTTATCTGTTTCTGAACTTTCTATATCAGCCGGAACACAAAAACAAAATATTATGTTTCAGTCTTTAAGAATACTTTTTAGATTCACGCAGTTGCGAAGTCGTTTTGGGACTGAATCTTAAAATTTAAGCGACGTTATATTTTCCCCGAACATTTCGGAAAACTCTAATTCTATTTTTTTAATTAAAACTGAAATTTAAATAATTCGATTTAAAAAATAAAATTAGGCAATTAGGCTTGCATAAATTTGTTTAAATTGGCGTATGGAGCAGATTGTGTAGGATGTTTAAATATCCACAGTAAAACTACAAAATGGTCCTGAATATTTTCGATTATATTGCGTTTCAATATTACTCGCATTGAATGGGAAACGATGGAGACGTCACCCCAATTCTTCGCGCCTGAATATAATGCACACACTCCGTATATGTACAGAGTGGTTGGTTTTTCATTGTGCTCTCAATATTTTCGTTGAGAGTATCATATTTTAAAATAATCAAAACGTATCTGATACTATGTTTTACCCTCTTTCTGATCATGTGAAATAGAGTGTTATCACTTGGAAAACAAAAGAAGATCGAATGAATTTTTTTTTTTTTAATTGAACACCCTATATATTATCGGATATTTAGCTAGCTTATTCAATTCTGAATACAGTATATACATATTTTTTTTAGTTGTGCAATGAATAACGCCGTAATAACAAAAATAAAAATTAAAAAAGAAAAAGTTTGCTTTGGAAATGTAACCGAGTAAAAAACAAAATATTGTGATGAGTCACCGATAATCTCATACGCCGAGAACCGTCCAGAAAATGTAAATGCGTAACACATGAAAAGTCTAGGCGATTATCGAATATACCAGAAGTTTTCACCGTTAATATAAATACCAAGAGGAAGGTATTTGAATTGATTCCATACCAAATGATCGCCAAGTGATCATTTGGCAATATAGTGTGTGACTAAGTTACACTTCGCAGTATTTTACAATATTATTTAAATGTCAGTTCGTATAACAGTTGATGAGGTGTTAACAGTTTAGCATTTGATGGATGGATGAAGTAAATTTTCATAGCAATGGTGTGTTTAATAAACAGAATAATCACTTTTGTGATGACGTGAATCCTCGTAGGATCCAGCAAATTTAATGTCCAATACGATTTTCTACAAATGTCTGGATAGGTGTGATAGGGGATCAGTTATTGGGACCATATTTTTATAACCGGTACACTTAAATCAAAACCTATATTTAAACTTTCTTGAAACTGAATTTCAAAAATATTTAGACCATCTGCCTAAAGCTATCCGGAGACAATTGTGGGTCCAACATGATGGTGCATCACTGCCTAACGCGTAATTAGTAACAAATTTTCTACAATCAGAATTTGAAAATAAGTGGATCAGGAATAAAAGGGCACATTTATGGCCTCCGAGATCGCCTGACCTTTCAATATTATATTTTTTTGCCTGGGGATTGATCAAAAATAAGATCTATTGCACTTTATCGAAAGAAAAATGGTGGACATTTTGAGCAATTTCTTCAATATTATTTTTGCTATTTGCTTCAATGCTATTTTTGTTATTGTTTTTCTATTGTTCTTTAACTGATACATATATCCTATTTATGTGTTTCTTTTTGTTGTTGTTATTATGATGGCGTTATTCATTGCCCAATGAAAAAAAAAATATACTGTATTCAGAATTGAATAGGCTAGCTAAATATCTATTAATATATTCCAAATAAAAAAAAATAATTAGTTTTGTTGCGAGTGGTAGCACAGAATCGGAAAGAGGACAAAAATAGTATCGGATACGTTTTGATTTGCTTTAAATATGATACTCTCAACGAAAATATTGAGTGTACAATTAAAAACCAACCACTCTGTATATCTAATTTAGGAAGCGAAATTTCTATCGTATCGAGTATATCGTTATATACAATAACAAATAAATTTAAATTGTTAGGAAGATTTTTTTATGTATAAATATTTTAGATTTTCAAAGTTTTAGATTTGAATTAAACTTTAGCAGCTTTAATTTCGGTAATTTTATGATTTTGTTGGAATTGAAAATTTTGTATTTATTTTTAAATAAACAAGTAACACCAATAATATCTAAAACGTATAATTATTAAATAAAATAAATATTAATTTAATGTAATATAATACCTTTCCTGTTAATCAAGTTCAAATATATCTTTCGAGTTGATTATAACAATTATTTCTACTCCCAACAATTGCTCTAGCATTTCGATAAAATTAGGAAAAAAAGTCCAATTAAGATTATATAACGAAACTTGAGAAAATTCAGTTAGTCAGCAGATTAAGATTGACTATTGCTGAATCCTAGAAAGCACAAGTTATATCTGTTTTCAGAAGACAAATATCTGAATAGACGCGATTTTAATTTTTCTAGTTTATAAAAAATGTTTGTTCTTCTAATGCTATAAATGCTTACTACGGTGCATAAATGCTTTTAAAATGCCTTTTTGTATTATTTCCTATATAACTGAGATCTTATTTGTTATAAATATTTTGTAAAATATTGCATAAAATTATTGAAGATAAGTGAAATTAAATAAAATGTATTAAAAACATTTAAATATTATGGTCGATTTGAAATGCTTATTAACTTATATTATTATTTTTACAACGCGATCACAATCAAAAACTAAAAAGTGAGTTTTTCAGAAATTAATCAAATAAACGCACAATTCTTTATTATATTAATTATTGATTAAATTAGTATGACATATTTCTACCTCTCTTTTTCAATTAAATTATTCCAGAAGAGATAAAAACCGTAAAATTAAAAAAAAAAGTAATAATTCAATATTATATATTATACAGGGTATCACAGAATAACTATTCCTAATTTAAATAATAGAAGGCACTTAAATAAACATTTTTTATTAATAAACTAATGCCTGGAAATTTCTCGGCGTTAAAATAAATTAGAAATTTTTAAAAACAATTTCAATTACAACAGAAAAGAGTAAGCTAAGGAATATTTTATTAGAAATAAAACTGCATCAAACTTTATAAAATATAATATAAACAATATTCCTTCGCATATTAAGTGGGACGCTTTCAAGCAATTCTGGTAAAATATGTTTCAGAAAAATCCTATACACATGCTGGCATAGCCGTGCTGGCAGTAAATATAGTCCCACTACATAATAGCCAACAATCCCAGCCCAAATATTAACAGAAAACTTCCATTTATGATGTAACCTGTGAACGGCGTGAGGATTTTCTTCACTTCAAATTGCGTGTATTGAAATAGTCATCTCTTGGAAAATATGTCTCGTCTGTCCATAATATACTCCTAAGAAATCTTGGTTCGTCGTTAATTTTATTCAAGTACAATTCGGCAAATTGAATTCTGTTGGGATAATCAGCTAGAATTAACGTTTGCACTTTCTGATTGTGAAACTGATGCTTCTGGTATTCCTCCAATACCCTCCATATAGATGTATGACATGTTGTTAATTTTATTCAAGTACTGTTCGGGAAATTGAACTCTGTTGGGATAATCAGCTGGAATTAACATTTGCACTTTTTAAATGTGAAAGGAATGTTTCTGCTTTAATACCCTCCATACAGATGTATGACTTGTATGCATTGCATGGGGAATGGCACGAGTGCTTGTTCTCGGGTTATTTTAAAATTGTTGCAGAACTTAGTCATCAAAGTCAACATTTCAGACAGTACGATTGGCTTTCGGATCTATTTTCTTTATTTGGAATTCACCAGTATCTCGAAAATGCTGAGCCAATCTTGAAAATGATGTATGACAGGGAATGTGACGCTGAGGACGCCTGCTTCGCATAAATTCGCCTTGCTTCGTTAGCAATACCGTAAGCTAATTCATAGGCAAGATGCATTTGTAAAATGATGCATTTTTAATCAAACACTCATTCATCTAATAAAGTTTAATTTGTGACACGTAAAATGACAATTAAACACACTTCTCTAATGCAGGAATAATTTGTGACAGACGTAAAATGACAACTACTAAAATGCCCGTTGTTTTTCAAAGGTTGCTATGATTCAATTTTTACCTTGTATACCGGGAAAGTCCTGGGGTGACAGTTAAATTTTTTCATTTTATTTCGATGCTGAAAAATTTCCGAACACTAGTTTATTAATAAAAAATATTTATTTAACTGCCCTCCGTTATTTCTGAAAATTAGGAATAGTTATTCTGTGACACTGTATACATAGTATTTCCATAAATCTTGTCACAAGGATGATCTAGAGCGCTATTAACTTATAAAAATTAATAAATTTTGGTGGATAAATTTTGGTTGATCTTTGTACTTTATTTTCATCAATAAAATGATCTGAAAAATTAATTTGGGCGGTCAAAAACAGAATCTGGTAATTGAATTTTATGAACGCATCAATGAAAGACATTAAAGCCATTCAATAGATATAAAAACTGGTATCTGAACTTTTTTGAAAGCCACGAATTATTATTTTGAGTAAAATCGCATATTTTTCGTTAATTTTAGTATGAAAAAGATGTGAAAATTTTGAGCAGAATATACTCGTGAAACTGTTGTAGACGATATCACTTTATAAGAAGCACTAAATCATTGACAAACTTCAACAGAACAAAACAACTCAAAGAGCAAAATGTTTCGATATCTAAGTTCAAAAAAATTTGTTTCAGATGAAAAGTTACTATATCGTATATGATATAATATCACCTAATGATATTCCTTCGATTATTTTCATGAAATCTCTGTGAAAACTGGTCGTAATAAACCGATTTTGCTCCATAGTAAGGCCAAGTAAACAAATTCTAGATCCCTGGATGAGTCTAAACACATTCTCCGAGACAATATAGGACAAATATTACCACACGTAACTATATATCGAAAGGCACGGGATTAAGAAGGAAAATCTAATCATCTAATAGATATCTCCCCCCACCTCAACGGAGAACCTAAGTATTTCTTCGTTTGATACATGATACCGGCAAATTCTTTTGATAAAAGAGCACCTTTTCTCTGGAAAAATAATTTAATAGATAAAAAACTCGTTTCGATATTTTGAAGATATAGTAGACGGTCACAAATTAGAACTCGCACAAATTCGAATCTTATGGAAATTAGAACCTGAGATTTTAATGCATTGAAAGCTCTAAAATTACAACTTTTAAGTTCTAATTCCCGAACGTTTTTTTCGTGTTGAAGGGGAATTACCGAATTATACGAGTACATGCAGGTTCGGGTTTCCTTCGCGTGCTTATTGTCAGACTCATACAAATATTTGTTCATCCGAACGTGAATATTTAATACGCGCACACCTATTTGGCTGACACGTCATTGAAAAGTGAAAATGAGTGAAATTCAAAATGTCAACTAAACGTAAAAAAAAACTTTTATCATTGAAAACTAAAGTAGAGATATTAAGAAAGCTTAACGTGGATGTAAAGTGTGTGATAAGCTATATAAAATCGAAGAAGTGTGCTATATTAGATGCTGTTTCCAACACATATCAGGTTTCAAGAGCTAAATCTTTACATAGCGCTGAATATCCCGAAATGGAACTTCGTCTTTATGTATGGTTTTTAAAACAACGTGAAAAAAGGTGCACTATAACTGGACCAATATTAAAAGCGAAAGCTAAGACGATTTTGTTGAAGTGTATCCCGATAAAGACGAAAGTGCATTCCATGCAGTTGATTGATGGTTAACCAATATTAAGCATCGACACGGTATTCGTTACTTAAAAATTGCTGGCGAAATATTTTCTAGTGATACCGTTACTCTATTTATTCATAAACTTCGAGTCAAGGTAGCTGAAATGGGGCTTATGGAGACACAGATATATAATGTCGATGAAACTGGTTTATTTTTCTATTACCTATCAGATTAAGACATATGTTGCTGCTAATAAAAAATCTGCTCAGAGATACAAAATACGAAAAGAACTCATTTCAATTTTACTTCGAGCAAATTCTGATGGGTCACGTAAATTAAGCCCGGTGGTGATCAGAAAAGCAAAAACGCCAAGATGTTTTAAAGGATTTAATAACACACTTAATTACAATTTTGAAAAAATGCTGGGATGACTTCGCAGATCTTGCATGAATGGTCTCACAAAATATTTATTAAGGAAGTGGGGGTAAAAAATCTGTTTTGTTAGATTTAAAATTTTAAATACATTTTTCGTTTATTATATCATCTTCTAAAGAGAATAATTTACCTCCAAATGCCCTTTAACTTATTGATAATTGCTCTGTTCATTCCCAAATCGAGGAACTTCAAAGTGGCGATTGAAACAAAGTTGCATATTTCTTTCCTCTAAATGTGACAGCAGCCGTGCAATCAATGGTACAAAATCCCATAAAGATAGAACTTACAGAAGTAAACTTCTTGCTCAAATAATAGCTGAAGTTGGTGAAATAAATATTGTTTTGGAACTCAATTCGCAATGCAAAAATTTTTTGAACGAAGCTCTGTTCAATACAACAACGACGATGAATTGCTATTAGCACAAGTACTTCAAAAAAATCAAGTATGGAATGAAGTTCTCGAAAGGAACCTAAGTCTTTTAGAAGAAATTCAAGCAAACAATTCCATTGGTGTAGACGAAATCGAAGAATAGAATGAAGATGTTAAAAACGTACTTGAAGATAAACTCAATAGCGATTATGATGGTTCAAGTAGCAGCGACAACGTAGTTATGGATGACATATTTTTAGTTTTTCTGCATAAATTATAAAAGCGTTCGGAGACAATTAGAACAATTTGAGAATTAGAATTTCCCCGGGAGCAAAGTGGATCTAATTTGAGAGCGTCTACTGTGTAATGAGATTATCCTGTATAATTTGTGTGGTTTGTAAAAATTCAGCATATCATATCTCCTTGCTTTATTTCTGTGAAAATTGATGAAAATCTACAAAAAAAAAGTAGAAACAAGCATCTCCTTTAGTAGACACATAACACCTCCAAATTGGTTTGAAGAATTCCTTTCCATCAAGAATTTAATAGACAATAAGTTAGTGCGGAAATTTACTATATAGGTACACCATATTACTGTCTTCCTATTAATTATGGTTAGAAAAAGTATGTGATGTTTCTTGGCTTTATTTTTATGAAACTTAAGCAAAAATTGTCTAAAATGTATCAGTTTGATTTCTTAACAAGCTTTGAACCAAGCACAAAAATTTTAGATCTTTCTACAAGATTAAGATAACTCAGACCAGATCAAGAAAATTGATCTGACTGTTCTGAAGGTTAAAATATGTAAAGTTAGATGATATTCATTTTAAATCTAGATTTTTGCTTACTAATTATCAAAAAAAATACTGAAAAAGTTTCGTTTTATGACCAGCAATACTTGTGAAAAATTTATAAAAATACAAAACTTTGTATATAATGGAGTATTATGATTGAATGCCGTCAACAATCCTTTAGCAATCGATAAATGTTCAGCTAAAATTTTCCAAATTTTGAAATAGCAAAATTAGAATTAGAATATTTATTAATGGGAGCGTTTCAAACTTTCTAACATTATTTTTAAATGCATTTCCAACCAAGTTAATTGCAAAAAATTAATTATATTGCACTTTGAAAATTAAATATCTTTAGGCAATTTAGGCAATTTTTCGATTTATTTTAAGGAGTTTTTATAATAATACACAACTAAATAATTTTTCCGCGCATCAACTAATTTGTAAACACTTTAGACCGGAAATCGTAGCGATAACGAACGCTTCATAAATTTAAATTTTTGAAAATACCTTTAAGTTTAATACTGAAATTTTTTCATAAAGAATCACCGTAGTTGAGATCAAAAAAAATAGATACTGTGGAATGGAAGTTTTTAATAAACGAATTAAGACTAAAATTTGTAGTCATTTGTTTAAATGAGTTTTGATAATTTAACAGCCAATAATTAAGTACAATATATATACAGACTGTCCCGTAAAAAACGCCAACATTCATAATTCCGTTATTTATTGTCCGGTTTTATTTAAACAAAAAGTAAATTTAATAGCATCAAAAACACTATAAGATAGCAGTGTTTTATTTGTTTTCAATTGTTTTCATTAATGCCAAACGACAGTCAAGTTTTTTATTTTAAATGGCAACATATATATTTTTGGCTATATTCGGATTGTATTTTTTTTTCTGAATTCAACGATGTATAACATGTTTATTTTTGATAAACGTTTATTGCAAAAAAAAACATTATAAATTTCATCTTTGTCTTCCATTATTTATAAATATTCGAATGTGTCATGAAACATTGGAAATGTAAGTATTATAAATATTATTATAAGAAACAAAACACTTTACAATAAATGTTGAAATTGCCCGCCACCTTGTTTAACACATATCGCACATTCCTAATAATAAAAAATAAAAAAAAACTTTATAAATTTCATCTTTCATTATAGTAGACTTGGCCCAGTCCACCAGCATTATGTCAATGTGCCTTAAGTGTCAGTTTGACTTTATTAAGTTTTCTGTATTATCCTGTTTGAACGTTTTGCCGCAACAAAAAGCATATTTTCGTTAAAAATGAATAACAATGAATTAACGGACATGTTACAAGTGTTCTTTGAATCTAATAAAAATCGCCTTCAAGCAGTTCGTTGGTACGGTGCTCGTTTTCCGGACAGAGAAGTTCCAGGTTCGAAAATATTTCAGAGAATTGAAAAGAATTTAAGAAAATATGGATCATTTACCAAACCAAAAACACAAAAACGGAAATTCTCCGAAGATAAGGAATTAGATGTTCTTCTTGCAGTACAGCAAAATTCACGAACTTCGATTCGCGAAATTGCACATAATATTGGGGTATCAAAAACTACAGTTCATGGTATTTTAAGAAAACACAAACTTAAACCGTACATAGCTCGAAAAGTTCATGCATTAGAACAAAATGATCCTGGCCGAAGAATCCAATTTTGTCGTTTTTATTTAAATGCATTAGAACAAGACCCGAATTTTTACAGAAGCATAATTTGGTCTGATGAATGCACTTTTAGCAACAACGGTATTTTTAATAGAAACATACATCGACAGTGGAGTGCAGACAATCCGAGATTTGTAATTGAAAATAATTTTCAAAGACGTTTAAACGTAAATGTTTGGTGTGGCATTTTAGGTGATCAATTAATTGGGCCATTTTTCATAGATGGTTGCTTAAATCAAGAAAAATACTACACTTTATTACACGAAAATATCCAAAACTTTTTAGATGAATTATCTTTGGCAAATTTAAATAGAATATTTTTTCAACAAGATGGGGCTCCCGCGCACAACGCCAGAGTAAATACTGATTTGTTGAACACCCAATTTGGAAATAGGTGGATAGGAACATCCGGTCCTATCGAGTGGCCTGCGCGTTCACCGGATCTTACGCCCCTCGATTTTTGGTTGTGGGCTTATCTACAAGATCGAGTTTATTCAACAAATCCAGAAAATGTTGACATTTTAAGACAAAGAATTAATAACACTTGTCAAGAAATACCTGCCGCTTGTCTTTTAAATGCGACCTTTGGAGTAATTAGGAGATGTGCGATATGTGTTAAACAAGGTGGCGGGCAATTTCAACATTTATTGTAAAGTGTTTTGTTTCTTATAATAATATTTATAATACTTACATTTCAAATGTTTCATGACACATTCGAATATTTATAAATAATGGAAGACAAAGATGAAATTTATAATTTTTTTTTTGCAATAAACGTTTATCAAAAATAAACATGTTATACATCGTTGAATTCAGAAAAAAAAATACAATCCGAATATAGCCAAAAATATATATGTTGCCATTTAAAATAAAAAACTTGACTGTGTTTGACATTAATGAAAACAATTGAAAACAAATAAAACACTGCTATCTTATAGTGTTTTTGATGCTATTAAATTTACTTTTTGTTTAAATAAAACCGGACAATAAATAACGGAATTATGAATGTTGGCGTTTTTTACGGGACAGTCTGTATATTACACAACCCAACAAAATGAAATTTTTGTCTTGGTGCCGGGAAAGTAAAAACAAATTTTGGATATTTTTGATGTCATATTTCCAAAATGAAAAAATATTTTCATAGCAGCTCTGATTTTTGAGATATAAGCTAATTGATTCTATTTCTAATAAAAGACAAAAACAATGACACGGTGATATCTTTAAAGGCCAAAATTGAAATTTCATACCTAAAATTAGAATCTAATTAGTCAGTTTCAGTTACTTGTTATTAATTACTAGCTATACCTGGCTAATAAACACAAGACGAATTTTTATTTATTAAGAGTTCAAAACGTAGTTTGAAATGTGATCGCTTAAGCAACTATAACAAATATGGCCAAATAACCATTGGCACCAGCTACAAGCGTGAAAGAGGAATATGAGACAATATGATTAGTCCTGAAAAATAATTAAGTACGACGAATATCCGAAGGTGATTTGTATCCTTTAAAAAATGGTAAATTCCCTGCTTGTTCAGCAAAGTGGATATATAAAATATTATTTTTTATATGTTTGGGACAGCAGAGCTAAGAATCAGTAGTGTGTTGACAGAAGTTGGCCCTTAGGTCAATTAAGAAATGTCACGATTCAAGGAAAACGAAACATAATCAACGAACCTCTGTTTGATAGAGAGAAAATCACCTATTCACCCTTGCATATCAACTAAGGGGCTTATGAAGCAATTTGTGAAGGCTTCAAATCGAGGTGAACTTTGTTTTGGGTACTGGGCACGTACATTTCCTAGGATTACAACGTAAAAACTGAATGCTTAAATTTTGATCTTTTGGTACCGAGATAAGTCAGCTTATTGAGGAGATTGAATCTAATGTTTCGTGTTCAAATGCTCAAGTAGCACAGATTTTTTTTTGGGAAACCAGACGACGCTAGTTATTCGAATTTTTTACTGATAAAAATTCGTCCTAATGCAGGAATCGAACCTACGTCCTTTGGTTTGCCGGGACACGCTCTAAACTATTAAGCTATTAAGGGACCGAATCGTCGGGCACAATATAATATGTTCTTAATGCAATTTAAGGCTTTCCCGACGATTCGAACTTCGGTCCCTTAATAGCTTAATGGTTAAAAGTGGTCCGGCAAACCAAAGGACGTAGGTTCGAATCCTGCATAAAGGCGATTTTTTTTTCAGTAAAAAATTCGAATAATTAGCGTCGTATATGTAGAAAGCATTTAAGTGGATTTACAAAAAAAAATACTTTTAAAACTACTTAGATCGATTTCAAGAAAATCTTGGTGATTTTAGTGAAGAAGAGGGGGAAAGGTTCCATATGGACTAAGGAATTAGTCCAGTCATTACACACAATAATACAAAATAAGGGTGGATTTTTGCTTCCGTTGGAACTCGGCTCCTCGTCGTTCTACGAGGAAGTTGTATTATTCTGTTTGTTCCTTTTTTTACCAAAGGACGTAGGTTCGAATCCTGCATAAAGGCGATTTTTTTTTCAGTAAAAAATTCGAATAATTAGCGTCGTATATGTAGAAAGCATTTAAGTGGATTTACAAAAAAAAATACTTTTAAAACTACTTAGATCGATTTCAACTTTCTCTTAACGATAGAAAAGAACAATGACATAGCAACTGAAGAAGAACAAGAGAATATTAACGAAAATAACGAACAAGACGTAGAGATAACAATAGAAGAAGTGTCGGAAGCCGTGAGAAGATTAAAAAGGGCAAGGCGGCAGGACACGATGGAATATATACGGAGATGATAATGAACCTAGGACCGAAAGCTGTGGAAATAATGGTCAAGCTACTAAACAAAGTATGGAGAGAGAAACAAATACCACATGACTGGGAGATAGGAATATTGATACCGATATTCAAGAAAGGGAATAAACGGGACTGCGCTAATTACAGGGGTATTACTTTGCTTTGCACGCTGGCCAAACTCTATGAATGGATACTGACCAAAAGACTAGAAAGAACAGTGGAAAGACAACTAGAAGATTCACAAAGTGGTTTCAGAAAGGGAAGAGGAGTTCAGGACCACATATTCACACTGAAACAATTAATAGAGAAATGTACCAATGACAATATATATGTGGCCTTTATAGACCTCAAGAAAGCCTTTGACAGCGTGCCAAGGGAACTAGTTTGGAACAGTCTAAGAAGGAGAGGAGTCGGGCAAAAATTAACAAACTGTATTAAAACTATATATAAGAACACAAGAAATTACGTTAGAACCAGGAACACAAGATCTGAAGAATTTGTAACGACGGAGGGATTAAGACAAGGAGGCAACCTTAGTCCAGTATTATTTAATATAATAATGGATGATGTAACAAAAGAAGCTAAAATGAAAGTTAAGAAAATGAAGGTGGGATACTACAACATGGAACCGGTAGAAATAGCAGAGAGCATATTTGCAGATGATTTGGTGATTTATGCGAAATATAAGCTCAACCTTCAGCGTAATCTAGATATATGGGCAGAGGCGTTGCGAAAGAAGAATTTAAAAATAAACGCAGAGAAAACCAAAGTTATGGTAATAGGGAAAAAAGATGATGAATTACAAATAAAACTTGACGACACTAAAATAGAACAAGTAGAAACATTTAAATACCTAGGGGTGAAAATACACAAAACAGGAACCATGGAGGCAGAACTGAATGACAGGTTAGATGCAGCATCTGCACTTTACTACTCCTTGAACAATTCGTTCCTGGGAAGAAGAGAAGTGTCAAGGAAAACTAAGACCTCAGTTTATAAAACTATATTTAAGCCCGTATTGAGATACGGAAGCGAAAGTTGGACATTGACGAAACGAATGGAAAACAAAATACAAGCAATGGAGATGAGGTTTTTAAGAGGAATAATGGGAATTACTAAGAGAGACAGTGTAAGAAATAGCAAAATAAGGGAAGAACTTAAAGTACGGACGCTGAAGGAAGATATACAACGAAATCAATTAAGATGGTTTGGACACTTGACAAGAATGGGAGAGGAGAGAACAACAAGAAAAGTATGGCAAGCAAGAAGATATCAGAGAAGACCAAGAGGTAGACCTAGGAATTCGTGGGACAGCCAAGTGGAAGACATATTGAGAGCCAAGGGAATGTCAGGGAGGGAGGCGAAAAGAATGGCAACCAACAAGAAAGAATGGGCAAGGCTGATATACGGAACGAAATTGGAATAAAATAATAATGATAGATTCTGATAGGCTGCACTTACTGATCTCATGTACCGTAACTTTAAGGAATTGTTTGATTTTTGTATTTAACCTTAACACCTAACGGTAAATAAAGTATTGATGATATATATATATATATATATATAGATCGATTTCAAGAAAATCTTGGTGATTTTAGTGAAGAAGAGGGGGAAAGGTTCCATATGGACCAAGGAATTAGTCCAGTCATTACACACAATAATACAAAATAAGGGTGGATTTTTGCTTCCGTTGGAACTCGGCTCCTCGTCGCTCTACGAGGAAGTTGTATTATTCTGTTTGTTCCTTTTTTATTCTCTACAATTTGTGTTTTATGACTTTTTCACCTAACATCATCCATTCTCGAGATATCGGCGAAAATTTTTTTTTTCTTCTTTATCGTCACGCATAGCGAAAAAATGTTTATCGTCAAACTTGTAGACCACGTCCGTACCTACAATTTGATATTTGTTTTCCCCCTCCATTTCCAGAATTACTAGTTCTAGCGCGCCGCAAAGTTGGCAAAGTAGGCAAAGTCCGTGCGAGGTTTCGATTCTATAACTCACGCGAATGTGTAGATATGTTGTAACGGATTCACCGTTCTGAATAGAATTATTGAAAGACAATATATGTAAATAAGAGAGTGAAATTATGAATAAAATGTTTAAAATTTATTATGCAAATTTGTTTTCTTCCGATCAAATAGATATTTATGTCTTCCTTCTTTTCGATGGTCCTGCGCGCTAGAACTCGCAATTTTACAGATAGAGGGCAAATAAAAATATCGAATTGTAGGCACGAGCGTGTTCTATAAGTTTGACGATAAACAATTTTTCGCTATGACGATAAACAAGAAAAAAATTAAAACCGAGTTGGTACTCCAAATTTTGTCGTATTTTTTGGCCGATATCTCGAGAACGGATGATGTTAAGTGAAAAAGTCATATGACGCAAATTGTAGAGACTAAAAAAAGGAACAAAAATTAACTATACAACTTCCCCGTAGGACGACGAGGAGACAAGTTATCGTGCATATGATACGAATACGAATTGTAGGTACGAACGTGCTCTACAAGTTTGATAATAAACATTCTTTCGCTATGCGTGATGATAAAGAAGATAAAGAATGAAAATCGAGTTCGTTTGAGAACTCCCCCCCGCCCCAACAACATAAAAAATTTGGCTTGATGCGATCTCATTCTAATTCACGGCCTATTTTCGGACAGAATGACTGAACTAAATATCGCTATCAAAGAAGACGGGATTATGTTTTGGTAAACTCCTGGAGTTGCATAAAATAATTTTTTAAGTAGTCTAGTTTGTGAAATAAATACGGAAATTAATATGGATTGCTTTACTGCTGTATCGGTGGCGTCTTTAAAATCTATATTAAAATCTATGAAGTGTACTGGAGAGATAGGTGACGGAATATCAACAAACGTTTTAAGAGATTCCTGTGCAGTAGTTGCTGACAGGTTTCTCGATGTTATAAATACGTCACTTCGAACTGGTAAATTTCCTGAAGATTGGAAAACGACATATGTGACGCCAGTACCTTAGGTTAACGGAACGTGTTGGCATGAGGAATTTAGACCTATTAACATAGTACCTCCATATGAAAAAGTTTTGGAAACGTGTGTAAAAGTCCAATTAATGGAATATTGTCAAAAAAATTCTCTAATTGAGTCGAATCAGTCGGGGTCCAGAAAATATCATTCGTGTGGAACGGTTGTGCTGAGTGTTTGCGATGCGTGGGCGAAAGTAATTGATAAGGGCAAGTTTGTTTTGACTGTATTCTTAGACTTCAAGAGGGCTTTTGAGACTGTTGACAGTGCCTTGTTTTTGTGTAAATTAAATAAAATGGGAATATCTGGATTAGCATTAGGATGGTTTGAATCGTACCTAAGTAATAGATATCAAGTAGTCAAATATAAAAATGAGATGTCTGATAAGATTATTACAAAATACGGAGTGCCCCAGGGAACAGTGTTAGGTCCACTATTGTTTATTCTGTACATTAATGATATAGTCAAAGCAGTTGATAATTGCGAAATATGTATGTTTGCTGACGACACCATGATCTATATAGTTGGTGATGATATTAGGGAGATGGTGGATAGCATGACTGTCCAATTAAATAAATTGTATAAATGGGTATGTGAGAATAATATGGCACTGAATTTCAGTAAAACTAAGTTCATGATAATTGGTACTAAATATAAGATTTCTAAATTGAATTTTAATGTTATAGATTTGTCTATGGACTCCAAGAAAATAGACAGAGTTGAGAATATGAAATATTTGGGGGTAATATTGAATACTAATTTAGATTTCAAAACTCACGTTCAATACCTATCTAATAAAATTTCCAAGAAGATATTTTTCTTAAATAGATTTAGTCATAATTTGTCACTGTATGCCCCACTGTTGTTTAAATCCTTAATAGCACCACATTTTGATTTTTGCTCTGCCATTTTATTCAGTATTAATGGGAATGAGATGCAGCAACTCCAAAAACTACAAAATAAGGCTTTGCGAATAGTATTAAAATGTAACAGATACACCCCAATTAATCTAATGCTAGAAACTTTAAGTTTATTAAGTGTAAAACAATACATAGTATATAAGACAATCGTTTTCATCTATAAAATTAAAATTGGAATAATGCCTCCTTACTCAAGTGGAAAATTGACAACGGTCGATCAAATTCACAACTATGGAACCAGAAATACCAACGATTATTATATTGAAAATTATAATAGGGTGCAAACAACCAAGAATGTGTTTGTGAACGGACTGAAACTGTTTAATAGTTTACCTAAGCACATGAAATCCAGTGGTAGTTTGAATAGATTTAAGATCCTTGTAATTGAATTTGTTAGGGAAAACTTTTAGTTTAAGTCTTCTGTTATTGTTCTAACTTTCATAGTTTATATTTTCAAAATTTATTGTGCATGTACATAGCAGTTGCTAAATAAATTTATATTATTATTATTATTATTTCGTATTTTTTTAAACTGGCATTGGACCAAATACTATTTACTAATAATAAAATAACATTTAGGCATTTGAGGGTAATTAGCTTATCTCAAAAACTCGATCTGATAGACCAAATCTGACCGAAAATTTACCTATAAACAGTTAACTAATCGTCGGCACCAAAATGCCTGTTGAGTTATGTTATTATTATCATCGTAATTTAACGAGATCAACACTAATGTTACAACATAGATGAAATCCTTAAGTATAATAATCACGTGACTTTAAAGAAATCTAATGCGAAATAACTCAAAGGTCATCAGTCCCAAAATCATATCTTTGCAAACTGTTTCGAATTTTTTTTGCCATTTCTCGGTTCGCGAATTATCAATACAGAAATAATTAAAAAAAAAAACAAATACATTATTTTTCTACAAACTACATATCTGATTTCAGTCTTTTAATGAAAACAATAGCTTTACGAAGTCCTGTCCTCTCCAATATGTAAAAAAGAATCAATAAATTATAAACTATAAAATGACAAAAAAAAATAATACATAATATATATGTATGTATGTATATAAAAAATGGAAGAATCCCTTTCACCAATTAAATATTCTTATTTAATAATCATTATTATTTAAGAAGGCTTTGATTTTTTTTTCGTCAACCTCTCATGTTATCAAATATTTTCAAAAGATCTTTACATCTAAATTTTAAAGCAAAAAAATTATCACAGAGCCAAATAAAATTTCAATTGGGTGTATGGACTAGCTGATAAAATAATTTGAGGATCCTAAAATATCTGCAATGTGTTATTATTTAAGGTAAATTTATATGGTGTGATTTTAACGGAAGCAAGATTATTTTTTTAAAATTAATGCCACGTCCACCGACCCTAAACTGAAAATATTTGATAAAACTGTCAAAATTATTCCAATCACCAACAAAGTACATAGTTATAGTATTGTTAACTAACTCTTTAGCAATAATTAAAAGAGACATTATAACTAATCATAAAAATAGTAACATATTTTCTTGCACTCATTTTCCACATATATATATATACTTAGTAAAAAAAAAATAATAACCACTTCCTACAAATTCAAAAATAGATCAATTCTTATTTAAATTAAAATAACATAGTTTGACTGCTTTATAAAAACTAAAGCGAATATATAACTCAACAGGTTCAAACAATATATATATTTATATATATATATATATATATATATAAAGATACAATAAAATTAATCTGATCTGGAGATGATTCAATTTTTGATTTCTGTTAATAATTGTTGCAATATTGTTATCTTATATAATATACGCGAGATTCAATTGTGTTTAACATTATAAAAGTCTAAAAATTCTTAAATGTTTTGCCTATAAGCAATGGAAAAGTGATTGAAGTAATTAACAGTAACAAACATCAAAATTAATCAATCTCCCTTTATGTTTGAAAATAAACTTACTAAACACTATGTGTATATATCAGTAAACTAGTTAATTATCATAATATTTATTACTCCTATTTATAATTTAAAGTAAAATTTAATTTAATTATAATCTAATATTATTGAACAATAAAAAATTTTTATTTTGTAGCAGAGCTAATAATAGAGGAAGAATAAATATTATGATAAATATTTAATGTACAATAAGCACTCAATAATATAGATTCATTTAATATTTTATACATAATATATTTATTAACATAACCTTCAAAACCGGTCGCGTAAACTATATTGTACTGTATTCCAAGAAATAAACTTATATAAGCGGGAACAAAACCTACGGGTAAAGTTTTGTAACTTCGAGATTCTTATTAAACGACCGATTTTGAACTGATTTAAAAAAGGACAACTCAATAGTAAAAAACAAGAAATAAAAATTATTAATAGTAATGATTACTCTATTGAAATATATTAATATAAATTTATAATTAATATAAATATTTTCGTAAAAAGTTTTTTTTTTTTTTTTACTTTATTTTGTATCTTGGAGCGTCTTTTTTGTGAAGAACACATCTGTAATATCAGACAGCTTGACCGTTGTATAAAATTTTCTATTTTTTTTTTTTACTTTCGGGTGCGGGGGTGTCTGATTTTTTTTTTTTTTTTATTCGGTCAACTAATAATATCCTATCTGTCTACATCTTCCCAGGTTGCGTCGATCGATTCAGTCTGC
Source organism: Melolontha melolontha (assembly GCA_935421215.2). NCBI lineage: Eukaryota > Metazoa > Arthropoda > Insecta > Coleoptera > Scarabaeidae > Melolontha > Melolontha melolontha. The sequence goes on along the minus strand of OW285242.1, from coordinate 10,385,064 downwards.
CATTGGAGCACTGTATTTCTGTCTTCTATGATAGATACTTCTGTGGTTGTTTAGGGAATTTAATGTCCTAAATACTTTGTGACACAGCGTGCAAACAGCGGTGTTGAGCGGCTGGAGATGTTGCTGTTCCTTATGTCTTTTCAACGTCAGCTTGGTGCTGAGCAGTTTCCCACAGACATCGCAGCGGTGGCTGGCCGATAGGGGGAGCGGTAGACTCAATCTTCGCGCTGTCCAGCCCGGGAACATAACACCAATTAATTCCCCCGCACTAATTTTGTTTTAGTCAAGCATGTCTTATACTACAAATTTATTTTACATACTTAAAATGTATATATGTATATATAAATATGCACATCTGTTTCTTTGCCCATTGACATTTGTACATATGATATACGCATAATATGACTAGATATGCATATATGATATATACATATGCGGAAGAAATTAATACCTATAGCTCTTAAATGTGTATATACGGGAATTGTTAAAAAGCTTGGACTATTTTTAAGTGTGGATATATAAAGAAATATTTTATTAAAGAACGAATTAGATGTTTGTGTATTTGTATTTTCTAGTTTAAACCAAATATTTTTTTCAAAAAAAGCCCAGACAGCCCGTTTTCTATTTCCGTACACGGGTAACTCTCTTAGTAATAAAGATATCGGATAAGTTAGCAAAGCTGCTCAGAATTTTAATGAGTATTTGATAGCATTTTCAAATTTGGCATATAGTATCAAGTTTTTGAGATATTTAAGGAAAATCTAAATTCGACGCAAATTTCAGTTACATATATCTTCGTAACCATTGAAGACAGAGCAAAACTAAAAATGGCATCTGATAGTATTTTTTCCCTAGAATTTAATAATCTTTATTAAATATTCATGGCACAATTGAATATCAAGATATAAAATAAACTTACGTTTTTCTTAAAAGGCAATCATAGTTGGCCATGACTTCATTAAAATACTTTCTCTTTACTCTGATTTCATAAATATAAGTTTTGGTATGGTTATTTTTTTTAAATCCTTATTATAGCGGAAGTAATTCAAATACTATTATTAATTGAAGAAATAATAGCCAAGTGGGCTTTTTAAAAACTATTTGTAACATATGACAAATCTGAAAATGCTATCAAAATTCTGAGTAACTTTGCTAATTTAACCGATCCGGTATCTTCAATACTAAGAGAATTACCCATATACGTAGATAGAAAATGGGCAAACTGTATAGTTAACAATATTTGTCAAAAACTTTTAAATTATATATATATAAATATCTTTATATTCTTAACATTGACATTAACACTTTCACGATTCATTGAGAAGAAATACATGCAAAAAACTTAACTAAAATGCGAGAATATTTTGTATTTTACGAATTGACAAATTACAACTATTTTATTTCATAACTTAAATGGTTATGTAAGTGGTTATGCAATTTTTTATTAATTTATCAAAAGAGGTGAAATTAAATTCGCCATAAAAAATAAGTATAAAGAAAAGCGAGATATTTGAATCTTCAATGTCATCAAAACATGGAAAATCAAATTTGAAAATAGGTAAATTGATACTTGCAACTAAAACCGTAGTTCCCTTTCCTCCACGATTCCATATTTGATGAAAAGTAAAATTACACATTAACAGAAAAAAGAGCTAAAAACCAAACCTGTTTTGCAATTTATCGACATGTCAGCATTTAAAAAGAATGAAAAACAATAAACACGCAAAAAGTCATTGGAATTTAGTCTACAGATGAGAACCGAAATGAAAATTAGAACAAAAACACTTCTGAACCTATAGATAGAAGAGTGAAAGTAATTCTTGATATTTGCAAGAGACTGTTAAAATGAAATATTTGTGAAAATATACCTTTGGAGAACATGTTTGAAGATCTGCGTTATTAAGGAAGTACAAAGAATTTAGAACGCAGCCAGTTATTATTTGAGAATCAGTATAATTTTTTTTTACTAAAGAAAATCATTATTAATAACAAAAACAAAAACAGATAAGATAGGTTAAAGTGAATAAATACTGGAAATACATTGCAGTGATGAGTCACAATGAGTCATAATTAGATAAAAAAAACATAAAGAGAACTTTTCGGATTGTAAAGAAAAGTTAAATCGTCAACATTCCTTGTTTGTACAGGACTCAATGTTAAAATAAGTAAAAGTAAACATCTTTTTAATAACGAAATTGTCAATACAGAAAAGTGCTATATCCTTGATTTAAAGTATGAAATAAGACAAAAACAAAATTGTGTGTAAATCCTATACAACCTGTGCCAATCTGTGCAAAAACTGAAGAGAAATTTGGGATTCGGTTGCGCCAAAAGATCATCTAAAAAAATTTAAGCGGTTATTCAAAACAAACCTTATTTTACTCAATCATAAGAGAGAATTAATAAATGAATTTTCTGTTTTTTTTTTTTAAAATATAAGGTCAATAGCAATGAAAATACAGATAAAAATTTTATTCCATTATTGTTTATATAATTGTTAAATATTCAATCAATAAGCCACCTAAATTGAAGCTGACAGTTAAGATATCAGATGAAGGCAAGAGACCAATTTTAATTCTTCTTTAACTCACAATCAGTGTCAGGTACCTCAAAACTATATTACAGATAGCCTGGCTAAGATTAGCGTTTTTGTAATTCTGACAATGACGAAGCATTAAATCCTAATTTTGGCAAAACTTTGTGAAATTCTAGGAATAGAATATATTCAAACTACAAAGGACCATTCTTCAAAATAGATGACTTTCTAATGTGATTTTTGCTATAATCTGAGTTTAAGAATCAAGCATTGAGAAAAAATTGTTGTGATTATATAGTTTTTTTAATGTACTTATAAAAATTCTTGTTATTTATTATTTATAAGGTTTGGCCACTTAAAATTATTCATATTTAAAGTATCTATTTTTAAATTACAATAAAAAAAACAATATAAATATTATTAAAACGTATGCTATTGAATTTGAGAAACAAGATGCCTTTAACTATTAATTATTTCAGATGATTGAGTCCTAGAAAGTATTTAGTAGCAAAAACTACTGCGCATTCATTAAAAAAAAGTCTTTCCAATAACTACAATGATTTTTTCTCGCTCTCTGAACTCCAACCCAGGTTATAAATATATAAAAACATAAAAAAATGTAATATAACACATATCTTTTATTGCATTCTTTATTTCAAAATTATAACCGGTAAAAGGAAAATGTTGTCAATTTTAGGTCGCGGTTTTTACCCTCAGTAGTATTGCGTCGGTATAAAACATATTTCTCAAATATTTTGAAGTCCTCTAAAAGTTCTCTAAGTTTTATTACCAAATTGGAAATTTAATTCTTGGCAAGCTTCTCTTGTTATGTGAATTATGATATTACTCGCAGATATTAAGAAGTAATCTAAAAACTTAACAAATCCAAGGATAATAATATATTTTACGAAAGAGAGTGTATTCAATGAAAATTCATATAATCATTTGCTTTGTACCACTAAGAGTCTTAACAAATTTTTAATCGAGGGAATTTTATTCTTCCGGAGATGCCCAAATTTTTAAGAAAGTCCAGTATGTTATAGATTTGAGTTAAAAACCGGAATAGTAACAAAAAAATGATATTTTACAATAATGAAATGAAATATTAGGGATTGAGTAATTTATAATTGTTTTCACATCATATCACACCCGAATCTTATAAAAGAAATCTTATAAATTATTGCCACTTTAATATAGCCAAACTGAGATATTTTAGGCTACTGTGATTTTGTAAAATTTAAAAACAAATAAAAATTAACTTGAGAATGTCTTCTTTTTTTTTTAAATTTCAGACCAATTCAATTGACTGAGAAAAATCAATCTATAATACGAGGGTCACGCTGAAATTAGTGAGATGTGACAGCACCACTAAATTAGAATTACATTTATTGCGCATGTCTTAAACTAAATAAACTTGTATGCTAACGTACGTAGTGTTAGTAATGTTACAGTGTTAGTAGTAGATGTTTAAATACATGTGGTCATGGAGTTAAGGCGAGAGCATTTCAGAGTTGTGATACTGCATTATTTTAAAATGGGCCTTAATGAAGAAAAATGCAAGCAACTTTTGGGGACGAAACACCATCTCGGGCTACGGTGTTATATGGTTAACAGAATATGGTCATGGTCGTAGTTATTTGCAACATACAAGTAGGTTCAGGTCAGCAGTCACCTCTGAAAATGTATCGCGTGTTCGTCAAATTTTGCAAGAAGATGGATTACCTACTCGATGATAGAGGCATTGGTATTGGATCCGCAGCAATAAGCCAAATCCTGAATGAAGAATTACATGTGAGAAAGCCAGGGTTCACAATGGGTGCCACATAGTTTAATAGAAGCACAGAAGGTCGAGCGTGTAAGATTAGCTGTGAAACACTGGAGATAAAAAATGAAAAAAAGGTTGACATCGGTTTATTTCTATCTAGAACGAAATATAGACTACAGGGATTTGATTGTGAGGCATGGATTGGATATGCTAGCAGTGCGAAGACAAAGGATCGACTCAGCATCGCTGTTGGCGCGAGTAGATATATTGGCACCACGCATTGCTACCAGGCACTCCACATATTTTGTGTTTTCAACACTAAAACGTAATATACTGTGCAGGGCTCCATTGGTGCATTCGTTAAGAAACGCAAATGAATTATTTATTTAACATTATTTAGCGATGTCTTTATGTTCTTATGGAATTAATTGATTTATTTATTTATTTATGTATTGGTGTATTGTCATGTAGAGTAAAAATTTTGTTGTCATATTTGGATTAGTTTGTTGGGCAAAAAATAAATTATTATTATTTCTAAAATCATCACGAGACCTGCAATCCTTTTTATAATGTTCCCACGCGCCAAGAGGTTAGGATATGGGTGCACGAAGAAGAGCTTACGCCAACGACTGTGAAAAATAGCGTGCGATGAAGAAATTAATGCCGCCATTTTCTTCAGAAGTACTGGACTTGTAAAAGCTGTCAAGCTAGGACGACAAAAGATTGTCATGGCCGCCTGGTACTCCCAAAATTGCCTACCCGAGATTCTTCTAGAACTCACAATTAATGACTTAATGCTTAATGCTACACCATGAGAATGCTTCGGCGGATATCTTTCAAAAGTTTTGGCACAAAATACAACTCTATGAAAAAAATGAAAAATATCAAAATATCGGGTTGGCTCTGCAAACTAAAGTAATTCAATGATTTGTCATTTTAATGACAGTTCAGTTACCGAAATCGATTGCGTTGTAATGGCTTATAAATTAGAGCTTAGAAAAAGCGTTTATAATTTAGTTGGGCAAATGCCTAGAGTTCAAATGGTCCAACTTTTTGAAAATCGAAATGTGTCGCGGTGAATCTATAGCGTGCAAGGTTTACCATTCCTAAATCCTTCAAAAAGTGGAAGACCAAGAGTGTTAAATGGACATAGAGCAAAGTAGTTAGTAGAAAGTGGCAAGAAAATTGGACAGTCATTGAGAAAATTTTCACGACGTTATGGTGTTTCCAAAGATACAATTTCCAGAAAGCTGAAGAAAAGTGGTGTAGAATATTGCAAAAGAATGTCTCAAATATACGCTAAATCAGCTAGAATACCGAGATGTTGGCGTGCCTTAAGGTGTATTCATTTTGCAAATGAAATCATCGTCATAAATGATAAAAAGTATTTTATCCTAAGTAATTCCGACATTAAAGGAAACAACGGTTTTTACACCGACAATATAGAAGAATGTCCAGACAATATAAAATACAAGCTAAAGGCCAAATTTTCTGATAAAATTTTAGTTTAGGGCGCTATTCAATTGTTAGGATTTCTAGACCTTAGCTTGGACGAGTTAAAGGTCGAAGCTGTGGACAGTCGAAGTTATATTAACAATTGCTGAACAAAATTGATTAAATTTAATCCACCAGAATCTTGCTCAAGATGATATTATATCTTGGCCGGACTTATCTTTTTGCCATTATGCACGCGAAACTCAAAATTGGCTGAATGCTTACAACATACGTCTTGTGCCGAAAACCGACAACCCCCTAAATTTACCACAGGCTCGGTCAATTGAAGATTTCTGGGCTATTTTGTCTCGAAAAGTGTATGATAGATGTTGGGAAGACTAGCAACAATTTAGACGGCAGATTTTTAGAAAAATTCGAGAGATCGATGTTGAAACTGTTTAACGCTTGATGCGAGATGCTCCTTGAAGACGTATGCGTATTGTTGAAGACTATGGACCTTTATATTTAATTTAAAATAAAAAATTGGTTGTTAATAAAGCTGTTAATTATATCTGTTCCATTTTTACTTTTTAAAATCTTCTAAAGAAATTAGTGCCAAAACTTTTGAGATATACGTTAAGGCTAGTGTTACTGTAAGTTTTTTTCAGTGAAAACATCAAGGTAATCTAACACCTCTCCCCCTTATTCGCTGGATTTAGCAATGTGTGATTTCTGGCTATTTTTTAATCTTAAGAAGAATTTACGTGGTTGTCGCTTTTCACCAGAAGAGGAATTGACTTCGCCATCCACGAATACTTTCGTTCAATACCGGAAAACGCCTGGCATGAGGCTTTCAAACTTTGGAAAATTCGTCTACAAAATTGTATATGTAATAAAGGAAAGTATAGCAAGCGCCAATTAAGTTGGCGCAAGGAGGGGGTGCGCAGAAGCCGTTCTTAAAAACGTCCACCACTACTCACTATTCAGTAATTGTCAGAATACATTTGTCATTGACGTTTGACGGAACATGTCTTTGCTAGGGGATCATAAAGGGGATCATCATTTGATGTAAAACCAAATACAAATCTCCCCACTATTTCTAATCCTTCGCGAACTTACCCCTCCTCGCGCCAACTTAATTGGCGTTTGCTATACTTTGAACATCAATAAAGTTTTGAACTTTCATCCAGTTTCATTACTCCATATCTCACTAATTTCGGCGTAACCCTCGTATGTATAGGCTAATTTATAAGTTAGAATATCTTTGTATTAAATTATTTTCTAAATATTTACCTAATATGGTAATTTTCTAAAAACAAGTTATTAAAACGTTAAAGTTGAGAACATTTTTGGATATTCATTAATGGATTTTATTCTCAAAACTATAAATCATTTTGTCAGATATTCTCATCCTTTAGGCGGCGTCCCATTAACCGTAAGAATCACAGAATCAAAGGGTTAGAAGGGGGCGCGACCTATTGGTTGGAAATCACTGATTTATGTACATAAACTTACTAGTAACGAGAAATGGATAAAAAAAGGAAATTTTTACCAAATAAATCCAAATTTCAGTATTTCATCCACCTGATGAAGCCATTGTATGGCGCAACAATATTGTAGTGGTATTTACAATAAAAGAATTTTTGAAACTAGAAGTTTAATTACTTATTTCTTAGCGTTAAATCCAATACTATATTTTCTATTTTTTAAACTTTTAAGGAAAAATTAGCCGTAATTACGCGTAATTTTGAAAATTCGTTTTTTGATTAAAAATATTAAAAATTTGAACCATTTATAAATATAATTAGATTATTACCACGAAAAATATCTGTTACGTGAATTTTGATTTTTAAAAATATTAAAACCCATTCATTTAATATGATTACTCGATACAATTTATAACATAGATTTTCCAATGATTTCAATCCATAAGCTAGAGTAATTTCAATACAAAAAAACACCGAAGTAATCAATGTTTTATATTATAAATTGAATAAAAATGTTCGTAATTTACTAAAAGTGGAATGTTACGGATATAAAATAATTAGACATAAATATGTGTTAGCTAGTAAACATTTTGGAAACAAAAATCAATTCCAATCATGAATCTTTTTGTTTATATTGGCCTGAAGTTTTCTCTAAAGATTTGTTGGTAGTGTCTATTTTAATTCTAATTTAAAAGGACGAATTTTATCGAGGAGTAAATAAAAAATGACATGGCATTTTTCTGAATTAATTAAAGTAATTATTTTTAAAAGATGATCAATAAATTTCTACTCTTAATTCGTTGAATGTTTAAATATCAAAATAGTAAACATAACTGCCTGATCTACTTCTATTTAATATTTGACGTTTAATGACAACGGACATGGTCGATGGTTAAATTACGCATACATTCAAATCTCACCCACCTATCTAAATTGGAAATTTATAAAACCAATTGATACTATATTGATCAAGATTAATTACGTCTTTATATTAATATACACTACTATTCATAAGTTTAATAACATCATCGAAAATTCTCAATTTAGTATAAAATAAAAGAGTTATATTATGCGAAAATTCTATTTAAAAATCATTAATTTTAAACATGAGTACAGAATTGAGATTATGTCTAAAACTCAATTCTGTACTCATGTCATATTGTCTATATTCTTGGTTCTTAATCATTAAGAGCCAAGAATATAGACAATATTTCTAAAATAAGTTGCACTTTCTTAGAAATAACAATATTACTGTCTAAAAGTAGTAATCCAATAATCCATTTTGCGGTGAGAGTTTTATTAAGGTCATTTTCTATATCTTACAGTATGTTTTAACAGATCTATTCAAGTATTTTACCTATGCCTACTTATTTCAGTTAAATATTATGACAAATGATATCTTTTAAAGAAAGTGGTGTTAAAATTGACTTCTTTCATTTCGTGTATTATAAAATTCGAAAGCAACAGTTAGAAAAAGAGAACAAATTATAATTTTATATGAATTTAACAATTCGACAGAAGAAATTGAAAATTATTTTGTGAAATAAACTGGATAAATTCAAGATCGTAGATGCAGTGGAAGACCAAGGAAAAAAACAAACACTGATGACAGATATATTAGGATACAATTTTTAATAAGATCCAGACATTACTGCCAAAGTTGTACATCGTAGGATAACAGTTAATATAACAACATTAAAAATGAGGTGTACAAAGTGAAGGTCGACACTCGAGATGTATGAATCCACCGTATTATAAATACCGCCGCCGATATCAAAGAAAGACATCAAGGAATCAGTAGAGAAATAGGCGCCCTTCTTCAACGATCAATTGAATGTTTAGAGGCCAGTGGTCAAATTTTCGAAAATTTATTCTAATAACTGTAACAATAAGATTAAAACAGGTTTGTAAATATGGTTATGGTGCTACAACTTGCAAACAAATGAAGATCGGTTAACAAGATATGGGTTTATTTTCAATATTTTTAAGAGTACAATATACTCCCGGAGTTTGGTGCGATCCTCACAACTCACCCTGTATATATAGATAATATATATATATATATATATATATATATATATATATATATATAATATAATTTTCTTTATATCTATATATATAGATATAAAGAAAATTATTTCGCTAAGAAATAAGTAATTAAACTTCTAGTTTCAAAAATTCTTTTATTGTAAATACCACTACAATATTGTTTCGCCATACAATGGCTTCATCAGGTGGATGAAATACTGAATATGTACAATACAAGTTTGAATATTTATGTGAGAATTATTGGGGAAATGGTGGTGGAAAAATTTTTACAATCTTACAATCTTTACAACCATTTCCCCAATAATTTTCACATAAATATTCAAACTTGTATTGTACATATTCAGTATTTCATCCACCTGATGAAGCCATTGTAGGGCAAAACAATATTGTAGTGGTATTTACAATAAAAGAATTTTTGAAACTATAAGTTTAATTACTTATTTCTTAGCGTTATAATGAAGTTTCAACAAGTATATCCTTCGTCAATTAACTATAGAAAATTATTTCTTGAGATTTGTACAATATAGATGATTTAGATATTCGGCGATTGAAGGTCTATTTTACATTAATATGTATATATTTAAAATAAGCTGTAAAACATGTAAGGGCTTATTTTAAATATATACATATTAATGTAAAACAGACCTTCAATTACCGAATATCTAAATCAAGTATATGTATATATATATTTCGTCGAATGTTTTCGCGGTCGTTTTTCGCGATATTTCGCCGCGTTTGGATGATTTCGTTCTGAGGACAACTTTCTTCCTGACGTTTCGGTAACATCACTTTCACCTTCTTCTTGAGGATCTTCCGGTTGCGACGGTAACTTCAAAGTTGTCCTTCTCAAGACTAAATCATCCAAACGCGGCGAAATATCCCGAAGAACAATCCTTCATATATATATATATATACGAGGGTATATCAAAATATACTGAGACTGGTGTTATAACTTCTTTTACAACTAGAATTTTATAACACAAAGAATACAACATGAAACCCCCATCTCTAATCATCATATGCAATAAAATTTTGTGTTCGGCTGGGTGAAACTCCAATTGAAACTTTTGAAATGATTAAAACTGCACACTCAGATGATAGTTTATCACGATGACGAACGTTGGGTGGCATAATAAATTCAAAGAGGAAAATGAAGCCCAACGCGGGCGACCATCAACTGCACGGATTTATTAAAAAATTGCAGAAATTAAAGACTTGATCCAAAATAATCGTCGAATTAGGATATATCGAATTTATAACATTGTTAATTTGTCTTATGGTTCCACTCAAAAAAATATTCACGAAGATTTAGGGTACCGAAATTTCGCGGCAAAAGGGATTCCAAAAGTGATGGTCGATGAACAAAAATCGAGTGACAATTAGTCGGCAGTGGTAAAGGCAACTGCAACATAATCCACAGTTTCTGAACAATGTGATTATATGTGACGAGAGTTGGTTTTACCAAGACTTTAATTCAGGATCGTGAATTAAAGTCTTAAAGTATGCAATGGAAGCACAAAGACGATAAAAGACCGTAGAAGGCAAAAACTGCGAAAAGCGCCGGTAAAGTGATGCCCTTAATGTTTTTTTTTTAATAAATTGGGCATTATTTATGATCACATTGTATCTAGAGAACATACGGTAACTGGAAAGTACTATTCTAATGTACTTAGAGGAACCCTAAAAGCAAAATTATAGAAAAAACGGTTTTATCAATACGTCAATTGGATTCTACATTACGACAATGCCCAGGCCTACAGATCAGCGATTTGTCAAGGAACACTTGAAGAATTGGGGGTGGAAATTATGGTTCACCCTCCCTAATGACCTGACCTTGCTCCATGTAACTTCCATTTGTTTCCTGAAGTGAAAAAATAATTTAGAGGTCGAAAATTTGACTCGAATTTAGAGCTCAACAACGTGGTGATGGGTATACTAAATAGACTCTCAAAAAATCTACAAAATGATGGCACAAGTGTATTACACAGAATGTAGAAAGTACTTTTTTTTAAATCGGCCAAGATTGCCTACTTTCTCGGCAAAATTTCAGTTACCAAAGTAAGCTTTTCCAGTATTTTAGTCCGTTGCTATGCAACTATCAGAAAACAGTCCGGGAAGATTTTTTTCGTCCTAGGCCGGGAAAGTCGGTAGCTTTCCCGTACCGGTGGTTTTTATATACATTTTAGACAGTAAATAAATACACGCAGACAACATTTTCAGCAGCTTTTACTAACTCCGGTGGCGTCCCGCACATCACGACATCATCAGCACTGTCCATTTAAAATTTTTAAGTAGGTATTAAAGCGATATGAATCTGACCTTTTCCACAACAACTGTCACTGAAACATCACCGTCACGGAAACGATTTCATAGGCAATTATATGGTAATGAAAATATGTTATGCATTTATAGCAATTCTTTAATTTATAATAATGTTGATTCCGATTTCAGAAAAAAATATTATGTGTACCTCGTAGTAAAAGCACATTCCCGGACTCCAATGCTTGTTGGCCCCGGCTTAACGCCTCGGCCTACAATTTACATTGTCGTCCGGGAATGTATCGCTTTTACTACTAAATACACAATGTACTATTGAAGGATATTTGTTGAAGTTTTCTAAATAAATGTTCCATTTTTGTAATACAGCATTGGTCACGTTATTTTCTGATATTTCCTCGTATATATTTAGAAATTTAATATAAAATTCTGTTTTTCTGATGTAGATTAAGCTCTCCAAGTACCAACGTATCTATATTATGTCATAGTAAACTTATCCTTTTATGCGATGTGATTAAACTTATGGACGGTGGTGTACAAAATGTCTATACGAAATGAAAAAAATTAAAAGATGTTAATGTTACTGTATCTCCAAGGAAAATATTATATATATTATAGCTTCCTAGCGAAATAAAATTAATTTTCTTAAATAAAAATTATATCTTGTGGTAGTTTCAATAAAAAAAGTTATCCCAAAATGGTTCTCAGAAAATATCTTAAAATATTGTGGTTTTTTTTTAATAAGATTGTTCAAAAATTTGTGGGGGATTTCTTTTAAAGCAGTTATGGAATTGTTAGTGCAAAACATTACGAGAACTAATAAATAATCGTTTCGTATAATAGTGCAAAGCTTTCTCCAAATAATAGAAGACAGAAGAATTAATGTATTCAATAAATTAATAAATAAATAAAAGCAATTCAAGGTTATATGAATAATATATAAAGAAAACACAAACATCTAATTTGTCCGATCTTAATTGTACAGATATTTATAAGGTAAGAAGGGGTTAGTATTGCAACAGAAACCATTACAAATTTAAGGTGTGTCGAGTAAATTTTTTTTTATCTAAATCTTTAATAAAAATTCAGCAATATTGCATTAGAGAAAATAGAATGGCCACATGCCCTCAGCAGTTTTTAAACTTTTTATACAAAATCAATCTAGTGAAAATTTCACATTATGCATTTTCACGCTATAATAAAAAGATTATATCACAAGTTAAAGAAGTCTCTGGAACTCCGTTGCATAATCGAAAAATGTCATTTTGCCGATTTTATCCCGGCAAGTATAGACATTACTACATTGCGATTCACATAAGCACAATATTCTGTAAATTTGTTAATTATAAATTGAAAAAAAAAGGTAGAATAAACATGATATTTACCATCAGCAGACATTCTAATATTATAACATTCGATTAAGAGTTTAGTTAGTTAGTAAACTTAAATTGAAATTAGTAATTTTATACTTATATGAATCGTGTATAGTAAAAAAAAACTGTGTATTGTTTATTATCAGTTCACAGATAAAAAGAATGCGGAGATATGACGTCTTCTGTTTTAATGTTCTTGACGTTTCTGTGGTATATGCTCTTGTGGTTCCTCAGAGAGTTCAGACTGCTGTAGACCCGCTTGCAAATGTTGCAGACGGGCTCCCTGGACGGTCTCATATGTACATTCTGTATATGTCTCTTCAGTCGGGTCAGCGAGGACAGGCTTTTGTTGCAGGGTTGACAACGGAATTCGTCCACACCACCTGGCGGCAAAAAGGCCCCATTAGCCTCTTGGTTGCCGCTTTAGCGTAAAAAGCTATTTACACGCGGGAGGACTAGACAATTTTTTTAATTTTTTTTTGCGATTGATCGATTTGTGTACACTACATAACTAATTTTTTTTTATAAAGAGATAATCAATTTTGAAAGCCTGATTTCAAAGATGACGATTAATCATTAAATGTGCATACGAAAATGAGGCTTTAAAAAAATATAAAAAGCATTTGAAAGGTATACAGAGTTATTCTGAATAAGAGAATTTAATTTTAGATTAAACATGTTTATTTAATAATAAAAAAAATTCGCTGCGTAATTTTATTTTTAATTTTGAATTACTTAATAAAACCGTTTTGAGACCGCACGAAATACCCAGCTGTTGTATCGAGAATACAATTAACTTTATTAAATTGTAGATATCGCATATTCGTAACTTACTTATGTATAAATCCATTCATTGTAAACTAACCATATGTAAACAAATCCGTCTGCATATATACAAGCGACACCAAATACACGAATGGCACATATCAGGTGAGTTAAAACAGACAGCGATTCTTAAAATTTATGCGTTTAAATTAATTTCTTTCACATTTTTTGGGGGGAATTAGAAATATCACAATTGGAATATATTTTAGTAGTATAATCTAATAATTAAATCAATGACACTTATTCAGAATAACCCTACTTAGTAACGATGTTTTAGTACTTTTCTTAACTAGTTGTCAGTAACTTTTACGTAGGATTAAAAAAGGTTCTAATAAGAAGATATTCACCCAAACAAAGGTCTTTTTTGTGCTAGATTAATTCGTTAAGTGCTTGTAATTAATTGATTCTTAAACAAGTCTGATTACTACAGTGATTGCGAAGTTTAAAATTTTCTAAATTAGCATTACAATATTATAATATAGTTATTTCTGATTCTAATAAAATTTATAAGCAAAGTAGTTAATGTTACAATTAATTAATCACAGCTGCAGACTTGCTTGCTTGTTATTTGTATTTTTTATGTTCGTTTGAAATTACTATCATCAGCCAATAACTTCTAAATGGGTTAAATCTATGGTTTATTAAATATATTTAAATACCGTTTCTAAAACGAAAGTCTAAAGCTAGTCATACACCATCATAAATTACATGTATTTCCTGAACAATATCTTTTGAAGCGTGTATTATAGAAATTTGACGTCCAATTTTTATATCGACTTCTACATGTAAAAATTTTACGAAATAGAACTTGTTCTAAATTTCAAGGTCAGTCAGGTGTATTTCTAGTGAATTCTAGGGATTATAGTTTTTTAAATTGGTTGAAGACGAGAGTGTTGATATTATGACATTAGCACACAAAGTGTCTCGTATCGTTATGTTCAAATTTGAGGAGTGTAAAGTAGACATCATTTCAAGTAACAAAAACGCAAAACTTGTATATGCATTTTTATTTGTTTCGAAGTTACAGATATATGAATGTGATTGAGAAGGTTCTTACTTATTTCGTAAGTGCTGAACCATGAATATCATACAATAAACAAATGTTCAGATGACTGTTAATGTTGCATTTTTTAATAAAGGATTACATTACGTTTCAGTTCATACAACAGCTTATTAGTGAGTGGACACGTTTTCTTTATTCACAATGCCTTACCGATTTTCTTCTAAAGAGTATGCGGACATGCATTTTGTGTATGGGTACTGTAATGGCAGTGCATGTCAAGCAGTTATTGAATACCGACATCGGTTTCCCGATAGGCGCATTCCTCATTACATAACGTTTCTAGAAGTACACAGACAATTTCGGGAATGCGGACTGCGTGATTATCTTTTCGACCGTGGAGTAAATTTGCTAGCAGGCTTAGAGGAAGAAGCAGTAGCTATTGTTACAAGGAATCCAACACTCAGTGTACGTCAAATCGCTAGACAACTAGGAGTGCCACGAACGACAGTTTGGAGAATTTTAAAACGTGAGGGCTTATATCCATATCACTATCGCAGGGGACACGGTTTGCTTGAGGCAGACCACTATGCTCGTCTAGTTTATTCTACCTGGATATTAAGACAGTCACGGCTTTATTTTAATTTCTGCAGAATAGTCCTCTGGACAGATGAATCTACGTTCACGAGAAGTGGTGTTACAAATCTGAGAAACTTGCACAGGTGGTCATCAGAAAATCCCAAAGCTATACGCCCATCTAAATTTCGACATGAATTTTCTATTAACGTTTGGGAGACCCTAATCAATGACTTGTTGACTGGTCCTGTCGTTCTTCCTGCGAACAATTACCTTCAATTTCCTATTGACGAACTGCCAGGTCTTTTAGAGGATGTCCTACTGAATGTTCGACGAGACATGTTGTTTCACATGGATGGGGCACCACCACATTTCGGAATTGCTGTCCGAAATTGGGTTAACGTCAATTATCCAAGATAGATTGGTCGAAGTAGTCCTGTTGCATGGCCACCCAGATCACCCGATCTTAATCCCCTTGACTTTTATTTATGGGGGTACATGAAAAATTTAGTCTACGCCCAAGTTTCCAACACAAGAGAAGAGTTGTTGGATCGTATTCACCTGGTTGCCGAGCAAATTCGACGAAACAACTATGAAATTCGGATAAGTACTTCTTCTGTTGGTATACCGGCAAAAGCCTACATTCAACAAGGAGGTGGGCATTTTGAAAATATTATTAATTGAACTTTTTTAAATAAAGTTAGTTTTTATTGACTTTAGGATTACATTTTTTTCATGATCTGACAATCACATTCATAGATCTGTAACTTTGAAACAAATAAAAATGCATGTACAAGTTTTGCGTTTTTGTTACTTGAAATGAAGTCTACTTTACACTCCTAAAATTTGAACACTTGTATAACACATGGTTTTTATTTTTGGTTTTGTAACGAGTTCTTTTTCAAACGAGTTACGGTAATGAAGGCATTGTTTATTATAATAATAGCAGCAACTGCCTCAGATTCTTTCATTTGTTTTAAAATACAAGTCTTTAATAAATTTAAAAAGACAACACTAGAGAAGTTATTTCAAGTTATGCCACGTACTGCTAATATTTTCTTACTATCTACCAACAAGAAAATGTCATTCCCTTTTGTCATCTTGAATCTAAATATTAACGTGTATTGTAGCAATAAGCGTTTCAATTTTTACATGCATTATTCTATGATGGCGTATTAACAGCTTGAAAAGTACAATTATTACAGTTGCAAGGAATTATTTTTTAGGTTAGGAATTTTGAACTAATATTTATTGATTTTTCTAAGAATTACACTATCTTAGGCTTTGTCATATATTTTATATCCGTTTGAAATCCCCATGCTTACTAGAAATTATTGACTAACTTCTAGTAGATAAATCTTAAAAACTTAACATCTAAAAAGTTTAACTATTGTCAGAGCTTTAACGCCAGAGTATATAAAAAAGTGCAATTAATACATTAATGACTGAGCTAAGTTTTTTTTTTTAACTCAAATGTTAATTTGTTAGCAAGCCTTTCGCACAAATAAAAATTTAAAAAGGCGAAAACATATTTTAAAGCGTATCCAAGGCTTGATGTTACAACCGGTGCGATGGACTGAAAATGTTTGAATTTAATTTTTTGATTGTGGGATTAAGTTCTGCTTGAGTTGAAGGGAATTATAAGAATATTTTGAGTTGTTAAAAGAAAATTCCGCCTTGACAGAGAAGCAAAATCTACTACTTGTAGTAAGAAAAGTTGTTCAGAAGGAGGAGAAATTATAGCCCTATACAAAATTTCAGGATCTACATACTTAAATCGTCATTTTTACATTATACAAAATATATTTTATTTATCAAAAATTCTATTTGTAGAACATTGAGGTATTTATAACAAATTTAACTTACAAAACGTAATAATACGAGAGGTACCCTAAAAATTTCCGGAATAACCACTAGATGGCACTTGCCGTATATTTTAATATGAGTGTTTTAAACTTTGACATTTAATAGTGAATGTCAGTGACTAATTTCGTGCAGGTTATCGATCAACTGCTGTTGTTCCGTACGAGACATAATTGAAACGGATCGACGTGTGACATATTGAGAAATAGAAGCATTCTTGGGCATTGGTAAAAGTCAAATACAAACGATTTTACATGAGTATTTAGTAGTGAAGAAACTTTGCACTCCACACAATTTAACCAAAGCTCAAAAAATAGCTCGTATGAGTTGGTTCAAAAAAATGCTTCAAAAATTCAATCGTGGTGCTTCTGCCAAGGTCAGGTGATCTAACAGTATTAGATTTTTAAAGGGATTTCTTCAAACAACTGTTTACTCTCAATCAATACCTTATAGTATTAGAAGAGAAATACTATAAGAAACATCGTACATCAAATACACAACGAGGAAATTCGGAAATTTCAGTGAATCCAAACATCACATGGAAATGTGTGCAGTAAATTGTAGCAGTTAAATTGAATAAATAATTTATTGTAGATCAATGTTGCAGTCGATTGTAGTTTTGTTTTTGGTTCGTATGAATATGTCCAGGTTTCGTCACCTGTTACGATACTGTATACTATCGTAACAGGTGACGAAACCTGGACATATTCATACGAACCAAAAACAAAACTACAATCGACTGCAACATTGATCTACAATAAATTATTTATTCAATTTAACTGCTACAATTTACTGCACACATTTCCATGTGATGTTTGGATTCACTGAAATTTCCGAATTTCCTCGTTGTGTATTTGATGTACGATGTTTCTTATAGTATTTCTCTTCTAATACTATTAGGTATTGATTGAGAGTAAACAGTTGTTTGAAGCAATCCCTTTAAAAATCTAATACTGTTAGATCACCTGACCTTGGAAGCCACGCAATCAGGCTATTTTCAGCAATCCACTTTTCTCCAACACAAACACAAAATTTATCTATGCATCTACGCATACTAACGTACAGGGCGTGCAGGACATCCGTTTTGCTGGAAGTAAATTACTTGTCTTTCTATCCACAGCAAGTCATCTAAGTACTCTTCCCTAAAACTTTCAAATAGCTGTAGATGAACATTCTGATTTAACAGTCCCTTTACTAGGAAGAAAGTTCCGATAATGCCAAAACGACATGAGGCGACACACCATACATTTACTTTTTGGTAATACTGTCTTCTACAATTTATCCGAAAGTTTTGATATTCTTTAGACCAGTAGCGATGATTTTAAGAGGAAATAACTCCATTTGTAGTAAAAGTGGCTTTGTTTGAAACTTGTCTTTCTAGGTTCCTTGTAAATAAAAGTAACGGTAATTTAAAATACACTATATTTATAATAAGACACATTAAATAACATTTAATAACTAATAATAACAGTATTTATTTCAATATTTATTTCACATTTATATAACAATATCAACACGACAGCGATCACTCGTTGAATGAATCCTCTCCCTCCATTTCGAGTTCTTATATAGGTCTATACACAATTCAGAATTATCCGGAGCTTCTAGACTTTTCCGGGCGCAGGCGTTTTCGGCGCAGGATATCATCGCCAGACCGTCGCCTGACGTATTACGAATTACTCACATCACAATATACATTATAAAAGTTTCCTTTTTCAATACATTTCTCATAGATGGTAAGACAAAATAATAATCTGCGACCTTTATCACCGTCGATAATGTGTACAAATATTGATTTATTATATATATTACGTTGTTTTGGATTTACAAATTCTTTCTGCAATTCTAATTAAATAATAATAAGATGGAGTGAACGTTCCCTCAATGACAATCTGGGTTGTACTTTCGCCGAATAAATAGTAACAATAGTTACAGCATTGCTTTCCTTATGTGTCCTTTTTCCTTTCTTAACGTTAAGAATGCTGAACTTAATGCATGTGAGATTTCATGATTATTCAAATCTCATCTCATGTGCAATTGTCGATTAATTTTTGCGTTAGTTCTACAATGCCGGAGAATGTGTACGCAACACGACAAGACGTCAACCATACAGTTTGTGAGGATAAATGAAAAATGTATAAAAGCCACGTGTCTCGAAACGTGCATGTACCAGTATTTCATTCTTATTAGAAATCGTCAGTACACGACATTCGGAGACAGGACGACTTTTATTTCTATACTGCTTGTATCTATACGAAATATGTTGCACTTAATGCATGTGAGAATTAATGATTATTAAAATCTTATCTCACATGGAATTGTCGATGAATTTTTATGTTAATTCAACAATATGACAAGATTACTCCTGCCGAAAAATCTAAGCGCAACACGTCAACCATCTAGGTTGTGAGGATAAATGAAAGAAGTATAAAAGCCAAGTCTGTCTCGAAACGTCCATATACCAGATTTCATCTTCATTAGAAATCGTCAGTATACGATATTCGGAGACAGACATGACTTTAATTTCTATACTGCATGTATCTATAGGAAATATGTTGCACTTAATGCATGTGAGAATTAAAGATTATTAAAATGTCAATCTCACATGCAATTGTCGATTAATTTGTTGAGTTAATTACAAGATTATTCCTGCCGAAGAATGTAGAGGCAACACGACGTCACCCATCCAGGTTATGGTGATAAATGAAAAACTAATGTAAGCCAAATCTGTCTCGAAACGTGCATATACCAGTATTTCATTCTAATTAGAAATCGTCAGTACACGATATTCGGAGACGGACATGACCTTTTTTTCTATACTACCCCTATACTGTTAAGAATGCGCCCAGTTCAGGAAATTTCCTAACTATTCGTATGGTAGTCAGACGTGTAAGATTGATGTGAAGAAATATCTCGTTAAACTGCGGTGACACATCTTGTATTGCAAATTTCATCGCGCCCATAACATTGAACAACAGTTCTCTGCTGTAACTTAACATTATTTAACAGGAATTGAAATTTGAAAATTTGAAAAACTACGAATTGTCTTACAATACTTAAGATTAGTCAACGATTGTTTTATCATGGCTTCCTAGCGATTATGTTGAATAAATAATTTATTGTAGATCGATGTTATTATTACGTTTCGTAAGTTAAATTTGTGATAAATACTATTTACTTCGTTTAATAGTCTATGATTACAATTTTAAAGAAATAAAATTTATTTAGTAAAATCTTTTAAAATTAATTTTGTTTAGGGCCATAATTTCTCATTCTGATCAATTTTTCTTCGTAAAATTTTGCCGTATCGTCGACGAAAAGGTACTTTTTACCTCTTAAGGCCGAATTGTTTTTCAAAAACTGTCTATTCAAATCTAACAGTATTTAATCCGACAATCTTCAAATAAAATTAAAAAATTTTAGTCCATGGCATCTGCTATAGCATCAATCCTATGACGCACTGTATATTCATAAATTAGATTCACTGAACTATCCAATTTTCGTATATTTTTTTTACAATTATAAATCGTCATCTCTGAATATCTATCTCAAAATAAATAATACTATATAACTTCTAATGCAGATATTTTAATATAATTTAAATAGCCTTACTAAATTTTTAATTACAAGAATATTACTTGTTAGAAGAAAATGTATAGAATATCGTAAGTACCATACGATGTATTTAAACGGCGGAGGAACAATCATAGAAAAGAATTTCAAAACATATTTTCAAACAGAACCGAAACGATGACACTGACTACACAAGGAAAACTCACCGATGACATATTATGACACAGAAATATTCAAAATTTGAGGAAATCTACTGAACAGTGTAATTTAGAGATAAGGTGGACCAAACTTTCGCTTTAATATAATCGAACATGTTCTAAATGTGTACAATATTATCTTAATACAATTTTACAAGATACACATAGTTTGCCTTGAATTGGTTTATTTTTAAATAAGGAGTTTATCGTAATTACAATGAATTAATATAAAGCATGTACAATAAGTAACAAAAAAAAAAAGTTATTATCGAATTGCTTTATTTCTAAGTTTTAATGAGATAAAAATTAAAACGCCTGATCTCCGTACTAGACCTTGGATACCCATAGAGTTGGCGCATGATAAATCTCTTACGTAATATACATGATAAATTTCGGGTGCTTATTTCTTTGGTGTCTTTATGGTAAAGCTTTTCTAAATATTAAATACAGTTACATTCTTGTATATTTTAAAACTACAGATAATATGGCGGTATGGCGGCCTAGTGATTAGATTATGAGCCTAAAGATCCTGGATTCGGATTCCGGACTGTCTCGTTCATATTTTATAGAATTCATTATTTACGAGGGATGTTTCCAAAGTTCTAGTAATTTAGCTATGTTTTTTTTTTATTTTGTCAATTTACATTAATATTACAATGTAGTTTTTGAACATAATCGCCACTTAATTGAATACATTTATCCCAACGATAAATTAATTTTTTTAAACCGTCCTCAAAGAATTTTTTCGGTGTCTATTCAATTCATCTATTTGTGGCACGTTTTACGTCAGTTAAACTCTCGAAACGAACACTTCGTAAAGGTTTTTCAAATCTGGGAACAGATGAAAATCACTCGGTGCGAGATCCGGTGAATAAAGTGGATGCTGAGGCAATTCCCATCGTAAATCGTCCAAAAATTTCTTCGTTTTTCTTGCTGTTGCGGTCTTGCAATAACGGACGCTTATGCAACTTACCAGGCCGTTTTCTGATAAATGCTTGCCGCAGTAGTCCGGATAGTAAGTTCAAATAATATTCTGCGTTAACCCTACACTGCGCAATTTTTTTTTGTTCGCCGAAAAAAAATTTTTTCAATGTAATTTTGTGTGTAAAAATATGGAAAAATAATTAAAAAAATCCATGTGTAAACATTAAGTTTTTATTTAAATAAATGTATATGTATCAAATTTGCTACATTGTGCAGAAGTAGTATGTAAGAATATAAGTCACTATTTCGTATGATATTGCAAGAAACAATTATTATGCTTATTAAGACATAAGTGTAAAGAACATTTGGAACACTTTATGAAAGAAAAAGATTTACATCCTGGATTTTTGCAGCGTTGTCTCGTTTCATCGTGAGTAGGCCAGTAGCTATAGGAGTCCTGATGCACTTCTTTTGGAGGTACGTAGACAGTCGTAGCAGAGCGTGTCTTTTTGGCTTGAACACTTTTTTCAATGTCACTAGGCCTTCCTCTTTTAAGTGTAGATGTACTTCCTTGGTTGCATAAACAATATGCTATTTCAGCGCGGAATTGTGCTAAAGGCAAATATTTCTCATTCCGAGTCGTACTGACTTTCCTATACAACAGCCATGAATTTATTACAGTCATGTCTAACAAATGATAAAATAATCGTAAGTACCATTTTTTAGTTCGCATTTCTACCTTGTAACGACCAATCAATCCATCTAGCAGGTCGACACCCCCCCCATATGTCTATTGTACTCTTTTACTAGATTGGGGCATGAGATTTCGACGGTTTTCTTATCTTTTTTGTCAAACCGTTTTACTTGTGATAGGGGTAATTGTCCAGTGAAAGAAGATAAAAGTAATACTGTTTTATTATCTTTCCATAAAACGGAAGAAATGTCCACTCCTTCGATATTCGCCACATATTCTTGGCAAGTGCCGCGCCTTTCCTTCGCCATTTCATTGTCACTAATCATTTTGCAATTAGGAATTATTGATCCTCTTACTGTTCGAAGAGAATGTATACCGCATTTAGCCAAGTGAACAATTAGAGGAATTAACGTATAGAAATTGTCAAAATATACTCTGTAGTTCTCATTATGTGGTACGTTCCTGCATAAACGTATGACAATATTTGCACTGGATCCTAAATCTGGCTCTTCTGGTTTTCTATTCTTCGGATTATTTTCGTCACCGGTGTAAATTTCAAATTTGTACGAAAATCCGTCTGTCCCACAAAGCAATTGTACAATTTGTATCGCCATTTGTGTGGTTTCATCAGTAGATACTGTTTCATATAATGTCTGCTTTTTGTTGCACATAGTTGTTCGTCGACACAAAGATATTGTTGTAGTGGGACAGTTTGAAATTTATCATTCAATTTGTTTATTGCCGGCCGTAATTTATGCAGTCGATCGTGATCCGGATCATCCCTTGGTTTCATTTTTGTGTTGTCATTAAAGTGCAGATATTGTCGGATTTTAACAAAGTTGTTATAGCTCATGACTTCTCTGATTTTGTCAAAACCAAGTGTGGAGGACCAGTAACTTCTTACATTAGGCATTCGCACTAACGACATATATATACAAATTCCAATATATTTGTTTATATCTTCCTCAGTTATTTTGGCAGGTTTACTGGGATCTTTTTGTATGGAGAATAGATTACTTTGCTCTACTATTGTCAAAATGAGTTCTTTATCAAAAAAAAATTTAAAGAATGACAAAGGACTGCTCAGATTATCTATATCTGGTGGAAAATTTGCTATTCCTCGGAAAGTTAAAGCGTTGTCATCTATAATCAAATTTTTTTTTCGCCATTAAATATTTTTATATCTTTCTTTTAGCTCTTTTGCTTCTTTCTTAGGATCCCTCTGCATATGTTGCAAATTATGGCTAGCTTCAGCAAGCTCACTTCCTTCGTTTTCTACTTCCTCTTCATTTCTTTGATCTTCTTCTTCTTGCGAGTATTCTTCGTTATTCTCGATATTATTATCTTCAATCACTAACCCGTCTTCAAACTCAATAGGCATAGCTAATATAGAATTTCTAATTTTTTGATATATTTCTGATTCTTCGTCGCTCTCCTTTATGCTATCATAATCATCTTCACTTTCAGAGAGATGTGCGATTATATCTTCCAGTTCTTCCTGTCGTAGATACTTCGCAACCCATTTATTTTTTTTATCCGACATTATTTAACTCGCATATAAACAAATAACACTCTATAACACAATGTATCAGATATGATACATCTCATCTCTCATTTTCAATGAGGATATTTCTTAGAAAATTTATTGTTTCCACTGAATATATTATATGAACCTTAGGTGTACTAATTTTATAATTCTTTGTTATCGATATGTAATTATACGATC
The DNA here is from genome assembly GCA_935421215.2 of Melolontha melolontha. NCBI lineage: Eukaryota > Metazoa > Arthropoda > Insecta > Coleoptera > Scarabaeidae > Melolontha > Melolontha melolontha. The sequence continues at coordinate 10,360,765 of OW285242.1, read as the reverse complement.
GTTTTATAATACTTTCTTGCACGTGGTTATCAACACACAATACACCGCCATACATTCCCCTGTTCCATAAGTAAAAAATATGCGCAGACGCGTTGGTACAAAAATCAACCGTAGTTATGGCGTATATAGAGATGTATTAGATTATCTACAAAAGTCACAGTGTGAATTTCATGCTCTCTATATTACATTTATAGGTTTAAAGGTAGTTGTATCAGATCTGCAACACTGCGCAGTGTAGGGTTAATTGTAGTACCTTTCGTCAGATAATACATAAAAATAATCTCTTCGCAATCCCAGAATACAGTAAGCATTGCTTTTCCAACAGACGGATCTGCACGAGCCTTAAATGGAGGCCCTTTTTCGGATTTACGCTATTCTTTGGATTGACTTTTGGTCTCAGGATTGAAATAATGAATCCACGTTTTGTCAGTGGTTATTATCCGTTGCTAAAATTTATCACCGTAACGGGCTAACAGCTCTTGAATTTGACGACAAGTGTCAGACTTATTGAGTTTCTGTTCCGATCCCAACAGCCTTGGCACCCACCGGGCTGAAACCTTACTTACACCCAAACAATCATGTAAGATCTCATGATCTGTACCTATCCCTAGGCGTTTACTAATTTGAGAAATAGTCATTCGTTTGTCCTCTTCCAGTAGGTTCTCCACGGAAGTAATGTTTCTTTTATTTACCGACGTGCTCGGGCGAACACTGCGTGGATCATCTTCTAATGATGTTCTACCACTTTTAAAACGATCGCTCCACCGATATACAGTACTTTTAGATTCAGCAGACTCACCAAACATTCCTTGCAGAAGTTTAATCATTTCTGAAGTTTTCACACCGTGTTTGCACAAATAGAAAATTCTTGCTCTTTGAGATTTAGTAGCGTCTTCCATGGTTACATAAACAGTGCTACGACAATGCGTCTATATCGGTCGAACACCTGCATCAGACTGAACGATATTGCACTGGATAGTTGCATAAACATGTCGAGACTTGTCTGTTATCAATAGCATTGCGTATAAGTTCCACGTAATTTAATTAGAGCACAAATCCCAGAACTTTGGTAAGATCCCTCGTATAAGGTGAATAACTATTGTTCTTACTAATGCTCAAAGCTATCCTGTAACAGTTGCACCATCTTATCGTTACATATTTTATAATTTGGTAAATATATGAATTTAAGTAATTTTCTAAGTTTTAAACATCTTTGTTATACCAGAGCGGATTGATATATAAGATCTCCAATAACGACATTGTCTGAGTAGTGGGGATAGAAACAAGAACAAGAAACTAATTTCAAGTATCTTAGCATGCAAAAATTCATATCCTGTGTATCGCCGTTGAGTATCGGTGGGCGCCCATCAAAATTTACAAGCTGTTGAAAGCTGTTTATGGTAACAATTTCTCGACTCGTCCATCAAAATTTACAAGCTGTCGAAAGCTGTTTATGGCAACAATTCTATGGATGTGAAGAATGTTCGTTAGTGGTTTCGACGTGCAAAATTATGTTATAAAGGCAAAATGAAGGTGTATCAATTACGCATGAAAAGAATCTAAGACAAGTGAATGCACGCCGGATTACGGAAAACCAAATTGCTAGGCTATGAGATGTTAGTCGAGAAAGAGTCCATACAATTAACGGATATCATGAAACGACAAAGAAAAAACATTTGTCAATAACTTCTTAACCAGTATCGATGTGAAGCAAATAATTTTCTCATAAATATTATCGCCGGGGACTTCGGTTCATAATTCAGGCGCCAAAAATAAGCGCCGGTCAATGGAATATCGTCTTTCTGATTCCCCACGTGTACGCAAATTCAAAAGAGTTCGATCAGTGGAGAAACTCATGCTCTTCATTTTCTGGGATGCAAAAGGAGTCATTCATACCGAATATCTGCCGCAGGGATCAACAATTAATTAAATAAGACTAAAACTTTACGATCATTAAAGAATCGTATCCGATTAGGTTAAGGCCGGAAAGAACGAATTTTTTTTTGCACCATGACACCAAGACAACACCAGCAACAAAACGATGAAGATGGTGACGAGCCTGAAATTCACGGCTGTTTCGCGTCCTCTGTTCAGTTCTAATTAGGCATGTTCACTAGTTGCTCCCAAGTTGAAGGATGTATTGAAGAGTCAATATTTATTATGAGACATTGAAGTTTGAGCTACTGTTCCAATGGTATCAACATTAAACAAGAAAGCTTTTTTTACACACGGAATGAAGAAACGGATTCAACGTTTGGAGAAGTGTCTTGCAGTAGATGGCGATTATGTGCCAAAATAATTATGTACGTTGGTGATACTATAAATTTGCTTCATATTGAGACTGGATTCATTATTTTTTACTTTTTCATTCTTATTTTATAGAGTTGGAGACCTTATATTTTAATCCGCTCTCGCATATATAGATCAAAATATGATTTTAAAATATTAAAGTATTTGAAAATCTAAGAAATTCACGGATATAGAAGCTACACTAGATAAATTTCCTAAATTTCCTATTTTTTTTTAAATAAAATTATATTTGTCATAATTTTTAAAATAGAATAGTCGCTTTATATAAATTTAGCAATGTCTAACATATATTGATGATAGTACATGGTTTTTTGGTTGCCTTTCACGATTTGTCATTTGTAATTCACTAATTCTCAAATGACTTTACCAACTGCCAAATTTGTGTCAATTGTAATTCCCTTTTATCAAAACTGTTTCACTATTTGTTAAGTGATTTTCTCTATTCTTATGCAAATAAAATAATAGCAAGCAATAGAAAGCAATCGAACTCATGTATATTTATTAGGAACCAACGAAACTTATTATGTAAAATAGACAATAAGTAATGAAATTCTTAAACATTCAAGTACAATTTACGAAAGAATTTCAATTCTTCGTAAACAATCGCCTAAGTAGGACTCCATATGTTGTATGTAGTGAAGGCAGTGTTCCTGAGTGATATTTTCTGATACTCTGTGGATGGATTGATATAGCTCATCCGCATTTCTTGGTTGTGATCTCTTGATGTAATTTTTCCATTGACTAAACAATTCCTCAATTGGATTCAAGAATGGGCTATACGCCGGAATAAATACAGCATGGTGGCCATGAGTTGAATAAGATTTAGTACTTCAGCATTTTTGTGAAAGCGAACATTGTCCATTATAAGATAAGCTCCTACGATATTATCAACACGAAAATGAATAATCAAATTTAACAGATACTCTGAAAAATGTTCCACGTTGTATGGTCTATCCTGTATTTGAAATAAATATAACGAATATGTAAAATTCATTCCAGCTACAATTGAATAATTTCGTCCTCTAACTTGGGCTTTACGTAAACATGCTGGAGTATTTTTGGCAGATCTACCAGAGGACACTCTTGAGTAAACATTTATACCAAATTCATCAATGAAAAAAATTTTGTCTCTCTCATGCATAATTCTGTTGTATTCAATTGCATAATCAAAACGATTTTGTATTATAGCTGGTGTATTTCTTCTTTCTGGTATGCACGTCACTCGTTTCATAGAATAATGGAATTCTTTTAAAGCCCTATTAATTGTTGATGTAGATATTTGCATGTCGGGCCATTGGCAAAGACTCTTTGCTTGTAAATCACGAAGTATAAGAGTACAATCCTCGTCAATTCAATCACATATTCGTTCCTTTTGAGCTTCATTAAGCTGTTGCTTTCTATGACCCGGAGGTTGTTTAGGTATCTGTCCCGTTTGCACATGTTTTGCATAAATTTTACGCACTGTATTCGGTTTGACATTAAACTGTATTCCCACATCAATAGAAGATTTTCCCTGATTCATGGAGTTAATATAATTAATGCGCGCACTTCGTTACTAATTTTCGCATTTCGCCTTCTCACACGCTCCATGTTACAGTAATGACAGTTCATGAAATTATTTTGACAAAAGATGAAATTCATTTGACAAATGTGAATATCATTTGAATAATGGTGAAATACAAATGACAAATGGTGAAAGACAAATAAAAGAGTGAATGTCATTTGATAAATAATGAATCACAAATGACAAATCGTGAAAGGCAACCGAAAAACCCTGTATTGATATTATAACTCGATTAATAGAAGATTTAAGGATATATTCAACTATTTGGAGGACGCGGTATCTACATAAGGATTGAGAATAAATACAAAAAACCAGATATACAAGGTGACGCAAAAGTTGTCACCCGATGTTATTTGGCTTTAATTATTTTACGAATGAAAAGCTTTGGTTCTGGGTTTGGATTATGTTTATTTGATGTCTTACATTTTTTTTCATTAAGTCGAGAAAATGATGTCGACCAAGTAGCCGCCGCCAGAATTGATGACCATGCGGGTCTGATTTATGACATTTTCCCATTGCCAGAACTTCCGGCGATAGTTTCCCGTATTCTTGACGGATATTCTCTTTGAGGGCTTCAAGAGTTTGAGGTTTGTTGACATAGTCTCGTGACTTCAAAAAACCCCACAAAAAGTGGTCTGGAACGGTTAAATCGGGCGATCTTGCTGGCCAGTGTATATCGCCAGAATGAGAGATAAGGCGACCGGGAAATGTAGCCTTCAAAATTCCGGATGTGGCTCGTGTAGTATGCACCGCTGCTCCATCCTGTTGGAACCACATGTTCTCCAGTCCAAATTCATCCAATTAAGGAAAGAGAAAGTCGTTGATCATGGCTATGTAGCGCTCGCCGTTCACAGTAGTCGCATGTCCCGCGGCGTTTTTGCCCGATGACGCCTCCAGCGTAAACAGCCCACCATGCAGTAACTTTGAGCGGGTGTAATGACTCCTCGTGGGTTATACGCGGATTTTCGATGGCCCGGAAGCGATAATTTACTTTATTCATATATCCACAGAGATGGAAATGGGCCTCGTCGCTCAAGATAATTTTCGATGAAAAGTTGTCGAGATCCTGGATGGCCTGAACGTTTACACGGTTACACGCGATTGGCGGTCAACAGCTAACAATTGATGCACTGTCTGCACATTGTAAGGGACCATCTTCAAGTTTTTACCAAAATTCTCTGTAAAGTACCGTCGATTGATGCCAAATTGCACGTCGTCTGGTCGACACTCCGGGGTTCTCTGCGACATCTTCAGTCACAACCGCGATGTTCTCAGCAGGACAGCTGCTCCGTGGTCGGCCAGACCTGGCAGCATCTCATGTTGTCCCACACTCTTCAAGGCGAGCGGCTAAACGCCGTAGTGTTTGCCCAGTTGGTGTCGGACGATCGGGAAATCTACGCCGAAATTAACACCATCGACGGTTCTTGAGGAGTATAGTGATCCATGTCTTGTTGATGTGTATTTTGTATCTGTTTACTTCATAAATGTCAAAGCAAAATTGACATTTGCCGCAATTTTCAAAAATTATAGCATCTTCCGATAGGGTGATAACTTTTGCGCCACCTAGTATGATACGATCACTTAGAAAAGTTATGAACAATGAGTTTTAAATATCTTGGTTCCGGAATTAATAAAAAAATTAAATGAGGCGAGAAGATTAGAGCTAGGCTAGTCGCGGGTAACAAGTGTTATTTTGAGTTGAAAAATGTATTAAAGTAGAAAACGGTATGGCAAAAGAATAAAATAAAAATATTCAAAATTATTATTTGTGACCTAAGCATCTGAGTCATGGTATATAACCAAAAATTATAGAAAAACATTGAATAGTTGGGAACAAAAGTAAATAAGAAGACTATATCAATCGAAAAAATTGGAATGTGGAATATATTAACAAATCGTGAATTAAGAAAAGAAGATATGGGGAACCATGTATAACAACAGAGATTTAAAGGAAGCGAATAGCTTGGCTGAGATTCAAAGGAAACAAATAGCATTGGCTGGGCTATCTAGAACGTATAAGACCTGATAGGGTAGTTAAGATGGTAGAGAGAGGCAAGTCCAAACGCAAAAAAGGAATAAGCCAAAGCTAAAACAAATCGACGAAATTCTGAAAGACTTAAATGCTATAGGTGCGACGAGGTGTAGGATGGAAAAATGTAGTGTTTAGTGTGGGAATTTTGAAATACAGGTTACATGTTAGGAAAGAAAGGTTAAAAACTGCATAATGCCGTTAATTAATTACCATCTAAAGGATAGAAGTAACTCGTATTGTTAAATTTTCCATTGTGTAATTTAAATTTATTCCGGCGTATCGCTGTTCGGTGAATTAGATGACCTTGAACTGCCCTGGATGGAAAAGCGGTAGTGTGCGGAAAGTTAATTATTTTTGCGAAAACGTAGTCGAAGTAGAACGCCAAGCAGGAAAAAGCCAAAGTCGGTTGATAATTTTCTCCAACCTTCTTGAGTCGCAAGCGGCACAATTGGCTGTTCCAAATTATTCACTAACTCTTAACCTGATCCGTAATTAAACGTGAAATTCTATAAGTCGAAGAAGCGTGATTTAACTTCCGTTACGAAGATGTACTTTTTGTCACTTCTAAAACGTCTTTACACTACAAAAGGCTGTCGCTTAGTCTCTTCCGCGTACCAGCAGACGCTAGCAGAAGGGGATGATAGTTGCCAAATTCAAACACAGATAGCGATATCAGCACTCATACGTATTAAATGATGCGCAAGCAAAATAAGATATCGGTACTCATCAATAAATAATGAAAATTATTAAGAAAATTTTAGAAGGGAAATAAAGGCGTAACAACAATTAATTATCGCGTCCAAAAAATCTGGTTGAGAAACCTTTAGAATGTCAAGGTAAGCCCAAACACAAAAAAAGTATTAAGCCAAAGCCAAAACAAATGGACGAAATTATGAAAGACTTAAATGCTGTAGGTGCGACGAGGTGTAGGATTGGAAAAGTGTTTTTAGTGTAGGAATTTTGAAATACAGGCTACATGTTAGGAAAGAGAAGTTAAAAACTCCATAATTCTGTTTGGATACATTTCAAGAGAGTTTGCAGCGACTGATTATCGCGTCCGAACAATCTGGTTGAGATAAAAAGAGTCAAGATCCTTTATGGACTACAATACTAGGGCCTAAGCAATATCTAGTAATGTAACGAATCAAATTTTTGCGTGTGCTTCTTTATTACTACGTTGTATTTAAAACTTAAAAAATAACTAAATTAGATTTTGTTACTTAATTTACATGCTTTAATATATCTAAAATAGTCTATTAAACATTGGAATATAGCTACTAATTAAATCATAGAATTCAAAAATTTATTGAAATTACTTCAGATTCATTGGAATATAGCTACAGTAGAATCTCACAAATTCGAACCGTCCAGAAATCAGAACCGCCCATTTCAATGTATTGGACGCTCTGAAATTCGAACCTGTGGTTCTAATTTGTGTGTCTAATCTAAGTGTTTTTTTTATGGTTCTTATTTTCACTAGAAAATATTTTTTTTTCTACGATTTTGAACTAAATAGGCGAAAAACCAAATTAAACACTCTAAAATTAGAACAGGGGGTTCTAAATTCTGGAAGTTTTTTTATTTTTTTTTTGTATTTTCACTACAAATTATTCCTTTTCGCTCATTAAAGTGAAAATAAAACGGGGAATCACCGAGTTATTCGTGGTGTGTACAATTCGGTCATATGCGTGTCAAATTTGATATGCTTGTACAAATTTGGGTCAGTTGATGACTGAAGGTCAAAGTGAAGTGTTCATACGTGTGAAAGTTAAATGCCAAACAAACGTAAAAAAAATACCTTATCTTTGGATACTAAGGTTAAAATATTAAAAAAACTTAATGAAGGCGTGAGTGGAAATCGTTTAGCTCAAGATTTTAATGTGACAAAATCTTCCATCAGCTACATAAAATCAAAAAAACAAGAAATAATGGATGCAGTTACCAGCACCTATCAGGAAGCAAAAAAAAATCTTTACATAAGGCAGAATATGAGGAAATGGAAAATCGCCTTTATAAGTGGTTTTTAAATCAACGTGAAAAGAAGAACACAGTGACAGGACCCGTATTAAAAGCAAAAGCTAAGTCAATTTTTAGTGAAGTGTACTCCGATAAAGATGAAAACGCATTTACTGCAAGTGATGGATGGTTTTCCAAATTTAGAACCCGTCATGGAATACGGTTTTTAAAAATTGGTGGTGAAATACTTTCGAGTGATGTTGGTGAGGTCACTCCATTTCTAGACAGATTTCGTGCAAAAGTCGCGGAAATGGGGTTATTGGAAACACAAATCTATAATGCTGATGAAAGCGGATTATTTTTCCGTTGCTTTTCAGATAAAACATTTGTCGCTGCTTGTGAAAAAAGTGCCCAAGGATTTAAAATTCAAAAAGAACGCGTTTCAATTTTACTAGGCGCAAATTCTGATGGCTCACACAAATTAAAACCATTGGTTATTGGAAAAGCTAAAAAGCCAAGAAGCTTCAGAGGATTTGATAACCCACTTCATTATGACTTTTCGAAAAATGCGTGGATGACTTCCCGGATGTTTCATGATTGGTTTCACAAGATATTTATCAAAGAAGTATGTTTAACCAATGCATATTTTAAGTTCCATATTTTTTTATTTTTTTTTTTTTGTTCCACAGGTTATCCGATTTTCTGAAGACAATAATTTGGCCGCAAAAGCTCTTCTGCTTGTAGATAACTGTTCCGCTCATGCACCAATTGACAAACTTCAAAGTGAGGATTGTAATATAATTGCATATTTCTTGCACAACAGGTACAACAGACAGTATTAAAAAATTCTTGGTCCAAATTATTAAATTGGGACTCAGGCGATTACGACAGCGATGATGATTTGCCACTAGCACAATTGGCTCAACGAAATCGGGATTGCAATGAAGTTCTTCAAATAAATCGTAATCTTTTGAATGAAATTATGCCAAACAATTCCGTAAATGTAAATGAAATCGAGGAATGGAATGAAGATGTGTTTACTGACGGATCTGAAGCAGAGAATAGCGATGAGGAGGCTTCAGATAGCAGCGACGTCGATATTATCGACATAACGCCAGCTATTCCTAATTTAAAAGTCCTTGAAGGCATCAATAATTTTATAAAATGGTGCAAAACCAGTGATATATTTTCCAGTAAACACATGTCTAACCTTTTGGACGTCCGTAACGATATCGTTGTATCCAGTTTAAATAAATAAAAAAAACAAACAAGTATTACTGATTTTATGTTAAAAACCAATTAAATACCTAATAATTAAAAAACTTTTTGAAAGTTTTTCTTTGAATTTAATACATATGTTCAATTAATTAATGTTAATACAAAATAAAAACTGTTTTGTGTTAAAATAAAGCTTACATAACTAGTTTTACATATTATAATTTTATCATTTTCTGTAAAAAAAAAGTCCAGAAATTCAAACTGCCCGGTGCACAAAGTGGTTCTAATTTGTGAGATTCTACTGTACTAATTAAATCATAGAATACAAAAATTTATTGAAATTACTTCAGATTCAATACTATGATGTTTTCCATTATTACTCAACAAATATTAATTTCGTGCAACCATATACAGAAATTTCAAAAAAAGTTCTATACTTTATTAAATTTTGAAACAAAAAAGAATTGATTATATAAAGATTCATTTATTTTATTTATATATTTCAAATTAAACCTCTATAGACTATGGAGGAAATCCCTAAACTATTTTAATTTAGAGCTTTCATAGAGAAATTCTATCTTCACTCAAAGAAGTCAAGTGGGTTAATACAAGGGAGTGATTACCTTCGAAGACAACATCATCATATTTTAAGAATACTTTCGTTCCTTAATTTACTAATAATTCGAACAGTATCCTAATTTCTACAAAGGACAATCAAAAATCTTACAACCCTACTAAAATATGTTCGTGTGAGCTCCAAAGAAATATAATTTTCGTATATGTAAATATGTTCAAATGTTTCACTAACAAAGCTTATGTTTAAATGTCTAATACATAACGACAACAAATATAAAGGACGAAATGTATGTTGCTTATTTTAATATAATTAACAGACTAAATAATTTTTTTTTAATATTTGTACTAAAACGTTTTTATATTTTATTTTCTCTTGGTAATAATAAACCAGTATCAGCAAAAAATATTATACGATGTGTTAAGTGAGCCTATCCTATAATTTACAATTGTACCTATTTCTATAAATGTTTATGCAAAAATCTCGAATTGACTGTCAAAAAATTTAAAGTTAAAGAAAACTTTCTCAAATTTAAATCTAAACTTTGAAAATAATGATGTAATGACAAATATGTTTAAGCTAATAAAAAGATGCTTAATGGATTAGGAATTTTTTGGAAAGAAAATTATTCCAATCTGATTTTAGTTTCTTAATTTTATTTAAAAATGAAAATACATTAAAATATATCGATTTTTATATTTTGCCTAGAAAATATACTGACTTTCAATAAACTCCGAACACCCAGTACCTACGAGTTCATCAATTTTAATAAAATTTATACAAAATGTTTGTTTAATCAAACTTAAGAAATGATTACATTTTCAAACTAAAATATTGAAAAAAAAAATATCATTCGATAACTCTTCGAGGCATGCTTGAAATTAAATGATTTATGGTATCCCGGGTAATGTCATCCCAAGCTTCTTGAATTCGGTGACGAAGGTCAAGTTGGATATTTGGCGGTTTGGGTATTGCCCAGTCGAGTACCAATCATACCCCACACATGTTCGATTGGTGACAAATCTAGAGAGTGAGAAGACCATGGTAACATGGTCACGTTGATTTCTTGTAAGAACCTTGTAGCAACTCTTGCTGTATGAGAACGTGCGTTGTCTTGTTGGAAGAGAAGTTGAATTAAGAAGCTTCATAGGTAAAGCAGTGCTACAGGCTACAGTATGTTTCGTATGTAATAATTTGCATTCAAATTTCTCTCAATCAAAACTAGAGGTGACTGGTACCGTATGCTATCGCACCCTAGACCATCACCGTGTACCGTTCGACAGCAAATTCTAAAATTCTGCGTTTTCCACGAAATCGCTTTACTCTACTGCGACCATCGTGGACCCACAGACAGAATGGGAACTTGTCAGAGAACACAAAATGATTCCATTCACCATCCCAATTTGATCTGGCGTTACAACAGTTAATCTGAGCAGAACGATGTCGAGGTGTTAGTGAGAGAGATAAAAATGGTCTATACGAACGAAGCCCAAAACCACGTATTCTGGAATATATCGTTGCCATAGAGACTCTTTATTGTAAAACTCCTAACCAAGCATTTCCAATCGATCGGATTGTGGAAACTCTGTCTTGTAAAGTCGTAATCTTCAAATGGCGATCTTTCCGTGTTGTAGTTGCTCGAGGTCGTGTAGATCCATGACGACGGTTATGGATTCTTTCTTCAGACTACCTGGACGAACACTGTAATACTGTTGATACACTGCGTCTTATGCGGTTGAAAATTTGTCTTAACCGGCTTCCCGTAGACCAACAATGTGCCCCCTTTCCAATTCACTTAAATGATTGTAATAGTTCCGTAAATGGCGCCTAGGAATAATGGCTTAATAAATTGAGAATAAATCGCTACTAAATATTGCGTCAATCTGAAGGAAACGCAAATTTCAAAATATAATTTTTTGATCAAACAAAATAAAAAAATTGTACATCTGCTTGTCACTTCTTTTCAGAGACAAAACATAGTATAAAAAATTTCATTGCAATTGGTCGACTCTTTCTGGATGTTCGGATTTTTTTGAAAATCAGTATATAAATATTTACATCATGTCCTGTCCATACTTACTATGGACTAAATATGAAGATACGAAAAAACTAACAAGTTGAAATAGCAACAGATTACAAAACTAATGCAAGATCGTAATTTTTCCTCCCATTTCCTATAATCAAATTCGGGGAATATAGATAAAAGAACAATACAATACAATCTCTATAATATAACACAAATGATTATACCTACGCCAACATTTTCCACTTACAAAAAAAAATGAAGATAAACATATTTACGCAAAAGGACACGAAACCAAAAAAAAAATATAGATTACAAAGAAGAAAAATAGCAGAAATTAGAAAACATAATATTTAAATTACTGAAGGTACTAATCTTTATTTGTTAACCACTTTTCCTTGTTAAATAACCATTTTTATTAATAATAATGTGAAGTACATAATGAAATAATCTCTCAGCTTAGCAAAAATTTCTAGAATTTAAAAAAATTCAAAAATAAAATATTTATATTTATTTGTAAACATATTTCATTATAAACTTATATATTTGAGAGAGCTAAATTGAATTTATATTATTTTTATTTGCAATTATATAAATTTAGTTATAATATACAGACAGTCCTCGAATTAGAACTTTAGGTAAACATTATTGTCCACTTGGTGTATGAATATTTTTGCTTTGCTAATCTGCTTTCTAATTTGTTTTAATGTCTTAATTTATTATGATTTTTAAATAACTTATAAACAACAATAGAACAATAGATTCCTATCTTCAAAATATTGCTTGGTTAAATTTAACTTAAAGAGCCGATAGCTGATACTAAAATTAATTAAGAGTGCTTTAAATTTAGATAAAATTTTAAGTCAAAAATTTCTGCCTGGCTACTACAGATATTGCCTTTAAATTTGTGATAAACAAAAAGAATTCCTAAATTTATACAAATTAAATAAGATGAAACGAGAGGTTAGAATTAGGTCCAACTCCATTACTAATTAAAATTTGTGGAAGTGAACTTATCAAGGCGAAATGGAACAGGAGATTAGTAAAATAAAATTATTATGCTTTGAACATATACTAAGAAAAAATGGAAAAGTAATCCGGAATAGTCTAGATATCCTGGCTATAAGCACATCATCAATGGATATAAAGAACGATTAAACAGAGACAACGATCTTCCAATTGACCAAGGACCAACTGACAAGAACACTTGGATGCCATATAAACATTGATGTCATAAGTAGAAGTCAATGTGAATGTTTTCAGAAGGTACTTATCCAAAATAACATTAAATGTAGTCGCAATATAAGCAAAGCATGTAAAGAACAAAGAGCAATTCTTTTCCAGAGGAGGAATACATGGCTACGAGTTCTTGAATCCCACTTAATCATCGAATCTGTGAGGTAGTTACATATACCTGAAGCTAAACAAATGTGTTTACATGCCATCTGCTAAATAATAATGCAAAAGTAGTATACAGAAAGGTGATACATTGGACCCTTCAAGTAATAATGAAAATTTGCCATCCTAAAGAAATATAGGAAAGTTTCAAGAGGAAGAGATCAACAAATCGTTACCAAAAATTAGAAACATCATGAAGAGCAGGTATAGATTGAGAAAATTGATATCTCTATGTCTTAAATACGGAGACTTTGAATCTCTTAAATAGTTTTTTATTTACTTGTTCCTGTTATTTAAAATAAATCTCTACGTTGCTTGAGAAGTTTTAACCTCTATTTTTTCAAAAAATTCTTTCTTTGGAGACTGTGGTTAAGTAAAAAAACTTAAAAAAAGGTATATAACCCCTTACCACAATTATTAATCGTATCCTAAATACGTATTTCGACAACTAAGTTGTCATCATCAGTAGGTAAAAACCACTAATTAAAAAGTCGCACATGGGGCACAGTAAAGCGAGAGAACCGCTTACGCAATAACTACTTTACACCGCGTCCACGTATAGACTAATTTTAAACATGCGATTCTAAACTACGGGAGGTCGAAGAAACACTTATCCCTAAGGAAAAGGTCTAAGCATGTGTTAAATCTCCGAGTTGAAGTATGTCGAACTGAAAGACGGCCAACATTCCATCAAAGGGAACGGCAATAAATATGTCCCAATAACTACAATTTTAAAAATTTAAAAAACGACGATGACACAGTTAGGGTAATAAAAATGAATGGTGTGATGAATGAGTGGTTTTTACCTACTGATGATGACAACTTAGTTTTCGAAATACGTATTTAGGATACGATTAATAATTGTGGTAAGGGGTTATATACCTTTTTTAAGTCTATTTTTTCAGTTATTCGAACAAATTCGATGGAGTTCTTTTCCAATAATTTAGGCTTTATTTATGACTTAAATTATACCAATTACAAATGGGCATCGATTATCCGTAATTCGATTAACCGGGAACATCAATTATCCGGAATCGATAAAGAAATACAAGTCTACCGTGTGCAAGAGAAGCTTTTAGCAGAAAATATTAAAGTTAAGAAAAAGAAACAAGCCACATTAAATGAATTTTTTAAGTAATTACCAGAGACCGGACATATCCGGTTGAAATGACGTCGTCATTACGACGGACGATGTAAATAGTCTACAACATCTGTAAGTACATCACGCAGTTATTGAATGCACTATTGATCTGGCTAGCGCACACATCTGTTTTCATCGAGAATTGCGACATTTTTTGTTGGATATTTACAGTTAAATTTCTGTTTTCATGGGCGTAGATAGAAGCGGGTGAAGTTTTAATAATTTAGTCTATTTAGATTATATTTCGCAAGATAAATAAAGTGCTGTGAGTTTCTTGTTTTCATAGTTTTAACTGTTAATTACATCGTAATTTTTGTGATAGATCCTGTTTAATATCGTTGGATTGAATCTACTTCTCCCAATTAATTCGATGTAAGTGTGCTTTGAATTTCGTTCACTTTCGATAACTTACGCATACATTTTTAGTTTTCATTTATTTAGATCTAGAGCGTTGTTTAAGTTACTTTTTCAGATATGATATGGAAGAACGTCGAGACGGCATCGTAAAACAATGGCGAGTTGGATTGACGGTCATACTGACTGTATGTCCATTGTCAGTGATTTCGAAATTTATTGCAAAATCTGTAAAATAACGTTAAAAAATTGACGTACGTCACTTAGCATCGCAAACACATGCACAGAATTTGGAACTGTTGGAATCTGACAATTTTAACGAAGAACTCTGTGAAACTTTTATGGCGGCTAATATTCCATTAAATAAACTTAACAATCCCACTTTAAAAATATTTCTCTAAAAATATACTGGTCGAAATGTTCCTGATGAATCCACCTTACGCAAATATTATGTTTCTAAGTGCTATCCGAAAGCAGTAGAACGCATTAGAAGCCATCTTTCAAATCAGTACCTCTGGATAAGTGCCGATGAAACTGTCGATATATTAGGACGCTGTGTGGTAAATGTTGTAGCTGGTGTACTACATCCAACTATTCCATATAACGCATATGTAATAGCAACAAAAGTTATAAATACAGTTGATGCGGAAACAGTTGCTAAAACGATTAACGAGAATATTCAAAAAATACTTCATTCGGACGCCAAGTAGAAAGAAAAAGTACTTTTATTTGTAAGTGACAGTGCTGCGTATATGTTAAAAACAGGCAGACTATTAAAGGAAACATATCCTAATATGCTGCATATTACTTGTGTAGCACATGCTCTCCACCGATTCTGTGAATATATCAGAGACACCTTTCCAGAAGTTGAGAGACTTGTATCCGCTTTTAAAAAAGTTATCAGAAAAGCACAATTTAGAGTAGCTCTTTACAGGGAAAAATTGCCATCTGTGTCACTGTCTTCCTCCAGTAATAACTAGATGGGGGACATGGTTGGAAGCTACTAGTTTGTATGCAGAGAATTTCGATAGTTTACAAAATTTCGTTGCATGATTAAATGACGATGCTCGGAGTATTTTTGAGTGCAAGGAACTAACAAATTCCACATTTAAAAAATCAGTTGTACTTTCTTCAGGAACACTTTGGGAAATTTGCCAAAACTAATCACTTATTTTGAAAATCGAAATCTCAAATTAAATGATATTTTAACGACATTAGATGTGGCTATTAATAATTTGAAAAGTATTTCAAGTACTTCGGATGTGGCCTTCGGTAAAAGTTAGACGCAGTTTTGAATAGAAATCCAGATTTAATAACATTACTGCAATTGTGTATGGGGACAATGCCTCAAAATCTAACTGCTAAATACGCGGAAATAAAAGAATATTTCCAGTATGCATCTATAACCAGTTGTGATGTAGAAAGGACGTTTTATATCTACAACGATGTATTTCATTCAAAGAGAACAAATTTTACAGAAGCGAACCTTGAGAAAGTATTGCTAGTAAATATTAATACTCCTTTACTCAACTTGAACTACAAAATGAACAAATAAAAATGTATTTCGTATTTTGCAGCCGTATATATACCCGTCTGATTATTATAAGTATAATTATATAAATAAAATTAGAAAATTTAAAAATACAAATGTTCAATAGTACGCTCGTGGGTGTCATCAACCTCTCGTGTCCGGTCTCTAGTAATTACATAAGTAATAATTAAACTTTGTTAATTTTATGGCTTGTAAGTGTGTATATTGATTAAATAAAACAAACATTTTAAAACGCGTATAAAATTTGACCTCAGTCCGGAAAAATCGATTATCCAAAACGATCCCGGTCCTGATCGTCCCGGATAATCGATGCCCAACTGTAACTCAGGACAAAAGTGCAATTATTTGTCTCTTCTCAGTAGCCTTACACCGTCGACATTCTTTTACTTCTACCTTCAGATAACACAGATAACTGTTACTGTCCTCCAAAGCTATTCTTTCGGCAGATTCCGTATATTTTTCGAAGCCGCATTTTCGCGAGGTTTGTTGTGAATATATTTCTTACATTCAGCAGCTAAGTAATCTATTGCCTTCCATTCGCCTATATGCTCAGCATAACGTGATTTTTTTGAGTTGTTTAAAACGTTTTTTATTAATTCTTCAGATACTTTTCTCCTTGCAATGTTAATCCAAATATAATTGTAGAATTTAATTTTTCAATTTAAAAAAAAAAATTCGAATAATTAGCGTTGTAAAATGTAGAAAACAATATTTACATTGTTGAAATTGTTGTTGAAAATGCAATTAATTTGCATTGATATTCTGATTTATTCTGATATCAATTACAGGAGTTAAAAAAAAGTTTAAATCCTATTATTTTGATGAAAGGAATCCACTGTAGGTTTGCGTTTTATGCGCTTACAAAAATAAACTCTTTTTTTCAATTTTACTATAAAGATTTGCATTAAATTTGACAAAAAGAAATCACGGAAATAATATAATTTATGACATAATTCGAGGAATAACTGTATCAGATTCTAAATTCAAAAAAAAATAGCACAACATTATTTGGTGTATTTCAGTAAAATTTTTACATACAATGGTTAAATATTTACATTTATGCAACACGTACAGACCAATTGACATTTCAACTGCTCCAAATTATTCTCAACAACAAACAACTTACAGTTGGATATAAGTGGTTGAGCGTAAATATATGAAAATTAAAAAAAAAATTAAGATGATTGATAGTTTGTTGTATGTAGTTTGCGAAAATGAGGTTGGAAAAAGATACCTATGTTGTGCAATTACTTTTTTACAGACTAACCTTTCAATTTGTTCGATTTTTAATTCACAGGTAAAAGATTAAAAAAGAAAAAACTAACAGAAAAAAAAAACCGATGTACAGATATTAGTTGCATCGTAGCATAATTCATTTCGGAAACGATATGAGTTTTTCTTTACGAAAAATTTGTGTCAGTGCCATCGATAAGAGACGCGACAGAATCAGTTTGTATTTCGTGAAAAACTGAATGAAAGCGAACACGCATTTTCTGTAAAAAAAAAATAATGGAAAAGAAGTTCCATCCGATAGCTGTTATCGTAATTTACTAAGTGAACTTTACGATTTTTTTAAATTTGGCAAAACTGACGAAACGTTGGCTTCCCCCAAGTTAAAAATTAAAAACTGTGTGGTGTACATTAAAAAAAGTATATGTATAAAAATTATATATAAAAAAAGAAACAAACGAACACAAAAAACGACAAGGGACAACTTATAAACGAACAAACACAACAACACAATATTTGTTAATCATTCCGAAAAAACACGACATTAAATATTATTAGTTTGGAAAACACTTTGGAGATTTCAGATTCAGGAGCAAAATAAAATATAAAATAAAAACAAAACTAGGTCTATATTAAGCGAAAAAACAAGCGCTGAACATAAGCACAGTACGTATGTAAAAAAAAAAACCGATAATCTGAAATTTCCACACCTAGCTACTTAAAAATCCATATACATATTTCAAACACCTTGTACTACAAGTTCAAAATTACATTGAAAATGAATAATGCAAATATATATATTAATGGGAATAGATTCGCTTGAAATGATGCCTGAATATTCACCCAAATTAAAACTAATTGTATCAGTACATCGATTCTTTTTCTAATAAACAGATTAATAACTGACTTAGATTAAATATTGAGAATAAAATATTTGGCTATATGTCATTAATTTTATTAATTAAAATAACATATTGCTATGGACTTTTCCCCGCAAATATTTTGAAAAGTTTTATTATTTATCGTTGTACATTTATTTTGAACGCTAGTGTATAATTTTTGAAATTTATTATCTATGAATGTATTTTTATTTTGAACTGATATTTATTTTTGACTTGTGTAGTTGAAGCACGCCGGATTTGCTGTATCCGCATACAGACACTATTGTACGCTGAGTTTAGAAGGTCGTGTGTTGAGAAGGTAAACTTTTTATCTTTGTATTTAATTAACTTCGTGATTTGATTTAATTGGTGGTTGGTGTTTGATTTCAATACCGATTTATTTACGAGTGCGTAGAACTCAGGTGTCTCGAAAAAAAAATATATTTTTTTTACCTACGTAAGTAAATTGTTTTATACGATATTATTCTTATTATCATTATCATTATTTTGAATGATTTGCATGTTGTATTTTTACACTGTGTTAATTTTGATATATATTTTTATATAAGTTATTTGAATTAAATGACAAAGATTGTTTTTTAAAGTTTCTAGTTAAAAAAATCTGTAACTTTAAAATTTTGTTCGCTTGGATTCAAGGGCATATTTTTTTTCATGTGGCTTGCACATGCGTTAGAGATTGTTTTGGGCTGTCATATCTGGTTGTTTACTTTGTTTATTGAGGGAGAAATTGAAAAGTATCTTTGGAATTTATTAGTTGTAATTTTGCTGGGTTGTCACTAAGGATTTTTTTATTATATGCTACGGTCATTTTCATATAATATTTTTACCTTAATAATATTGTTTAATGACGCAATATTAATCTTTATACACCATAAAGATATTTTTTATTTTTTTTTTATTTTTTGTAATAAAGTTTCATTTAAAGTTTATTGTGTTTTTTATTTAACATTACTTCAAGAAGTTTACAAATAAGTTAAAAACTTTATCATAACTTTTCTCAAACAAGTTTTGAGTGGCGCTCAAATGTTTTACTAATTAAATTGTGTTTTCCACTTTTCCGATTGGAACCCTGAGGGAAAAGCAGTCTCATTTTGAAGATAAACCGACTGAATATCCAAGCTGGACAAATTGGTTGTGAATAGTGGTATTATCTAATTCAAAACCACTATTCATAGCAATATGTTTCGGCTGTTATGCCATTATCTAAGGCTCGGTATTTTAAACGATAAAAATCTACAGATTTTATTTAGTAAGCAACTAAATTTAATTTATTCTATAGATTGGGTATTCTCGTAAATAGCAAATAAGGAAACTAAACAAGTAAATCTACCAATTAATTCATACCAGTATTAAATGTTATTGATTAGTTAAATACAATCAGCTGTTTGGGCCACTGTGCTTCAAATAAACATAACATTATTTTTAAAAGTTTATATCTTGTGTGTGTTTGATAACTTGAATTTTGATAATGCCAGATTTATCGGTTTGTATTTTACAAATATAGACAAAAAGAAACCGTAAAGAATTAGGATTTTCTTATATTTTTTCATTTTATTCAGTGGCTCCATCGTTTATCGAAACGCTAAACTGCAATATATATATATATATATATATATATATAGCTATTATTATTATTAAATAAATACTTATTTTACTTGCATGCATTTTTTATAATACCAGATTTTAATTTATTCGTTCAATAAATTTATTCGTCAAGTTGTTATTCAGAGATTTATTCGCTGTTTATAATATCGACCCTTAATGGATGTAACTTATATACCTAGCGCTCTTAGCGCTAGGTATATAAATAGGGTGTGTTGTTAAATGATATTTGCAATAGTGTCTATGTCTATAGTAGAGAAATTTACCTGTGTATTAGTACCTAACAAATTATGTTTCTTTAAATTATTTCTAATATATTTCTTCAAATTATGTGCTTTTTTGATTTCTAAAATTTCTAACAACTTAATCTTTTGCTTTTAACTACATAATGTACAGGCTGGCCCAAAATGACCGAAGGGGTTTTAATTCCTTATAACTTTTTTATTATAATTTTTTTTTTGTTTTCAGTATTTTGTAAAGAAGACTTGGGGAATTCAAAATGGAACAGTTCACAATTGAACAACGTGCCAAAATCGTTGACCTTTATTTCTCAAATCAACGATCCATTGCGAGATATAATTTTTTTAAAAATATTCTCCATTAATATACTGTATTTAAAATAAAAAAAATTTAATAATTATGCCTTAAATAAATTAGAAATATTCTCCATTAATATACTGTATTTAAAATAAAAAAAATTTAATAATTATGTCTTAAATAAGAAGTTATAATGAACTCAAACCCCTTCGGTCATTGCGAGATATAATTTTTCATAATTAAATTAAAAATATTCTCCATTAATATACTGTATTTAAAATTTAAAAACATTAATAACTATGTCTTAAATAACAAGTTATAATGAACTCAAACACCTTCGGTCATTGCGAGATATAATTTTTCATAATTAAATTAAACATATTCTCCATTAATATACTGTATTTAAAATTAAAAAAAATTAATAATTATGTCTTAAATAAGAAGTTATAATGAACTCAAACCCCTTCGGTCATTTTGGGCCACCCTGTATTAAGTTATATCTATTAATATCTGGCAAGTGGTTGTGTTCTATACAATGCTATACTTGTGTGTTCTTGACACTATATTGAATGGATCTTGATTATTCTGCAATACGTTTTTCAATACTTCTTCCGCTTTGCCCTATATACCCCGATATCAGGGACACCTGTGTCATACAAAGGTATTTTTAATAATATAAAATATTATTAAAAATCTAGTGTGAAGAACACTAATATTTTATATTATTACAAATACCTTTGTATTATACAAAACTGGTGGGGTTTACCTACTCATGTATGTTTCAATTATTCTGAGACACCTGTGTCCCTAATTTTAGTTTACAGACTGCAAAGAGAAGGACAAATTACGGGAGAGTACTATGCTATTTTATTGGACCAATTCAGCGCTGAACTAAGGAATAAAAGACACTACCTAGCGAAGAAAAATTCTCTACCATCATAATAATAGCCCAGCCATAGTGTAAACTAGTCGATTTTGGCGCCCCATCTCACCACATTCCACAAATTTGGCCCCCTGTGACTTCGTTCTTTTTCAAAAATTGAAAGTGACTTGGTGGAAAGTGGATGACGTCAAATAAAGAGGTCATTGCCTATATAGAGACCTATTTTACAGAGTTCGATAAATTATTTGGATGGGTTAAAAAAGTTGGAACATCGCTGAACTAAGTGTATAGAGCTATAAGATGATCGCATCGAGAAATAAATTTACTAAATGCAAAACAATTGCGTTATATTCCTCAACACAGGTATTTAACATATCATCCTCGTAAATATTGTTAGTTGAATTTTTACATCACACACCCGGTATGTTTACGAATAAATGTTTGAAATGAAAGTTGCTTTATCTCTTAAAGTCTATTTCTATAGACGTATATAGACTTTAAGAGGTAAAGCAACTTTCATTTTAAACATTTATTCGTAAATATACCGGGTGAGATTTGCAGTGTGTAAACTTAAATCAGGAACACCCGGTATATAGCTTTACAATCTTTACATTTAATGGTATATACGTCTGACTTATCTAGTTTATCTATTTTATCTTGCTGTTTAACATTGTATCTAATTATATTTTAATTTTATTAACCCATATTATTTTAATGTCTAATTTTCTTAATATTTTATTTAGTTTATCTGAAGATGTAATCGAATGCCATATAGTTTTCTCTATTTCATTTATTTCTGGGTATAATTTTTTTTATATTAATTCTTTTCTTTGCGTTTTAGCATATTATCAATGATTTTTGGATTATATCCATTATTTTCTGCTACTATTTTAATCATGTTTATTTCTTCTTTAAAATCCTCAGTATTTAATACGAGTATGTGTACTTAAAAAGGTTGAATACATACCTAAGAAGAGAGATAGGAGAGTACCAGAACGGATTCATGCAGGGAAAGTCAACAATCGATGCAATTCACTCATTAAGCCAAGTTGTAGAAAAATGCTATGAAAGAGATATAGACCTACATTTAATATACATCGATTTTAAACAGGCGTTTGACAGTTTGGAAAGGAAAACTATCATGAAGGAAGCAACAACATTGGGAATACCAGAAAAGATAAAAAGGCTAATCAGAATGACATTAGATGAATCAAAAGCAGCTGTAATTACAGAAGAAGGGGTGACAAATGCAATAAAACAAACAAAAGGAGTAAGACAGGGAGATGGACTTTCGGCGGCACTATTTAACATAGCATTGGAAGGAACCATACGAAGTTGTGAAATAACCGGATCCTTAATACAGAAATCAATACAAGTGATTGCATATGCCGATGATATTGCTGTCATGGCAAGGGACAAGAAAAGTTTAGAAAAAATAATAAAGAGGATAGATGGAGAAGCACGGAAACGAGGTCTAGAGATAAATCAAAAGAAAACGAAATATATGAGAGTGAGTAGGAAACAGACAGAACATGGGAAGGAAATACGGATTGGAGACCGCAGGTTTGAACAAGTACAAACCTTCAAATACCTCGGAACGATTATAAGTAATAAAAACGATAGAAGTATAGAAATAGCACAAAGAATAAAATCGGGACACAACGCATACTACAGGTATTGGGAGATAATGAGAAGCAAAAAGATAAGTAGGAAAACAAAATTGAAAGTGTACAAAACAGCGATAAGACCGACAGTCTTATATGCGGCGGAAACTATGTGCATTACAAGCAGGGACGCAGAAAATTTAAAAATTTTCGAAAGGAAGATAATTAGAAGGATTTATGGACCGGAGAGGATAAGCGAGGAGCAGTATCGACGATTAACTAACCAAGCTATAAGAGAAATACTAAACGGAGAAGATATAGTAAAGGAAATCAAATCGAAAAGAATACGTTGGTATGGACACATAATGAGAAAGGAGGAAGAATCAATATCAAGGAAAATAATGAAATGGAAACCGCAGGAAAGTGGATCCAAAGGAAGACCTAAGTTAAGATGGGAGGACCAAGTGATTAATGACATAAGGGCCATGGGAATCATTAACTGGCGAGAGAAGATAAAGGATAGAAAGGTATGGAAGCAAATAGCAGATGAAGCATAGAAAAATGATAACCTGTAAATACAAACAAACAAGAAAATGGAGAGGAGTGACGAACCGCCCCATAATGATTGTCAGAAGAGCTCAAGCAGCGGCTCCAATTCCGTAAGGAATGTATAGCCAGTATATATATATATATATGTGTGTGTGTGTACTGCTCTATGTATGTAACTATGGAATGTTGACATTTTTATTTTATGCGGTTTTTTTTTTGCTGTCGCGTGTAGTATATTATCTGTAAATGCAGTTTTCTGTAAATTTTGTATGACTTTAGTATATTGTAATATCTGAAAATCTTCGATAATGGCATAATAGCCGAAATATATGTTAAAGAGTTATTCTAATAAAATTAATGAAATATAAGGTGTTTTATTCTCAATATTTAATCTAAGTTAGATACTAAAATGTTTCACCAAGCAGTGTCTGCAACATCGACTAATTAATACATTAATACTTTCTCTTATTAAATAAAATTTTATTCAGATGAATCGATGAAATAAGAAAATTAAACACAATACTTACTCAAAATAGGTATCTTTTGAAATTAAAAAAAAGCATGAGGGGGGCGTAACATGTGCGGAAGTGTTGCCAAATATAATAAGGGGATACTCTAAAATCTTCATACATAAAAATGCAAAATATTAAAAAAAATAATTTTAAACAAACTTTGACCAACAAAAAAAAAATTCGAATCCAAAGATCCCAATTTTAATAGAACTTAATTATAACATATTTATTGGCACTGACGATACTTGATCAAATATTTTGAACCAAGGTATATGAATAAAAATACTTGTTGCTTCACAAATTTATTATATTCATTTTACAACAATGTAGTTTTAATAATGAATGTATTAAACGTATTACGCTGATGATGGCAACGTAGTTGCCGAGACACGTTTCCAGGATTAACACTACATTATGCTAAGTGAACATTTCGTCTTTATGCACCAGGAGAATAATACAGTATCCTTCAGATGATGCTAAAAGACGAAATGTAAATAGAATAAATTTGTGCAACAATAACAAATGTTTTTATTCATATATCTAGAACTTCTGAATGAATCGGAAACTATGGCTTATATTACAAAAATTAATTAAAAAATTCCTACCACGATAAAGTTTAAAATCCTGGATACGTATTTCGACAACTAAATTGCCATCATCAGTAGTAGAATAAAATTACACACTGCTTGCATAAGGTGCTTAGTATAGTACTTTTTTACTGCGAATGATGGTAACTTAGTTGTCGAAATACGTATTTAGAATTTAAAGCTTTATTGTAAGTAAGGATTTTTAAATTATTTTCATCTTGAATTTAATTATATTTTTTTGTTAATATAAAACACCATATTTTATTTCGATTAATGAACACTTTAAAATAGTAAAAAAAACTTTTAAACTACTGAAGAAATATTAAAACGCATCTTTTGCTTCGATTAATAAATATTTGAAAGGGGAAAAATAGGGCACTCAAGGTTTATATAAAATTTCGATTTTTTTTTCGTTTTAATAATAAACTACTACAAAAAAAGATAATAAAATTTATTATAAATATATTAAAATATTCAGCGATTCAACTAAACTCTAGAATAAATCAAAATTCATTCAAACTTTAAGGTTTTTCCCGTCAAAATTATTACAGTTAAAATAGAAAATCCATAAAGTTTTATTAAAATCGGAATCTGCGAATTTTGACCGTCTTCTTGCAATAGTAGATTGAAGGATACTTTTATTAGTAGGTTAATTTATAATTGTAACATTACATTTTCCTTGCTAATAATTATTAGAATCTGATAAAGAAATATTTAAAGACATCTATCTGTATGTTGTCTTTAAATATTTCTCCTTATTATTAACAAAAATAATTTATTTTTCTGTAAATTTCCAGTATACCCTTGCATTCTACTCCATTGGTTTATCAAGCTTTCTAAATTACAGTAATATAACCAAAACAAATACAGCAGAAAAGAGTTTATAATCATTAGAACAAGAATATCATGCATTTACAAATTTTATAATAATAAAATCGCTTTTATGCCTGGTCAAATTAGAACGTAAATAAAATAATAAATATTTTGAAGTAATAAAAAAAATATATCAGAAAAGGTAAAGTTACCAACTAAGTATGAAGTGAAATGGAAACAACAACCAGACAGTTCAGAGGAGATAGCATGGATAGTCAAAGAAAATAAATATATATGTTAATTCATTGTCTAATATACCGCGATATCATAAAGTTTCTGGGTCCAAGATGGCATTGAAATAGAAAATATATGTCTGAACTTTATCCATATTATCATACTGGTAACTTAACCTTCATTTTTGAAAATTATTTTGATAGTGTCACCGTGACATCAATAAATATGTCAGTCATTATTTCAGTCATTTGATTTAATAAAGATACAATAAAACAACAAGCTCAGCTTGAATTCAAAATTTTATTAATAAAAAAGGGCAAAATTAAAGCAAATGTTGAAATTGTTGTTCGTTATTTTCAATTCCCACGCCTTTTCATGCTGTTAAAGGTATTTTGCAGCATTGCGGGCGTTATTAATGCACATTCGTCAATAATTCTTTGTTGCATATCTTGCAAATTAGCAACAGGAGTTTTAAATATTCTATTCTTTAGGTGAGGAAACACGAAAAAGTCCATAATTGTCAAACAAGGTGACCGTAGTGGAAACTCAACTTCCGTATGTAAACTTATGATCCGATCGTCAAAAAACTCACGAAGAAAAGCAATATTTTCTCGTGTTGTGTGTGCCGTTGCACCATCTTGTTGAAAGTATCCATATTGCAATTCATCATCATGCAACTGTTCAATCAATTCATTCAGAATGTTTCTATACCTCTCAGCATTAATTGTGAAATTAAAAAAATAGGGCCAACAACTCTGCGGCGAGAAACTGCTAGCCACACACCAAGTTTCGCATTATGGAGAAACGATTCAATAAAAATATGAGGATTTTCACTACTCCACATTCGAGTATTTTGGGAATTGACATACCCCGAAAGATGAAACCATGCTTCATCAGAGAAAAATTACAAATTTAGCAGGTCATCATCTTCTATTAAGTTATTTGCAAACCACTGGCAGTACGCACGACGTCTAGGGTAGTCTACCGGCAAAATAGCCTGATGTGATTGCATCTTATACGGATGCATGTGTAGGTTTTTCTTTACAATTTTCTGACATGTTCCATAAGAAAGTCCAATCTCTTGAGAAAGGCGTTTCAAAGGTTTTGTGGGTTCATTTACCATACGTTGACGAACATCATTTATAACTTGTTCCGAACGAACAGTTGGTCTACCAGTACGTGATTTATGACCCACAGAACCAGTCTCACGAAACACACCAACACAATTGGAAAGGCAATTATAAAAATCTTTGGGAATTACAGCTAACTCTGGAAAGTGCTCTCTAAAATCATCCAAACATACACGTTGACTGTACACCCAAATTCCATCAATTCGCACTCCACTCCGAAAATAGGCTTCAATTATATACGCTTTTTGCACTATATTGTAAACCATATTTGAATTTACTCGAATGTGCTATGTTTCAAACTCGACGTTCAAACTTGCTTTCAGCAATTCTAACACATTAATGGATGACAGATAATGTCACTGTCAAAATAATTTACAAAACAGAGTTATAGTTCCTAACTTAAGTTCAGACATACAATTTATATTACAAAGCCATCTTCGTCCTAGAAACTTTATGATATCACGGTATTAAGAAACTGGTATACGCATGTAAAGTGTTTTAAAGTAAGTTAATCAACGTACTTTAAAACATGTCTTCAATTGTGTAGGACAGAGCTAAGAAAGATAACGGTAAGAAAGAAAATAGATGAAAAGTTGGAGAGAAGAACTACTTTGGAATTTCGGGGTCTGCAATGTGGACCAGATGCAGTTAATGTGATTAAGTTTTAAAGATTAAGATGGAAGAATACCTGTAGACACCGCTCCTAAAACGTTATTTGAAACAGTAATTAAAAGACTACCAACAACGAAACGATAAATATAAAAATGGTGATGTGTTGGAAGTTTTAGGAGAAATAAAATTGTAAAGAAAAATAATTGCAAAGAATGGCAGCAGATTGTCATCCAAGTCATAGGCCAATGTATAAAAGGAAACAAAATAAATGAAAACTGGTAGAGATGGAATAGTGGATCAAGGTATAGTTGGTGTGATTCGGGTCCAAAGACCAAATAAGTATACAATACCTAAAGAAAGAGCCCTTAAGAACTTAAGAAAAAGATTGTTCGGTGAAATGTTGAAAAATTTAGAAAAAATCGAATTGTAAACGGGAAATGAATAATCGCAGAGATTAGGAGTCAAATAAGTAATGGCCAAGTAATAGGAGGAAAGAAAATAGATGGAATAGAAACAATATGTAGTTGATGGCTCTGTATGGTGGACGAGATATAGTCGGTGTGGTAAGGGCGTGAAGATTAAGCTGGAAGAATATCTGAAGAATTTTTAGAATGTTATTTGAAATAATGATTGGAGGACCAAGTGGTTCAGAGAAGTGTGGCAAGATATAGGAGCAACGAAATTAGATAAGAAGTAATAATAACAGCAGATACTGGCAAGAGTGTCAACCAAGTTATGGGCCAATTAATCGGAAGAAAGAAAATAGACGGGAAATGCAAGAGAAGAATTAATATGGCCTTAAAGACTCTGTGACTCTATAGGCATATATAGTTGGTGCGATTACGAAAAAAGATTAAAATTTAAAAAATACCTGAACATAGAATTTATAAAAAATACTTGAAACGGTGATTTGAAAGACCGCCGAGGAGGAGCCAGCCAACAAAAAGTAGTTCGGTGTTGGAAGTGTTGGAAGATTTAGCAAGAAATGGAATTGAAAAAGACGACGAAATAACCGCGGAGATTGGTAGCAGACAGTTAACTAATATTCACTTTTAGTTAGCAGTAAAGTGAAAAGTCATATCATAGCTCTTCATGCATTGGTTAAATATTTTAATGTCAAAATAATAAATGCTGCTATTTGATCACTGGTTAATTTATAAATATTTTACGTTTAATGACAGCGGACATAGTCGATAGTTAGATCGCACATACGTTCAAATCCTACCCGCCTAATTAAATAGATTTATTAAATCGTTTAATATATGAATACATATATGCACCACACAGGTATTAATGCTGCGTATTTCCCTATTGCTAATGCATATATAAATTATAGACACTTATAACAATGAGAACTTTACGTAACCATCATCAATTCTCTAATATAATTGTCAAGAAAAAATGTAATTGCTACAATAAAGTACAATATCTTCTAATATATGCAACATGAATTGGAGCAACCACATATAATGTAGGGCAAACGCCTTTAAAGACGCTGTGTGTAACTAACTTTGGAAATTCCGGAATGACTAACTTTATAAAACATAAATACATTCAATAAATTATAATTTCGTAATTCAATCTAGTCGCCTCATTCTATATGATTCACAAAACTTAATTTCAAAACGTTAGGGCAGCAAAGTTAACTCACAATATGCATATATTTAATCATTATATTTGATAAATTGCTATTAAACTAGGCTAAGACAACCGCATTTCATTTAGAACAGAACTTAATCAGTTTGTAAAACCCCGTATGAAATACCGTAAATTTAAATAAATTCCTATAATTATAAATTATAAAATTTGCCCTTCGAATCATTATAAAAGTATATATAATTTGTTTCTTTTCCGACTTTGTTATTAAACATTTTCGCCCCCTAATAAAAAAAAAATAGCAAAGGATTCCTAAGACATACTTGATTCTAGAAATTTTCTTTTTAACGTCCAAATAAAATTAAACAAAATAATTTTAACTTTGATATTTCAAATTGTCTAAATTTTATAAAAATTAATAAATACGAATATGATAGAATTTCTCTTAATTATACTGCAAAAGTTAGTATGTATTCTGTTATGTAAACGAAAGTAATACTAATAAATTTAGATTTCATTCAAACTGTTTTATCAAACAAAACAAAAGATTCCACGAAATTCATAAATAATGTATAAATGATAATAGTAGATGTTTTCAGTTTGAAGATAACAGGTCCTGCATAATTAGCTCGAATTATTTAAAAAAATCGCTTAGAAGAATAAAAAATAGCAAAGGAATTTACGATTATCCCCAAAATAATTTAATGACAAACGAATTCAAAACAGAAGTAGAATATTTTTGAAAAAAATAAATCGATAGATATATAGGATTAAATGAGATGTGTCCATTATATAAAGTTCTTAGGAGTACATGATCATATGATGAATTACATTACATTTGAGATTAATAATATTTTATATTATATAATTTAAATTATAGAATAGTTGTAATTAAACGAAAAGTATGTGAGTAAACACAATTATTCTCGGTCGGCTCACAGAAACGTGGACTAGCAAGAGGTACGGGAGACTCACTTTATTAGGGCTTGGCGTATTATATTTATGTAGTACATGAACAGCTATGATAGTGTGAAGTTGTTTATAGACGTATTTACGAATACGCGTGTTGGAAAGCATTTTTCTAAATAACGGGCACTTTTATTTCAGTAAACCGAATGCAGTGGCGCCGCTGATTGCCTACCTAAGTGGCGGTGTTTATGTACAGGTTGTCTTTGAAATAAATAGACAACATATGATAAATGAAAATATGTAATTATGTAAAATATAAATCAAAAATATTAAGACTCAATTACGATGCGAACCTCAGAAATTAAAAACACCCAGAAAATTGTATTACGCCTATGAATTCAAAATATTCAGGAAAGTGTATTAATAATATATACGTCACACATACACACGATATAGCGTATATTTACATTCGTAACAGCTGGATGAGATGGACAATAATAAAACTATTATTTTTGTTATTGTCGGTCAACTTTTAGATATCGTCTCTGATACTTTTTTATAATCGTACAGTGGCATGACCAAATACCTTTATTTTTTTATCTCGTTTATGAGAGGGAATTTTGCGAAAATATTTTAGATTTATATTCTATATAATTACATCTTTACATTTTTCACACGTTATCTTTTTACTTCAAGGCCTGTATAAGTTATGTATTTCTATAACAGCATCTATAATATAACTATAACTATAAATTATTGAATTTTGTTTGTATTATGCTGGCAGTAATTTTATAACTTTACGTTAACATGCCTGATTATTAACTTTAAATTTGTTAAAAGTTTGACATGGAAAAGTTAAACGAGCAATTCTAACTATATATCATCCATATTTATACAAAATATTCTAACCAAAAGCGATCAATCCAAAGCCAATGATCAGACAAGCCAATTACCAAAGTTGCCAAATTAAATATTTGCTTTTTGTAATTGGATAAATTAGGTAATTTTTGAAATTACATATAGTCGAAATAAAAGGATAATGATATATTGTAAATAGTTAAGCAGTTTAGGAACAAAATTTTGGCCACACTTGTATTAACCTATTATAATAAATATATTTTAATTTATCATTTGAACATTATTTAATATAATTTTGTTCTTAGAATGTTGTAACTATTCTGTCTTGCCGAGTGACGTTACAAATGTGTAACGTTTAAATTTTTTTTTAACCATTGTTTAGTTAATTTAAAACTATACAGAGAGTTCGGATAATATGAAACTCAGTGAAACACAGTGTGAATCGAGCCTAATAGTCTATTTACGATTACAAATGAGGCATGCCATAAGCATATGACATACAGCGTTGCTTATAGTAGAAAGTTCTGTGGCTTTCTAACTCATAATCCTATAAGAATTAACACAGATGTCCAGATTGTATTTCTTATCCCCTGCATTTCCTACCTCACGTAACCACATCCACAACCCGCACAAAATTCAAACGCCAAGAAACCGTAAGGAATGGGTTTAACAGCATCAGATACACCTTCAACAGCATCCGATACAACATCTGAACAAATTCGTAACGGACCTGAACAACCACACCAGTTCCGGAGCTGTTAAAGTTGTACCAGATGCTGTTAAAGCCATTGCTTACGGTTCCTTGACGTTTTAATTTCGCGCGGATAGTGAGCCTGTTCACGTGATGACGTCACGTAAGGTAGATAGTGGAGGGGATAAAAATATAATCTGAAGCCCTGTGTTAAATCTTATGCGATTCTGAGTTGGAACGTCTATAGCTTATCTACTGTTTATATTTTTTCATTGAATTCTTTTTAGGTTATGGTTGATAAATTAAAATGACAGAAAACAACATGAAAAAAACAATACAAATAATTGACAAATAATGTCTGATAACAATCTGACAACGTTGTGAAGGGTAGGTGACATAACATATCCTAAATGCAGAAATAACAGAACTCGTATGGTAGTAATTTGTGATCTTTAGGTTACTGTGCCTGGTATGACGTACCGAAGTCGGGAATCGTAAATAGACTATTTTTTTCGAATTTTCTTTGAGAACTAACTCAATCTTATATTAAACTCATGCAGTGAATCTTAAACATTTAAAATATGTTTTCTTTTTTTTAGAAAATCGATTCTGCTGTTTTCTTAAGTTAATTATTTTAAAAGAGTTTTTAAACTAATAAATATTAAAATTTTTTAAATTATTCATATTTTATATCTATTTTATATATTAATTTGTAGCAATTAATATTTTCTCTATTATTTTAATAATCGTTAGATGTTATCTCATTTTTTACTGCTACAAATTAAAACAAATGGACAGACTTTTCGATAACGATGTTGTCATTTTCAGCAACAAAGCTAATTTGTTTAGCGTCACTACTAAAGGTGGCTACATTGTTGTTGAAATACGTATCTAGCGTAATAATTGTTTGTGTATCGAGGAGAGTAAAAGGATTCAAGTTTTCAGTAAGAAGCCATCATTCCAAGAAAGGGTAATGTGGGGGTTCATTATGATATAAATTTTCTGAAATGTGCAGTCGTACAATAAAAATTGAAGAAATTACAGTTAGTATGTTTACCACTATGTTTTCTTTTAAAATACGGAATTTCTTATAGAACAAAGTTGCAACAATGTTTAGAATACTGTAAACCGAATAAATTTTAGAAAAAAATTTTAAATATATTTCAGAGAGTTAGAATTGGGTGCATAATAATCAGTAGTATAAAATTGACTTAATTCTTAAGAAAGTTCCTATAAAAACGAAGAAATATAGAGGGCATTTAATAATAGTTGAAATTACCTATATTCCGAGCATCTTGTATAAAGTAAAATATTTTTAAAATATGCAACACTTAAATTGAAATTATCTTTAGCTCAATTCTATTTTAAAAGTGTTGAATAAACAATCATTAAATCCAATGGCGATCTATGATCTTAATATATTTAAGTATGATTAAAAATATTTTTTAAATAAGTTCTAGTATTTATACTACTATTACCTATGTATATTGGAGTGGGGCGCCCCGTATAAATACATATACAGGCTTATTCTGAATAAGTGTCATTAATTTAATTATTAGATTATGCTAAAATATATGTCAATTGTGTTATTTTTAATGCAAAAAAAAATTAGTTAAACAGATAAATTTTGAGTACCGCTGTTCGTCCCGACACGCCCGATATGTGCCGTCCGTATATTCCGTGTCGCTTGCAGATATGCAGACGTATTTTTTTACATAAGGTTTTTTTACAATGAATGGGTTTATACATAAGCAAGTCATGCATATTTGATATCGATTTAGTAAGGTTTACCGAACTTTCGATACAACAGCTAAGTATTTCGTGCAGTTCCAAAATGTTTTTTTTAAATAATTTAAAATTAAATTACAGTGGACTTTTTAGATAATTTTTTTTTTAATAAATGTTAGTCTAAAATTAAATTCTCTAGCACTTATTTAGAATAGCACAGTATAAAAACAATTTCTTAAATTGTTAAATTCATAAAAAAATAATGACATATACTTAACAATATTAAGGCTCAGAATTACTGAATATTTCAGCATATAAGACATACGTAACCACGGAATTTAAACGTATTAATTGTATAAATGTTCAATAAATTTACCTTTTGATTTAATGGCGATCTAAGATCTTAGTATGTTTAAGAGTTTGTTTAAAAGAAATTGCCCACATTCCGAGCATCTTGCATAAAATAAAATATTTTTAAAATATGCAACACTTAAATTGAAATGTCTAGTTCAATTCTATTAAATAAATAAGCAGTTTGTAATTTGTAACCTGTAACCTGGTGGGGCGCCCTATATAAATATATTAATAATAACAATTGATTTATTGTTAAATTCAACAATATCAACTAATTATTAATTTTAAAAGTGTTGAATAAACAATCATTAAATCCAATGGCGATCTATGATCCTAATATGTTTGAGTGTGATTAAAAATATTTTTTTAAATAATTTCTAGCATTTATACTACTACTACCTATGTATATTGGAGTGGGGCGCCCCTTATAAATACATATACAGGGTTATTCTGAATAAGTGTCATTAATTTAATTATTAGATTATACTACTAAAATATGTCAATTGTGTTATCTTTAATTTAATTCAAAAAAGAAATGTAAAAAAAAAAATTGAAACAGACAAATTTTGAGTACCACTGTTCGTCCTGTCTCACCCGAAATGTGCCGCCCGTATATTCCGTGTCGCTCGAAGATATGACGTATTTGTTTACATACGGTTTTTTTTATAATGAATGAGTTTATACATAAGTAAGTTATGCGTATGTTATATCTACGATTTAGTCAGGTTTACCGAACTCTCGATTCAACAGCTATTTCGTGCAGTCCCAAAACGGTTTTATTATATAATTTAAAATTATAAATAGATATTTTTTTTAGTAAATATTAATTAACATGTTTAATCCAAAATTAAATTCTCTAGCACTTATTTAGAATAACACTGTATAAAAACAATTGAGTTTTTAAAGTGATAAATTCGTAAAAAATAATTACATAGACTTAACAATATTAAGGCTCAAAATTTCTGAATATTTCAGTATATAAGACATGCATAACCACAGAATTTAAACGTATTAATTGCATAAATGTTCAATAAACTAACATTTGATTTAATGGCGATCTAAGATCGTAATATGTTTAAGAGTTTGTTTAAAAGTATTTTCGAGATAGCTATTATTCGTTTCCTATGTAAATAATGTAAATTATTAGCATATGTTACATGTTTATGATGTTTTAATATTGACAAACAGTTTTGGTTTAAATTGCTATATTCTATGGATATTGTTATTAATATTAATGTAGTCAAATATATTTTTTTAAATAATTTGTAGAGAAAAGGGGTCGTTTCTACTATTTTAAATATTAAGTGCCAACTAAAGATTTATTGAGATGTGGAAAAATAAAATAATTGTCGAAAATGTCTTATATCTAAAATATAATTTACGAATATAATAAATGTTATTTTTTTTGAGTGTAAATAATAAATGTAATAAATGTAATGTTTAATATCAAGGGGGAGGTAATTTTTGGTTTGTGTTTTATAAAATGCAAAAATTGAAAAATCTAAATAATTTTACAATTTAGCAGCGGCCGTATTTGCTTGTTATATTCCCATAATAATTTCATAAAATTTAGTATTTGATAGCTTACGTATGGATTTTTAAGTATGTTAAATCTATCCTAAAAAAATTAAATAAAATAAGGATAGATTTAAGGTACCGTTGAATCTTTCTTTTGTTAAAATATTTATTCGATTAAAATCAATGCAGTCTAATGAAAGTATTGGTATATTTCCC
The DNA here is from genome assembly GCA_935421215.2 of Melolontha melolontha. Lineage (NCBI taxonomy): Eukaryota > Metazoa > Arthropoda > Insecta > Coleoptera > Scarabaeidae > Melolontha > Melolontha melolontha. Next base: position 10,325,578 of record OW285242.1, on the reverse strand, counting down.
GATGGAAAAGTTTCAATGGTACCTTTGCCTAAAAGAAAAATCAAACAGAAATATACTGGAATAAAATGCTAATAGTTTTTGTCTGCACAAACAAGCCAGTGTACTTCTGTTTTGGAAAAATGTTTTTAAAAAGATCGGTTCGATTTTCTTACCTTGTGATGTTCCCGCCAGTGAGTCTGCGTTCGTCAGTGACTGGTTCAGACCTGGAAGAAAGAGTACTTAAGTTTAAACGCAGTTAACTAACTGTTAACTGCCATGCCCTGATATTATTGGTATAATATAGTTTCTTTATTGTATGAACTTGATTATATTCAATACGTTTAATTGGATAAATTATGAAAATTAAATACCAGGAAGAAAAAGAAATCCCAAAGATTATAGAGCATAGGGAAGGAAGTGTCAAAATGTGAATTTTATAAAATATTATATGTTGCCTACATAGAATTGTGAAGATAATATTATAAAATTATGTAACATTTATTGTGTTAGTTACTATTATTGCTTTTATAAAATTAAAGTACCTTTGTCATTGTTAGAGTCACGAAACATATTGAACTTAATCTAAATAAGAATTTAGATTAGAAAATCAAGACAATTCATAAGCCATACTAAAGTAATTACTGATAACTGCTACAGTATTTGTCTGATGCAATGTTGCCAAATTGACATTTCCTTTAATCAGCTCGTGTGGCTTAACAAAGGACTTTACCACTTTTTTAAATTACGATTGTCGCCTCAAAATCAGTCATAAAATTGTTCTACCGGCCGCTTATCAGTATTTTTTCTGGCCAGCTTGTAAAATGTGTTTTTTTTAAATTCATATTCAAAGATAGCTTTGGAATTGCTAAAATGTGTCAAAACGTATTTGAGTTATATAATTGTCAAAAAGTATTCGAGTTGTCATTTGTGGCATAGTTTTGCTTTTAGTAAATATGGTTTTAACCCGAATACAAAAAACTTTTATGATCGAGGCATCTTTTCGCAACGGCCATAAAGTTATGTTGAATTCGTAGGTGAATTCTTCAAAGATTATTTTAATTATGCAAATATAACGTCACTAGATGTCATTGCATATAATCGCATTTTCCCTACACCACACTTAATTTGCTGAAACAATTGTGGAAACACATCTGATATTGCAAATATTTAATCGATGGTATCCACTTTGTGACTTCACGGAAAACGTTTAAAACAGTAAGTGTTCCATCACGCTTTATAAATTTACAACTTATTATATCTTTTATAAAGCAAACGCCGACAACGCGCACCTCAATTTGGCTTCTCTAGTTAATTACTGTTTACTTCTATTATTACTTTTTACACAAGTAAAACACAAGGTTAATAGATGTAGGTGTTTTTCAACTTTTATTGTTGATAAATTTACTATGTAAATGACTTTTGCTGCCACCTTTTCAGCAATTTATTTAAATAAACGCAATTTATTCCAACAAGATTAAAGAAAATCGAAGAAACACAACGGGAACAGCATGTAGTATGGAAAGAACGCTATTTAAAGTTTGAACAAGACGATAACACTAAACAAACACAAACATCTAACATTCAGGACGCTACAGAATCATACATGATTGTAAGCATAAAAAAACTAAATCATGATGCGCCCTCACTAGGCTTTTTGTGTATTATCATGTGGCCAAAAAATTTCATGCGATTTTGTTTAAAATTAAATACAGTTAGTTACATTTTTCCCCAACATTTTTACAAGTTTGTCAATCAAGTTTTTAGCAGTCCCTGGCTAAAATATTAGGAACACGATTAATATCTTAGATATAAAGTTTTGAGAACTCATTAAATTTATGGCACTATTAATGAAATTGGTTATATTGATGACAATTTACATTTATACGAATTTATAAATACATTCTATTGATTTCCTATTAAAAGAGGACGTCATTTACGTAAATCCTTTACCTGTTTTATATCTCAACTAACTTTGCATTGTGTTCCAGGCAGATATTATTCAATCATCACAGCATAATAACTTTTTAAGTGTGTCGGTAAGTTTAGGAGCAGTGCCAATTATTTTTTTATTTAATTTCGTTTTTTATTTAATTGCTCGAAATGGGCCGTAAACAGATATTAAAGTAGAAAAAATAAGCAAGAATTTCTGCAAGAAAGGTGTTTCTTCTAAAATTATGCAGGGTACTACCAATTTAATTACAAAGAATATTCCCACTACAAGTAATGGAAGATTATTTGGCGGTAGAAAAAAATTACAACGCTTAGGGATGAAATTACAATGAAATTAAACTAGCAACGGCTAATCGTAGATTCTTAAGCAAAGCAGTAAAAGCAAAATTAGGAAAATAAGCAGTGCAAACATAAGAAAGAATATGGCGCCATCTCTACGTGGCAAGGTTAAAATGCAGGAGTTCACTAAAATTGGAACAGATGGCTATACAACTGGGTTAGCACATAAACTATTCGTTTGAAGATTGGAAAAATAAACGACTAAATTAAATTGGTTTAATCTTAATCTGCTTAATTAAAGCAATTCATTTTCGGTTATCAATTTTTCAAAATTCTTCTTTTAGGTAGGTCATCTTTAGTGATAAAATAATGATGTGAATGACAGCAAAAAGGCCTCAATTTGTACGAAGATGTCCTACAGAATGATACAATGAAGATCGTATTTTAAAGACTGTATGATATGGATTATGCATAACATGTATATGATATTGCATAACAGCCTAAGGCCCCAGACTTTTAAATTTTGTGGAATGCTCTAGGAATCAAGAACAATATCAAACGGTTTTAGAATTGATTTCGTTGCCGTATATTATATTATTTACAGTGTTATTCTGAATAAGTGACAGAGAATTTAATTTTAGATTAAACATGTTAATTAATATTTAATTTTAAAAAAATATTTAAAGAATCCGATGTGTAATTTTATTTTTAATTTCAAATTATTTAATAAAATCGTTTTGGAAACGCACGAAATACTCAGCTGTTGTATCGACAATACGATGAACCTTACTAACCCTACTATAACAAGTGTTCATTTGAAAAGTCAATCTAGTAGCATGTGATTTACTGAGAACATTTTGAAGTGTCGTAAATTAAAATTTACTACTTAACCTACGAAGTCGTATATTTTGACAGTTTCATACATACAAATAAATAACAAATGTGATTGACATTATCAAATGTCATTTGGATTTACGTTTACGGAACAACAAACACATATTAATATATTTGCGTCTTATTCTATCAAAATTTCAAATATATATAATTAGGAAAAACTATGAAATGTCGGCATCTGCACATTCCAGATGGATATGGCTTTCACGCATTTTTCATTTGCACAGACAAGCTGGACGGTTGGCGCCGCGACGCGTTGTAGCTACATTCTTAGGCAAATGTGATTTTGTATTTGTAGAAATTAATACAACAAATTAGAGCGGCAATTGCATGTAATGTGGGAATTTAATAATTATTAATTCTCATTAACATTGCGTTTTTCATCATCTATTTTAGTTCAGGGCACCAAAATAAGAGAAAAACTTCCTACGAAGCTGTATCCGAAAACGTTTCGTTAAATAGCTACAGTCCTTCACAGTCTAAATCCAGTTTTTATAATTTTTCTTAAATTTTGAAACATATACAAAACTCATATTTGGTAATTGTGACCAGCTAAGGAAATAACTTCTAAGAAGTAATTTGTGGTAAAGTCAGTCACCCTTACTGTATGCATTGAAACTTTTTTTTTTTGGAGGGGGGAATTTTGTAAAATAAAAATTAAAATGTTTAGGCGAAATTCAAATAGAAACTTTCTTGTCTCTTTTATTTTTTTCAGAAAATCTTTGGTTTTGTTGTAAAAAAATTAAATAAGTTACGCTGCATAATCTGTAATTTCCCGTTATAATAAAAATGCGTAGTAGGCTGCTATCGCACAAATTCTTATATCAAATTGAATAACTCGACGTCGTTTGTACATCTATAAAAATCTATCCTGGGACGTGTGGATGCATTTCGAATTTTTCTCATTTATTAGAGCTTGTCAACACACGGTATCCTGGAGACAGACATGACATCCAAATTAACGCAACACATTAAGCGACATTTACATGTAAACTGAGATTTAATACTCATTAGTTCGCATTTGCCAGTAAGTCAATATATTAACTATATATACGCGAAGTATAGAAGTAAAAGTCATGTCTGTCTCCAGGACACCGTGTGTTGACATGTTTCAATAACAGCGAAAAGCATCCACACATTCCAGGATAGATACGACTTTTCAACGAATTTTGCCTTATCCTAACAACCAGGAAAGTGGCGTTGCTACATGTAGCCTTCTGCATACTGTTACAAACTTAGTTTGTCGAATTATAGAAATTAACGTAACACATTAGACGCAAGTGTGTTTCAAATGATTTTCAAATTATTCGATCTTACATAACCAGTATGAAAGTACGAATTACGAATTGCGGAAGTAACTAAAGGAAAGGGGACAATTACCAAATCTTAATTAATGTTTTAACAATGTTTCTACGTATGAATGTTAACAAAAATTAAATACAATTTTAACATAAACTTCGAGGTTTCTATTAAACAATAAATTCAACTTTGTTCCTAATATTTTGCCAGGGATTGTAGAACCTTTTCTGTTTAGAAACGAACGTCTGCTAACATATGCTTTAACCCCTTCTTTATTGTAAATTGTGCACACGATTATCTAGTCCCAAGAAAAGGTAAAAAAATCCATAAAGTTTAGCAATCAAGTCACGCAATTCCGTTTAATATCACAGACATAACCGCACGCGCTCATTAAGTATGAAGATTAAGCTTTAACCGCTTTTGACCACTTGATAATTTTTGAATAATCATAGATCCAATAGTTAGATAGTGTAAGACTTAGCGCCAAAGGCGACAATTAAAATGTTCGTTCCGTGACCGTTGGTAACTGAGTGAAGGCAGTTTTATTTTCCTGTATTATCTAAATTTTGACAATTACAAATTTAAAACTAAAAAACCAAATTTACTGCATTAGTTTCTGTATAATTAATTCTAAACGTTTAAAAGCATAATTTTGAATGACTTTTACGAAAAATTATTGGAAAAAAACATTACCGTCAACCAGATTCGTTTGGGGCATCGGGGGTAACTTGGATTGGTAAAGGTACATTTTGTTTTGTGCCCTGGCAACATTGTTTAAAAAGTTGGAGGTAATTTCTTTCATTGTACGTGTGGCAGAATTGGTCTTCCCTTGTACTGAAAAAAGTTTTGCAAGTTATATAACGAAATATGTAAATTATGTTTGGTATATTAAAATACAGTAGGTAACATAAAAGACATGATCGTGTTTGTGTTTATTTTTCATTTATTTCACGTACCACTACGTAAAGCAGTCTGAACTATTCAACCTTTTTGATTTGTAATTTGATTGTAAAACAATCGAGATACTAACTTAAGTCTCTGTATTATTATTAATCCTGTCGATGAGACATTTGTGCTCTATTCCTGCGACTACGGTCGATATAATCACGCGGAAAACATTCGAGTACTATGCATACCAACAGTGAATACTCGCTCGTATTCCAAAAGATACTGAAGACGAGATGCGCTTCATTCACATCGCATATCAACCAACTAAATCCCAATAATTCATTGCGTTGTACGTAATTAGGCTTCGATATTCAGTAACAACTCTCTGTCACTCTCAACACTAGATAATAGAGGTCCTAAATACTTTAAAAAGCTATTATTCTGGTACGAGTATATTAATATCTATTATACAGGCTTAGTTAAAAGTATGGAGACGGCGATTTATTGTCGTTAATATTCATTTTAGGGATTTATGTTCAATATAAAAGTTTGTTAAGATATTTTGATCTACATTTGGGATAATTTTTTTTTTCTTCAATTGTTTTTTTAGATACGCCTGTTCGCGCATCTTTTTTTAAATGGGAACTAGTAAATTTTGCTCTTCCATTCGATAGAGGTTTTTTTTCTCTTTACAATAATATTTTTGTATTTTTTAAATTCATTTTAATAACTTTTTTACAAGAAAAATTGGACAAATTAATAACAAAGTAAATTAAAGTAAGTGTTCAAATTGTCGTCCATTAGTAATTTGACAATGACCCAATCGATTTACAAAACCCCGAACAGAGTTCTGTAAAAAATCTCGGGGAATTTCTTGTATCGTTCTGGTAATTCGGATTTGTAAATTTTCGACGTTATCGGGCTTATCTTTGTAAACTTTGTTTATTACGTATCCCAAAAGAAAAAAAACCAAAGGACTTAAATCTGGCGAACGGGCTGGCCATTCAATGGTTTCTCGTCTTCCAATCCATCTGTGGGGAAAAACGTTGTCCAGATATTGACGAACATTTACACCATAATGTGGTGGGGCGCCATCTTGCTGGAACCAGATACTGTCACTGGGCAGGTGTTCATTGTTTTCATGAGGATGGAGCGTAGCACTAGCAGGTATTATTTCATTTTGCAATAACTGCAAATACAGAGCCGAAGTTAAATTCCCATTGATGAAAAAGGGACCGATAATATGACCGCCTAGAATGCCAACCCAAACATTAACCTTTTGGGGGGTACTGCGTATGGTGCTGCAAAAACCAAGAGGGATTTTCCGATGACCAGTATCTGCAGTTATGTCTGTTTACTTCACCGGTAAGGCAAAAAGTAGCTTCGTCAGAGAAAAGAATATTGTTGACAAAATTTTCATTATTATTGCAAATATTTAACATTTCTTCGGAAAATTGTGATCTCCTATCAAAATCATCTTCCGTTAACTCGTGTACAAGGTGTACCTTATAAGGTTGATACATTTCACTTTTTAAAAATGACACGATCGATGACTGTGAAATATTGAAATTGGCCGCTAATTGATTGGTTGATAAATGGGGATATTCAGATACAGCCAATAAAATATCCAGTTTGTTATCATCGCTTTTGCTGTTCTAGGTCTACCACTCCTTGGCAAATCTTTAACGCTACCCGTTTGTTCAAAGCGTCTTAAAGTTTTACCAACAACGGATTTAGAAATTGGATTTCTATTTGGATGCGTATCATTAAATAAATTACTAACGTCTTGTAAACTTCTGCGTCTATCTCCATAACCCCACATCATAAGTATTTCAATTCGTTCATGTTCACTTAAACTCGCCATTGTTAATATTAGCAGCAACAAATTACACAGATGAATTATTTCTGTCAAAGATTTGACGTACACAATAACTACTGATAAAATTATGTCGCTCAAGTTTGTTTATCGCTACGCTTCTGTTTATCTACTATGTACCGAACATCTGTTAAACACATGAACCGGATTTTTCTTATATATATATATAATACTCATTAGTTCAAAAAATGAATTTAAAAAAACAAAAATATTTTTGTAAAGAGAAAAAAATTCTCTATCGAATGGTAGAGTAAAATTTACTAGTTCCCATTTAAAAAAAATGCGCGGACAGGCGTAACTAAAAAACAATTGAAGAAAAAAAAATTCAAATAATCTCAAATGTAGATCAAAATATCCTAACAAACTTTTATATTGAACATAAATCCCTAAAATGAATATTAAGACAATAAATAGCCGTCTCCATACTTTTAACTAACCCTGTATGTTTATAAGTTTATATAATTCAAGAGGAACTGATGTATTTTGCAGGGCCTCGACGGCTCAAGTGATTAGGGGAACCTTGAAGGTGTAAGATGAAGCATCCCTTTAGAAGTTATACGTGCCGATAAGCAATTTTTTAAAAATTAATTGATTTAGGTACCTGATGAAGGATGCATAAATGTTATTTTAACGTGTATTATTATTAATTATATGTATTGATGTCGCATAAATTTTATAAAATTAAAACCATATAAATCAGAATAAAGCAAAAAAAAAAATGGAAAATAGTAGAAAAAAAAAAGATTATTCATTTATTGTATAAGGCATCAATTCCAAGAATTTTTTTAATTAATTACAGGGAATATTCACATATCTACTTAATATAGTTTATTTACAAATAGGTCATTATTTACGAAGGCAGATATCGAGGCAGATATTGAGTCGTTGAACAAAAAAAAAAAATTAAAAAAATTCTTTAGGAATTAAATTAAAGCTTTTTTTTATTTATTAAATATTTTTTCTTCAATTTATTTATACATGTTTCACATAAGAATATATATTTATTAAAAAAATATATTAAAAGTTTCAATTAATAAATAAATAATCTTTAAAATGAAGAAAAAAGGAATTTTCTAGTTTTCTTCGTTAGTGTCCAAAAGCAATACCTCCTAGCTTGAAATGCGTGCAAAATATACTACCCGCTGTTAATATTTTTCTTACAAATTGTACGTTTTTCTTTACCGATACGTCATTAATTTTTAGTAGGGTTAACACCTCCCAGTTAATATAGTTTCAAAGATGTTAAAAAAATATATTGGCTTCGTCATTACAATTGGTGCTTTGAAAAACAATGGTGAATCAAGAAATGTTGTAGTCTGGAGGTCCTGTGTATAGTTGCCAAATAATTCCAGTCATTTTGAGTCGTGATCGATTCAAATTTTATACAATATTTTTTCCTTTTGATAATTTTAAAACGAAAGATGAATGTAAACGTAACGATAATATGCCTCCGATAAGAAATGTGTTTAAAAAATTTGATTAAAATTTCAAGACAGCTGTGAATCTCAGTACTTATTACCGACGATGAAGTAATTAAAAGAGAGACATCATGTGAACTTGATATTATCTTACATTATACAGTAGACGTAGTATATAATTGTACTACAAAATGAGAGAGAAATATTTGGCCAATAGTATTGGGTCCTACAATAGGTATGACCTATTTTAAATAGGTGGCTGTGGCTAGCAATATATGTTAATTGTTGTCATTTAGTAGAGCAATATGTGCATTTTTATGTAAAATGGACAGGTTTACTATTAATAAAAGAGCTTTCGCAGTTAAAAGTTTTATTACAAATCAATCAATTGTGCAAACTCAGAGAAGTTTTCGGCGAGAATTCAACTTAGTAAGACACGGACAAATTCCTAGCAGAAAAACTATTTTGAGGTGGTTGATGGATTTTGATGAAAGAGGGAATATTTTATCAAAATATACTGGAAGAGTACGGACTGTGAGGACACCGGCAAATATTTAACGCATCAGGTAAGCACTTCAACGAAGTCCGTTGCGTTCTGCAATTTGCTTTGCAAATTACTGAAACAAGTCTGCTGAGAATTTTACATGATGCATCTTTACACTATCACCTCAACAAAATCCAAGTCGTTCATAGGTTGCAAGTTGGTGCCCGAGATGTTCAAATGACTCTGCAGGAATAAGGTTGGAAATTTTGAATCAAGACCAAAATGCGATTAATTTTTTACTTATGTTTTATGGAGCGCATTTTTTGTGTCAATGGAAGTGTCAAACAAACAAAACTGCCGTTATTGGGCGGCTGAAAACCCACAACAAATACACGAAAAACCGCTTTGTGATGAAAAAGTTCATTATATGGAATAGTATTTCAAATGCCGGTGGACAGTATGGCACCTGAAATTATGTTTACAGCTAAGCTGAACATACTTACACCGACCAGGGAACAGGCAAACAGTCGCTTGATCGATTGTGGTGCCGGCACCTGGTACACAGACGGATCACAATCTAATCAGGGGGCAGGTGCAGGCATATGCGGAATGTGCCCTAGATGGAAGATATCGGTATGTCTGGGGAAGCATACTACGGTTTTCCAGGCCGAATTGTTAGCAGTCGCAGCCTGCGCCGATGAAATTCGGGAAGCCGGCTGCGCAAGCAAAAAAAATTAACATAATGATTGATAGTCAGGCGGCTATTAAAGCCATTATGAACCCATCCACCAGGTCTAAGCTTGTGAAATATTGTAAACAGGTCCTCAATAACCTGGCACAAGACAATACAGTGTCGCTGATATGGATGCCAGGACATGAGGGAATTAAAGGCAATGAGATAGCCGACAAACTGGCCAAAGAAGGTACTAATAGGAACTTCATAGGACCAGAACCTGTATGTGGAATCACTAAGGATTCCGCTAAAAGGGAGATCTGGTTATAGCTTGAAAAAGAACATAAACTAAACGGAGGATAACGGAAGGTCAACTCCATACCAAAACACTACTAAGGGGGCTGGACGGAAAGTTTTCAGCCAACCTAATTCGTAATAGCAAAAAAGAAATTAAAATAATTACCGGGTTAATAACCGGACATTGTCCTTTAAGGAAGCATTTGTACACCATGGGCTTGGTTAGCGAGCCCTGGGGTAGGAGATGTGAAAAACAGGAGGAAGTTTTCATGTAATATGCACGTGTGAGGAAGTGAAGGAACTCAGACAGAAATATTTCGGGAGGGATCTATTGGATCCCTCGAGTGTACTCAAACTTCCCCTGAGGAGGATAGTGGCTTTTATTGAGGACACAAGACTAACAGAGTGGAATTGAGAGATCTATTGGGGATAGTACAAAGAGCAGTGTGCTCAAGTGCCTGGACGTGGTGGCGTCCAACCCAAAACAGAGAAGAAGAAGAAGAAGATAGTATGGCCGTATTTATTCGAGGAAAACGAGGAAGCTGTTAAGTCACCTCGGAGCTTTACATTTTCATGTTAGAAACACTCCCATGGCATGAACTACGTAGAGTAAGACGAAGAAACATTTTTTTCCAACAAGATGGCGCCGCATCACGTACAGCAAGGCAAAGTTGGCTTGCGTTTCGGCGAATGTTTCCGAACATATTAATCTCAAGGTTTAGAAACTTACCATGGCCGTCAAGATTCACCAACCTGACTGCGCCAGATTTATTTCTTTGGAGGTATCTCGAGCAAAAAGTCTGCGAAAGACGTCCGCGGACAATTCAAGATCATAAAGAAGCCATTCGAGAAGAAATACGTGCGATTAACCGTCCAATGTTACAAAGAGTAATGTATAATTTCAGGAGCAAGCTTAAACAATGCATTACAGCTAATGGGGGACTCTTAGATGACGCTATGTTTAGAAATTTAAATTGCATATAATATAGTACTCGTTTATCACAAATTTGTTTAATTTCGCCATTTTTTTTTTAATCTTGCAGTGAATGTTTGAAAATAGGACTGAAGGACTTTGTAGATACAGCAGCTATAAACGGATCTAGAATATGGCAAGTTATGCAGTCTGTTTGGTTGTCTGAAGGAAGTTTTTTTTAGATTTGAGTAAAGAGCTTTTAAAAGAAAATACCAAACGCCGATACAAAACTACACCAAATCTAACAATTTCTACAAACAAAAACTTTCTAAGAATATAAAAATATATCAGAATAATTGAAACATACATGAGTAGGTAAACCCCGCCAGTTTTGTATAATACAAAGGTATTTTTAATAATATAAAATATTATTAGAAATCTGGTGTGAAGAACACAAATACAGGTTCACTATTAATATTTTTTGTGAACGTGTCCGAACATATCCCTCCCCAGAGACGTAGATACGTATTTCGCCTTTTTACAGGCTCGTCGATACGCCTCTGCTGGAGAAAGGATATTCTCAGACACATTCACAAAAAAGAACCACATCACCACATCACCGAATTTATCCAGACCGGGCGTAGAAGTAAATTCAGCGCTGCCTGTTGTCAGACAGCCGAAGTACCTCGCCCCGTCCACATAACCAATGTGAAGTAACGATCACATCTACGCCCGGTCTGGATAATTTCGGTGATGTGGTTCTTTTTTGTGAATGTGTCTGAGAATATCCTTTCTCCAGCAGGGGCGTACCGACGAGCCTGTAGAAAGGCGAAATACGTATCTACGTCTCTGGGGAGGGATATGTTCGGACACGTTCACAAAAAATATTAATAGTGAACCTGTATTTGTGTTCTTCACACCAGATTTCTAATAATATTTTATATTATTAAAAATACCTTTGTAATATAAAAATATTATTAAAAATCTGGTGTTATTAAATATTAAATACAAGTTCATATTTGTATGAAAGTATCTCTCCAGATATGCAGACACGTTTTTTTCATTTTACGACAGAATCATCAGTACATGCTACTGGAGAGATAAATTCACCGTAAACAACATCCTTGCCATAGTACAAAATTTGGTCAGATTTTACCAACCCAAATATGTTTCAAATGACTTTGTTAAATTTCTAGCTTTGCTCGTAATATAAGAGACTGGCTGACTGAACACTTCCCAGACAGATGGATTGGTCGTGGCGGTCCCCTTTTGTGGCCTGCGAGATCCCCCGATCTCAATCCATTAGATTTTTTTGTTTGGGGTTTCATTAAAGGTAAAGTTTATGCTAAAGCTCCTCAAGACGCTGACGAAGTTAGAGCCCGAATTGACGCCGCAGTATTAGAAATCACACCAGAAAGACTTGAGCGAATAGTACAAACGATTACACAAAGATTGCAGCTATGTCTACAAACTGATGAATTTCAATTCGAACAATTATGTAGGTAATAATTACATTGATTTCTATCAAGAAGATGTACAAAAATTAGTCAATATTATCAAAAATTTTTAAAACTTTGTAATATTTTCGTAATAAATATGTAATCTAAGAAACCAATTTTATTTCGTTTGTTTCTTTTTTAAATTTAAAATGTAAGGTTCACATGACGACGTGTAAAAATGTTCCGAAGATTACAACTAGCACATGCGTGTTCAATGTTGCCAAATGTATGTTTCTTTCAAATTCATTCTGAAGACAAAGGAAGCTTGATACATCGTTTTAGGATTAGGACTTTTAACTCAAAATTCGACCAAGAATGTTGCCACGTGTAGTGGGTCCGCCAATTTATACACACCTTGTATATTCAAGTGAATTATTAAAAATTAAGATGTGTTACGTTCATTTACAAACCCATTTTAAAAGTCATACTAAAAATAATTCGTGAACTTTTAGAATTGACATCATTTCATGTGTATTACGTGAATGTTTTTTTTTTGTTACGAGAAGAAATATAAAATATTAATATAGATTCAGAATGCTCTATTGAATTTACAGGCTGTAATGTTTGTTTACAAAAACACTAAAAGATTAACATTCTGTATAATTTTTGTATGGTAAGGGTTCGATAACCTGGTACGAAAGTCAGCTGTTAAAAATTTATACTTTCGTGTGAATTTTTAAAGATGATATATTAAAAGCACATGTAAGATGCATGCTCCACGGGCATTTAACATCCTATTTGGTAGCAATCTATCTTTAATCGAAGACGTAAATGTAAATCGTATCTTAAGCGAGACCCACAATAACAAAACTTTTTGTTATTCTGGCTCAGCTTTAAGATATCGTCTCTGATTCTTTTTATAACATAGTCACACAGTTCTGTGACAATTTTTTCTTTAAATCTTTGAATTTTTTCTCGCTTATGAGAAGGAATTTTGGGAAAATATTTTGGATTCTATAATCTGTATAATTGCGTCTTTCCATTTTTCGTACGCTGTCTTTTATTTCAAGAACACCCGGTGTATCTGATACATACATTGAACCAAATCATATTGCTAAAATATATTGAATAGGGAGTGATACACAACATCTGACGCCCAGGCAAATATACCTTACGTAAAAGTGTCATTCGTTTATGTGAGTTGTTCGTGATGTGTCAAGTGTCTGTCTTACTGAGTGAGATTATGGATATGGTCTATATAATCGATGAAAAGGTGCAGATTGTGAAATGGTATTTCCAAGGCCACTTATTAGTGTCTATTATAGCTCTCTTTCGAGCTACTTTTGAAAACCGGACTATTCCTTGTTTGAATACCAATCATCGCATCAAAACTAATTTTGAACAATTCGATTGCGTTTCGCCATCGCTTTATAAGAAACGTCAGAATAACGATAATCAGGATCGCAATGTAATGATACGTGCTAGCGTGGAAAACAGTTATACTCGGACAACATCTCAAATAGGGCAGAACTGGATGTATTTACGTGAAACTGTGAGAAGAGTCTTAAGAAGAGAAGGAAGACGTTTAATTTACTTTAACCAACCGAGAATTTTTGTTTATAATTTAATTTTGTTTATTTTTAAGTATGTTTGAGTTACAACTATACATATTAGACACTTAATACATACAATTCTTAAATCACCTGTAATAAAGAACAAGTTTTAAGTTCTATTTATTTATAATTTTATTAATACTTAACCAGTTCCTCCAAAATCAATCATTTCTCAATAAAACGTCACAAAATAAATAATTTGGTGTAACCTAGATTTATTATGACATTTAAATTTGAATTTGTTGTCGTTCATTATGACAATAATACATTACGGGTGTTCAGAAACATTCGAAGTCAAGTGGGCTCTGAACAAAAAATCGTATATCTTTACTTAAGTATCTGATTTGTAATAATTATTAAATGTCAACTGTTGTCTGTCAAAAATTGTCAGAATCTAATATCGAAGATACTAATTTATATTTTTTAATTTTGAAAATGGTATTTACTAACGTACACAAAGCATTCATGGTTGAAGCATATTTTCGAAATGGTCAAAAGATCGATGGCCAGTGGAAGTATTCAATTCAAGCTTGTTTGGAAGAATTTCGAGATGAATTTCCCAACCTTGCTTTTGATTATAATACTTTTCAGTGTACACTAATCAGAATTGTTCCAGTTTTTCGACAAACTGGTAGTGTGGGACGCCAAGAGGGTGGTAGGCGACCAAAAGTCCGGACAGAAGAAGTGATTGGGAATGTTAGAGAAATAATGACTGATGCCCCTAAAACTTCAGTAAGAACTCTTGCTCAACAAACCGTGTTGTCAGTTGGTTCTTGCCATAAAGTTTTAAAGAAGATTTACAGTTATTCCCATATCGTATAACTTGTTTGCAAGAAATCCTCGATATTGATTATCCGCGACGAGTAGTATTTTGCGAATGGTTTACAAATAATTTTAATGATGATGTCCTAGACAAAACTTTCTTTTCAGACGAAGCATGGTTTCATGTTAGTAGATATGTTAACTCGCAAAACATGAGAATGTGGAGTGATACAAAGCCCAATAATTTTTATGTTGAAGCTCCTTTACATCCTCAGAAAGTTGGTGTTTGGTGCGCTATAAGTAGAAGAAGGATTATTGGTCCAATTTTTTTAAATGGTACCTTGACTGCAGAAAGATATCGACAGGAAATACTATTGCCTTTCTTTAATCAACTTCGCGATGATGAACTAGCTTTGGGATACTTTCAACAAGATGGTGCTAGAGCTCAAACAGCGGGGGAAACAATGAATATGTTACAAGAAGTGTTTGGAAATCGTTTAATTAGTTTGAACAGCGATCATGAATTTCCTCCAAGATCTTGTGATCTTACACCGTGTGATTACTATTTATGGCCTTTTTTAAAAAATTAATTTATCAAGTACCAGTGCAAGATTATATAGATCTCCAGGACAGAATTATAAATAAAATTAGTGAAATTAGAAATAGTCCCATACTGCAAAATGTATTTAGTAGCATTCGGAGGAGGTGCGTAAAATGCTTGGAAGAAGGTGGTGGCCATTTTCAACATCTTTTATAATTATGGTCATTATTGTTGGTAATTTATACAAATACAATTTATGATATTTATTATAAGGTTGTAATCTAAGGACTCTACAAACAATTTATTTGTTTCAAATTTATTTTAAGCCATTTCTTACAATAATTTGTTGAATGTTAATATATTAAACTAGTACGATAACTAGATACTATTGTCACTATAATTCTCTCTCCTTTAGACGTTTTGTAGCCAGTCTTAACTTTCTTCATAGACTTCTTCACAATGAAGTTGACTGCACAACACTATTATCCTACTTTAATTTTCTTATCCCCCTATTCTTCACACGTCCTTCTCGTACTTTCTATCTTCCTTTTCCTCGAACCAATGTGTTGGTCAGGTCTCCTGTCTACGTTATGAGCAGTAATTACAATAAGGTTTCTTCTGAAATGGATATACATTTTCATGGTTTGTTGAGCTTCAGACAGCGTCTCTATAATATCTGCGATGTGTATTCGTTGTAGTGTGTAATTAATTAATTACTGGATGTTCCCGTTTCTTTTTTTGTTTTTATTGGTTTTGATCACTTGTCCAGACTATTGTTTATATTCATATATATTATTCGCTTGATTGTTGTATATTATTTTAGGCTTCTTTATATTTTTTATATTTAGGAAATTATGTCTTTATAATACTTTTTTTTTTCTATTAGTACTTATTGTTATGTGTATGATTTACAATTTTGTTTTATTTTATCCTGTAAATGGAATTATAATTCTGTTGGGTAATAAATATATAAATAAATAAATAAATAAATAAGATGAATAAAACCTTTACTTGTAAAGTTATTTCCTCTTAATTCTGCATTGTCTTTTTACATGTTACTATAGATTAGATGAGCTTTATTACACAAGAATGAACAGCATAGTAATTGGATTATGTAATTTTTTCCAGTTATCGCATGAAGAGGTGCTATTGTTCAGCAAGAATTCTCTAAAATATCAAAATACTTAATTAGAAATTTGCAAATTAATTACTGTTACCTTCTAAAATCATTATTTGACTAGTTTATATTAATTAATATGACATATTAAAGTAATATATTTCGACATAAACTGACATTTGCGTGTATGATATTGATAACCTATAAAATTGTATTAAGTAAATGAATCAATCTATATCAGACATGAATTCATATTTTCAAGGACTACATTGACTTCGAATGTTTCTGAACACCCGTTACATATTTAATGATTAGCTAATACTACATAGCGTTCTGTACAGCTCAGTTTACCCCACCTATCTTCTCCATTGCTAAGCACCAATTACGTTACTGTGCATTAACGTAGCAAACTGTGGATGTCTGTATATAAATAATATAAATTTAGAATCTCAGATAGTACGACGAAACGCTGACGCATCGGTAAAGAAAAAATAAGTAGCGAAAATATCCAATTTAATTTTTCTATTTACGTGAAATCCTTCGCAAAAATTCTGGACTTATTATTGCTTATAAACACTGGTCTTTTATAAAAGAACTTACTAACCTCCGAGGCCGGTTGGATCGGCGGCCAAAGCCGCCATACTAAAATTAAAGCTTCCGGGAAATAGTTTACTTTCCGTAGGCGTCAGGTACGGCCCTATAGGACTGTCATGGTCGTCATGATCCCCGCCACTGCTCCCCGAATGCGGTCCCTGAGGTAGATTACTAGGTCCGTTGTCATTTGGCGCGTCTGAATCGTTACTATTCTCTTCATGATTTCCACCACCACCACCATTACCCGAACACAGTAATTCCATCGGTTCAGATTTAACATGATCTTCACTCATTCTCGACGTCGCATTGTTACTCGTCGGTGAAGGAGAGCAGGGTCTACTCTCATTCTCCGTACTACTAATTCCATTACCTTCCACGTCCGTCTTAACTATACTAGTTGTGTTTAAGTTGAGGGGGTTAACTTTCATGGTACTGGGCGAGAAATCGGCGGGTTGAGTTTGAGGCGGGGGTTGATGCGTATTAAGGTTGAACTCGTTGTTGTTATTATTACCGATTATCTGTTGGTCTGATCGAGCTCTTTTGTGCTCGCTTTCGGGATCGACTGACATGCGGCGTCGATGTGGAAATGTCGCTCTTCGAAATATTTCACGGTTAATGTTCGTCGCGCTGTGCGGAGGCGATGTCGGTGACGCGAACAACGTGTCCTCTACTAACTTTTCGGGGAATACACCGAGCTGATGGTGATGATGGTGGTGATTCGTCGTTGGGGTCTGTTGACGAGATGGCATTTGTACTTGAGTCAGCTGTAACAAACAAATATTTTTAAATTTTCATTTTAAAAACATTCAAATTATCAAAAGTAATCAGGTAATTTTTAACTTTTAAAGAATACGACTAAGAGCTTGTCGAAACGTCAGGAACCAAGAGTCCTCTTCAAGACAGTTTTTCAACGTGATACAACACCCGGAAGATCATACATGATCGCAAAAGTATTCAAAACAATATATACCCAAATTCTGGTACAACGGACTCACATTTTGCGAACTTCGATTATGACATACCAAGTCCTTTCGCCCCGATTCTATTCTATGTAAAACTAATGTGTCTATATTATGTTATAACATACATATTTATTATTTATCATATTTATAAAGAACCAAATCAACTTAAAAATATATACCGGGTGTCCCAGTTATGTTGCTCCAATGGCGTACCTCTGTTATTTAATAAAAAAAAAATTTAAATTTGGGGCATCTGATATACACCTAATGTTATTTAAATTGAACCTAATATTCATATTTTTTCATTTCCGGTTTAACCGGAAACGACCCAAACTTTTTAATTTTAAATCGTTGTTATTCATTTTAAAAAGAATTTTATTCCAAGCAACTTTAAGACAAACTTTAATAACACTTTATGAACTGTCGAAGTTAACAAAGAAATAATGTTAGATTTTGCTTTGGTTTCCATAGATCGTTCAGGTTTCTACGATCTCAATTTTTGAATATTTAAAATGCAATTTCACCTCTGTTTTGAAGTCTAAATACAAGGTGTTATACTTCATGGGAAAGAGAATTTTCCGTGGAATGCAAATATTGGTGAAAATATACAGGGTTCTATTTAAAATAAAAAAGTTTGGGTCGTTTCCGATTAAACCGGAAGCAAAAGAATATTAGTATTAGGCTCAATTTAAAAAACATCAGATGTATATCAGATGCCCCGAATTTAAATTTTTTATTTTATTAAATAATGGAGGTACGCCATTGGAACAATTTATCTGAGACACCCGTTATAGGTAACACTTTTATAATGTAGTGAATACAAATAATGCATAACACAATGCATCATAGGTGTTTCTTTTTTTTAAATATTTTAAATGTTAGTGCTGTGGTGATTTCATTTAGTAATAATCACTAACTTGATGATAAATACATCCTGATAAATCCTGGATACATACTCGTATTTCGACAACTAAGTTGTCATTATTGGCTGTAGAAAATGTTTTAAACTCTGTATTTTGAATTAAGCTCCAAATTTAATACTTTTTCTACTGCTAATGATACCAACTTAGTTGTCGAAATACGTATCCAGGATGTTAAACTACCGAGCGTGTCATAAGTCAGGCAATCCTATACAAACTTCTTCAGTATTCGTGTTATTCCGCCAAAAATCGCCATTAAGCCAATAACGCCACAGCATCGTTTCATTATGTAATCATTCTAATAGTGTTATTAGATTCGAGCGTGTACTCATCCTGAAACTCTAATGGGTCGTAATGATTGTTCGCAACTTTTTAAATGCGAGCTTTTCAGACTGAATCGGTAGACGAGGTCGTACAGAGTAGCCGGCTAGATCCCTCGAATTGACCACGTGTGATTTTGCTTTGTGGGGTACTTTAAAAGACAGGGTTTTTCGCTATAACTTACCAAACATTGACGTTCTAAAACATGTAATAACTGATGAATTGCAAGCAATATCTAATGATAAAGAATTATTATATGGCATATGTTCAGCTGTCAAAAAGTCGTATTTGCTGTGCATTGGCGAGAATGGAAGTCATTTTTAGTATAAACGTTAAGAATAAAATTGTATTTACTGTTTAATAATAAAAAAAGATTTATTCTAAATACATACAGGTTATTTTTTATTATTACAATGTAAATTCGTTGCTTGACTTGTATATTGTGGTGGTAAAAATGCACTTATACAAATGTCCGGTTTAGGCAATATAACAAAATCACCGTGTATAATACAACAGAAAATTTTAGGTTGTTGCACTAATATAACATTATTTTAAACTTAGTCTTTTAATATGTAGGCAATTTGTATTGCAAACCGAGAAACGATAAAATATCTTGTATCACAGGAAATTCCATCTGGATACGATATTAATATTTTGAGAAACCAATTTTTGTTAATGAGATTTTCACGGAATTCCTTAACAAACACATTCCGTACTACACTTGCATGAATATTTTACAAAAAAATAAATAAATAAAGAAACAAAGAAACGTATACTAAACAGTTTTCACGATTATTCACCGATCTAAAACCGTAAATTGCAAAACATCGCGATGTCTGGCCAGACAGAATTTGTTTAAAGATTATTTGCGGTTTTGTTATTCGTTAGAAATCAAATTTCAATGGTAAAAGGTTCACTGACTTCTTAAACGTGTCAATAGCTAATAGTTTACATAGAGAGGGCACAGTTTTATTGTTTTTTCTTACTCGAATGCATTAAAATGAAAAGAAAATAATTCAATAGCATAAATTCAATATTAATATGTGGTAATTATTTTTAGCTGAATACTGAATACTTCAAATAAACTCCTTAATCCATAAATAATAAAGAATTTCATTAAAATTGCGAGAATATGAATTCTGTTTTGTAAATAAATACGTAAATTTTTGGAAAACAAAAAGTATCAGAACTGGTACATTTAAACCGCGCGAGTTAATTCAATTAGATTGGTAGCAACACAGATCAGAGATCAGTAATAACATAGATGTGCAACTTAATAGTAAAATAAATCCCTATATATAGCTTGTTGACTGGACACCATGCGGGGAAAGGGGATAATTCTGTATGCAACCAATATAGTTGTAGTTAAATTATTATTGTGGTTGTTCAAATTTTATGTATGAAGGAAAAATAATATTTCATTCGATTAACTTCTGTATTGCAAATACAGAATCCATTACATAAACTTCTTAGACATATTCAATGCAGAATTTAATCGAATGAAACATTATTTTTCTCCAAACTCTATTTAATTCTTTTTCACCTCCTTGAATACCTTCAAAATATATCATAAAATGTAAATTCAATTGAAAATTACAAAGAAGCGTAATTCGTATAAAAATATATTTAGGATCTATACCAACTCTTAAGCCAGATGAATTTAAAGAAATACAATAGTATTTTTAAAAATTGTATAGATTGACGTTTCAGAATACGACACTATCCAATTAATATTAATCTAAAAAATCTACAACTAATAATATAAAAAAAAATGGTAAAACTACACACTATTATCCATACTTACACAAACTAACAATAAATCCAACGAAAGTTTATAACATCTAACACAGGCACGAGATCACAAAATTTAAATACTAACTAATCGACCAAGATAGCTAACATTAAATTTTTCGTAAACATATGAAATTTCTACCCCAGAACAACTTCTAAATGCAACAACCTTGTGCTGTTTAAGTTGCATAACTAATTTTCTTCCTCTCACGTTCTTCGGATACCTTACCCCGCAAAATTATACATGGATCACCTATCAAGCTACACATCTATATCTATATATATATATATATATATATATATATATATATATATATATATAATCTATTTAAACGAAATTAACGACCGTAAGATATTGAATAAAATAAATTAAAAGCTGGCAAGCGGTCTGTCAATTAAAAAACTCAATTATTAGTTATCCCTATATTTCGCAACAACTTTGTTGCTTCTTCCGGTGATAAAAATGTAGAGTTGAAAAAAATAATAAAAGTGACGTACAAGGACAATAAAATTGATTAGATTTTTAACAGTCATGTATTTTTAATCAATTTTATTGTCCTTGTACGTCACTTTTATTATTTTTTTCAACTCTACATTTTTATCTGCGGAAGAAGCAACAAAGTTGTTGCGAAATAGAGATAACTAATAATTGAGTTTTTTAATTGACAGACCGCTTGCCGGCTTTTAATTTATTTTATTATATATATATATATATATATATATATATATATATATATATATGATTTGTGTGATTTTCAAGCGAAGACCTTTTTTCCTTTGCATTGTACTAGCCATAAATGACAGCCTCCCGAGAATATCAACCAAACAGCGTTTCATATTCTCGTTCCTTCGTCCCTTCCTTAGAATTTTATATATAATTTAAATTTAGTTATAAATTACATGCAATTTCTATTCTAATTATCTCTTAATTATTAATTTAATCGAGATATTTTTTCTACACGACCCCGTATTCATGTTTACATCATTTTAATAGCCACATTTACATTACTATTGTAAACTTTATCTAAACTATATCATGTAAGGTATCATTTTAAATTTTTTTTGCAAGGAATATTTTAATGTCATTAATTTCATTGACATCACAACTCTTTAGTTCGCGGCTTTAATTAATTCTTAATTCTTAGACATCGCTATGTGCAATATGATTAGTTATCGTATCATAAAGCTGCACTTCTACCACGGGGTTTCTTTACACAAACTCTTTCTTGGTTCCTGAGTTTCAATAGGTAAACACCTTTCACTAAAAGTGCTTGTTCAAGCATATCGCGACATCATTCAAGAATAACCTCTGTATTGTTAGATACATTAATTACATTTACCAAATTATTAATTTATGAAATAACTAACTTATTTTTCATCTAGTAATTATTCATTCGTTGCTACCTGTATACTGTATCCGCGAATGGACTTAATTATACTTGTAACAATTTTATTTTCAATTTTTAAAAAAAAAATATTGTACAGAAGTTTTTTTGCTTGTTATATAACTACAATTCACGTTGAGAAAATTCGATTTTGTAGATTTAAAAAATCAAAAACTTTCAAATTAAACGTTTTTGAAGTACTAAAATGAAAGAGCTTAACAGATGAAATCTAAAATGATTGTTAGCACGTCCGATCCAACAGCGCCTAAAAAGGCAACAATTGGAATGAAATAAATACGTAATGGAAAAGATTTTTTCCAGAATTAATTATCTTCTCCTGTGTATTAGTTACTAGAACCAAATATTGTAACATTTTCATAATGATATTTTATTTCAAAACTGCAGTCGCTGGCTAAGGTAAATAAAGTTGATATTCTTACAAAGTATAACGTGCGTTTTTATTAATTATGAAGTATTTTATTTATATTCAAACACGTTCAATTATTAGCAGTTCGTTTTATATAATAATTAGATGTGTATTCACGTTTTTCTGTTCTAGATTATAGGAAAAATTAGGCAAAGATATATTGATTTTTTTATTGCAACCATCTAGTGATTAAATAATCTGATAAGATTAGGTACTCCAAACCAAACATGGAACACTGAAATAAGATGATTATTAACAAGTGATCAGTTTCAATTTTTTTATTTTTAAATAAAAAATTATTATGTAGTTATTCCAAATATAATATTGCAAGGTCAGGAAATATGTAATAATTTACATTTTCTTTTGCAAATCCCTAAATATGTTCGACTTCATTCAAGTTCAAATATATTTTTTAATTTTATTTATATTTAGTAAATAGCATATCAACAAAGATAAAAACAAACAACATTCATAAAATCTATTTTAATTTAATTAAGTTATTCCTAAATTAATTAATTAATTTCATTAATGAAAAAATTTTAATTATTAAACATGGTTTTTGGATTTCACGTGGGAAAAGGAAAAATCTTTCTTTGAGGCTGTGGTCAAGTAAAAACTCAAAACAGTGACGTAACGTTATGAATTGCCATAACGTCACGGTAAAATAGTTAAAACTTGTCAAAAATATCAACAACCCCAAAGATCTCAATGCATACGAAAGCATTCACATCGTTAAAAACAAAATTAATACGTTCAACTCGGACAACGGTCCTATCCCATACAGTTGTCTTGTTTGTACACGTGGACGTCGTGTAAAGTTGTGAACGTGTAGCTTTACTGTACCTCATTTTCAACACTTTCATTAGTGGTTTTACCATCTGATGATGACAACTTAGTTGTCGAAATACGTACTTAGGATACGATTATTAATTGTGGTAAGGGGTTTTATATCTTTTAGAGAAAAGGAAAAATGTTAAAAAACAGATCTCTGGATTGATTTTCGTAAATAACGAGCAATTGTCGCAGTTATAAAAAAAATATTAATTCTGCGGCAATGGAACTTTTAACGCGCTATCGTCGGGAAAATGGATTTCTAGAGTCTATAGT
This sequence comes from Melolontha melolontha, assembly GCA_935421215.2. NCBI lineage: Eukaryota > Metazoa > Arthropoda > Insecta > Coleoptera > Scarabaeidae > Melolontha > Melolontha melolontha. Next base: position 10,301,649 of record OW285242.1, on the reverse strand, counting down.
TACAGGAGACGAAACGTGGGTATACTACCATACCCCCAAATCAAAACTCGATGACGTCGAAGCATCCGAGTTCACAAACGCCGAAAAAATTAAAAGTTCAGCAGTTTGCAAAGAACACAATGGTAAATAACTGTGTTCTGGGATATGTATGGCATTTTATTCATAGAGTTTTTACCACCGAAAACAATAACCAGCAGTGATATTTATTGTCAAACTCACGAAAAACTACACGAAGCCATTCGATTGAAACAAAGAGGAAGGTTGACGAAAGGAATCAGGTTGTTGAATGACAATGCAAGACCGCACGCCTCAAATCAGACGCCTGTCTTCAAAAACACATTTGGGAAGTTATTGTCCATCCGCCCCATAGTCCAGACATGGCTCCTTCTGATTTTCATTTGTTTGGGTTAAAAGATTTGAAGACAATGACGACGAAGTGCCTTAACATTTGTGGCGATTATGTTGAAAAGTCTAACAGTTAACGCTTTTACTTAGTGTATGTTTGATTTCTATAAATAAAGTAGTCTGTCTGTAATTCACAAATGTACCTGAGTAACCGGCCATCCCTCGTACTATATTTTAGTTTTTTAATTTGAGCTATTCCTTTTTTATACGCCATTAAGATACTAACCGTATTTATGGCTAGACTGTGTAAGTGTTTTCTTAAATAAGTAAACATTTAAATATCGGCAGCTGTATTACTGGCTTATGAAAAAGCGATTAATTATTTAATTAAAATAGATAATATTTGATTAGAATATTATATAGTTAATTGGCGAAGGAGATACTTATTGAAACTTCATTATAACGCTAAGAAATAAGTAATTAAACTTCTAGTTTCAAAAATTATCTTTTATTGTAAATACCACTACAATATTGTTTCGCCATACAATGGCTTCATCAGGTGGATGAAATACTGAATAAGTATTTGAATAAGTATTTAACAAGTTTGAATATTTATGTGAAACTTATTGGGGAAATGGTGGTGGAAAAATTTTTACAATCTTAAATTTAGTAGAGGGGAGTTGTTTAAATCTAGTTGGTCATTTAAAGCTAATCCTAAACTATTGTCTCTATTAATTTCTAAGTTTTCCAACAGGTTAGGCTTTTTACTTTTTTCTTGAATGTGTAAAATTTTCTTGAATGTGTAAAATTTTACATATTAATTTTCTTTAACGGTTCAGATAGACAATTAAAAACTTTACATAATTATATCAACACTATTCACCCCAAAATAAATTTTACTATAGAAACAGAAATAAATAAAATCATTAATTTTCTAGATTTAACCATATCACACAAAACTAATAAACACGAGTTCGCTATATACCATAAACCAACACATACAGATACCACAATACACGCTAATTCTTTTCATCCTATAACACACAAATTATCAGCATACCAATCAATGGTATATAGATTAATTCATGTACCCATGAGTAAAAGTAATTTCGACCTTGAACTAAATAGAATATACACAATAGCATTAAACAATGGTTACTCTATAAATATTGTCAATAACATCCTAAATAGCCAACAAAAATCTAAAACCCTTTCCTTCGTTTATCCAAAATTAAAATACAAGATAATTAATTCCTATAATTCAATAACTTACTTAGGAAACATTTCGGAAAAAATTGGTACTTTCATTAAAAAACTTAATAACGAACATATATTATTTAAAACAGACAATACTATACAGAACATTATATTATTAAAAACAACAAAGATAAAATAGACAAAGAATCAAACTCTGGTGTATATAAGTTAACATGCGAAGATTGTAATAAGGTATATATAGGAGGACATTCAAAATTAGGATGAAAGAACACGAGAGAAGCCATAAAGAAAAGAAAACAGATTCAACTTTCGCAAGTCATTGTATAGATATCAATCATAGATTTAATATAGATTTCAAAATTTTACACATTCAAGAAAAAAGTAAAAAACTTAACCTGTTAGAAAATTTAGAAATTAATAGATACAATAGTTTAGGATTAGCTTTAAATGACCAACTAGATTTAAACAACTCCCCTCTACTAAATTTAAGATTTAAAAATTTTTCCACCACCACTTCCCCAATAATTTTCACATAAATATTCAAACTTGTATTGTACATATTCAGTATTTCATCCACCTGATGAAGCCATTGTATGGCGAAACAATATTGTAGTGGTATTTATAATAAAAGAATTTTTGAAACTAGAAGTTTAATTCCTTATTTCTTAGCGTTAGAATATTATATTATTCAACTAACTTTTCCACTCTTTGTTGTCAAGAAAATATTTTTCTTCTCGCAATGCAAAATATTTTTGGGCGTAAATAAAGATGTAATTTCTTTAATTTTACTGCATTAAAAGAAAGAAATATGGAAATTAAATGAAAAAAAATTAACGAAATTATTAATTCATGAAAGGAGTGGGACTACACATTGCAGTGGATTTATGAAAGCTCCCTATCACAAAAATGCCAAAACGTAATTTTCTGTAAAAATTGTTTTGTTTTTTTTTGAAAAGTCTAGGAAAATACAGTTCAAAATCTGTTCTCAATCTACAAACTATTCCAGAGAAAAACACATTTTTATTCGAAAAAAATTGGTTGCGCAATTATTATTATTAATATTACTATAAGGTTGGGCAGAAAGGACGGACGCTTTTAAAATGTCATAAAATTTATATTTTTTACTTAAGAAAAAATTTGAAACATTTTCTGAAGAACGAGGTGAGTCGAAAATGAATCCCACGCAGATGATATTGCAAAGTGATCGCCGCCACATCATCCCTGAAAACGCATCCGAGGGAAACATCAGTGTTGGAAGTATCCATTCAATAATTCATTATGAACTCAGTTTCAGCAATATTTCGGCTCGTTTAGCACCATTATCTTTCGGCAGAACAAAAAAATACATTCGGGTGACATCTCTCACTCATTATCGGGCTGAGGAATACCTTTTTCTTAATCGTATCGTATCTTGTGACGAAACTTGATTTCATCATTACAATCCCAAGATATTCTGGCAAGCAAAGAATCCCGAAAACACGAAGAGACCGCCGCAGTGAAAGCAAAAAACGCGGTTGTCAGGGGACTAAGTTCTCGCGACAGTCTTATGGGATTCAAAAGGTGTTCTCTTGCTGGATTTTCTTCACGGTCAGAGAACAGTTAATGCAGTTTACTACTGCACTCTCTTAGACCAAGTGAAGTCGCTTATCAGAGCAAAAGACGAGAACAACCCATTAGGATCCGTTATTTTGATATACAACAATTCCCGACCCCTTGCGGCAAACCAAACACGCCTGAAATTTGAAAGATATGTTCTGGGAGATCCTTGAACATCCACCATACTACTAAAAGAAGTTTTAGCAAAGCAGCGTTTTCACGATAATGTCAGGGTAGAGGCAGTGATGACATTAAGAAGCTGCCCCAACTCATTGGGGAAAAAATGTGTAACAAAGGACGGGGAAACGCTTAATCTTTTTTGTTACTTTTTTCATTAATAAATTTTTCGCTTAAATTTTCAGTGTTTTAATACTTTATGCGTCGTGCTGCGCTGATCAACAATAACCATACCGCAGCCTAGTATTTATTTCATATCTGAAGATATTCACGAAAAAAGTCAACACGTAAAAAATACAAAATGTCGATCTTCGACGTTTAAATGTTCTAATCTTATGTATTTTGATGCAGTGATTGCTAAAGTTGCTATTTTTCCCCACATTCCAGAGTTCTACTTAGTGCAAGTTAATTTGTACACATGTTTTTAATACACATCGCGTACTGATATATATCGACATACTGATATATGTTTAAAGTTCAACCGCCTCCCGTCGCTTAACTAAAATATAAACATCTGGCCGGCATACACGACCTAACACAATGCATACAACCTGCTTATCTTCAAATTCGAAATCTTTCTTTTTAACTGGGTGCGTCTCGTGAAAAATCAAAACTTTTCGTAAACATCTCTTACAATAAGTAATTTCTTTATTAATACGTAAATCTTATGGAAGTGTGTATAAAAACAAAAATGATGACTTATAATTTCATACGAAGACGTGTTCTTTATAAAACTAGATATATTTTGAAAACATTCATACGTATATATTAACTTATACGGAGTAGGATTCTGGAATGTGAGCAAAATCTGACAACTCTACTGATTACGCTAAACACAGACGCGGTCGTATATCTCTTAACTCGTTTTTTAAGGCCGTGTTTCAATTATGGCATGTGAAAGAGGCGGCATAAAAAATAGTTATTATTCTCTATAATTAGGTTTATATTAAATACAATATTAAGTAAGAATATTTTTTTAAATATTTCTTTTGCATAAACATAACATAACAGAACTGTATATTCAAGATATTTTTTTGCAGAAAAAAAAGCGGAAACATCTAGCTCCGTTTGGAATAAACTAAAAATTAAATTAAATTACCTGATCCCTATCATCTCCATGTTGTTGCTGCGTAAGTCCGCTAACTCGTAGAACCTCAGCCGTTTTAAGAAAAGATGATAAAGAGCGCTGATGGACATTAACTTCCCCGTGGTATATAAATTCCACCAGGGCGTGCAGGTCCGTCCATGCGACATCTTGCAGGACTATCACAGGGTGCTTACAGGGTGTCGACTGAAACAACAGGATATAACATTAAAAAAAAACGTTTCGTAATAATTGTCAATCTAATATTATATATTTATCTAACATTTAAAAATTTATTTTATTTAGAAGTAGTGATTGATATCAAGGTGAGCACGTTAGTGCCTACCCTAATACCCTTGACATAATGCACAGTTTGTATCATCCCGGATCTCAGCAACCAATAAAGCTTTTTTGATGCGGTGTTATTTCAAATATAGCTCATATATTCATTATAATTGTGTCTTGAATATGGATAATTACGAACCCGTAAAACATATTGATATGGATTTTTCCCCGCAACATTATGAAGAAAACATTATTTTATGATTAAACCATAATTTTTGATGACTCTGTATGTTTTTGGAAATTTATGTATGAACATTGATTTTATGTTGAGTTAGTTTTGACTAGGGATGTAGTTCGCCGTGTGGCCATGCGATATCCTGAGACACGTCTTCATACTCGAGTAAGAGTGTTGCATATTTGTAGATAAACTTTTTATCTCTTATTTCAAGTTAATTTCGGTTTTTGTTTTGAATTAATAGTGGTGGTGATTGCTTTACTCATTACCGAATTTTTACGAGTTTGTATACTTCGTAATTTTGATTTAATAAAAATTTTACTCGAAGTGTGTCTCATGTATTAAGAAAAAATATATTTTTTCGTAAGTTGAATTTTTATAATATTATTATTCCTTTATTGTATGCATTTATGGTATTATTGTTTGTATGAATTTCTATATTTTAATATTAGTTAAAAATAGATGACAAAAATAGTTTTTCGTTTCTAGTAAATTTTCTAGAACGATATGAATTTTTAAGGTTGGTGTTTTTATACTTGTGATATCGCGCAGGTGTTTAAGATTTCGGTTTGACAGTTGTTATCTGTTTACTTTTTGAGTTTGTTTTCTGGGGTGATAGAAAAAAAATATCTTTGGAATTTATTCCAAAGAGTCATTCGCGGGTCATTAGAGGACGTTTGAATTTGTTTAGCGGTCATTACCAGCAAATTTTGTTTACCTCTATGTGTTATTGTTATACACAGCTCTTTATACTTTATAAAGAATCAATTTTTTTATTTTTTTTTAAAATAAACAGTCTTTTGAAAATTGTGATTTTTAATTATATTTAACACTTTCGTTTATACTCGATACTGGCGCCATATTAAATGTTGTACCTCGCACTAATTGGAATTGAAATTACACCTGCTTTATTGCAAAAAGTCACCGAAAATTGCGTTAATCGAACTCGATCCTGCAAACTAAGCTGATGTCGACATTTGAATGATATGCTATTCAAAACATAATTATCACAAGTTGCACTATAACATAAAGAAAAAGTTTTACTTTTATATCAAATATTTTGTATTTTATTTAATTTTGAAAACATACAGTCTTTCTTTTCTATGTATATCATTTCTGTCAAATGTACTTAAGTTCTTAAAATCAAATGACAACAATAAGATATTTATTTCTGTGTTCGAACTGTTCGATACTGTTTTGGATTTCATAATGAGTTAACTACGAATGCAAAATAGAAAATAGTATATTAAAGCATTAAGTTTCATAAGGCACTATTTTGCCGCACGAGTTCAGTTTAGAAAACGAGCCGAGTTTTCTAAAGAACGAGTGCGAGAAAAGCGGTTATGAAAGACGTTTTTTATACTATTTTTTTCAATTTTGCATTTCTCACATTAATAAATTAAAATTATTTATTTCAGAGATTCAGAAAATTCAGAGATTTATTTTTATATAAAGTATGCAGTTGGTCACATTGATACTTGACATTTTCAAATTTAAATCATACTGTCCGCGAAATATATTATATTACGTATAATTCATTAATTTTCGTTAACATTACTTGATATTTTATTTAAAAATATAAACATGAGTGACATAGAAACTAATATATAGAGCAGACCAATTTCCGTGCGCGCCATGTGCGCCGATGTGAGGATGATTGTATTGCATCAGAACTAATAAAAAGCATTCAGTATGTGTTTGGTACCTGCTTAGACGGCATGTAAGTGTAAGCATACGTAATAAAATGCCGTCGACACATAAATCGAGAAAACGACCGTTGTCAGACGAAGTGAATAAGTTTATTATGGATTTCGCGGACTTAATATACGATGGCTCAAAAATTAAATGTTTAGTGTGCAATACATATCTAATGTGTTGGTCAAAAACACATTGTAAAGAACACGTAAGCAGTTCGAAGCACAATAATAACAAAATTAATCGACAACAGTTTATACATGAACTATGTGTAACTATGATTGTGTGTACACTGCCGTTTACCTTGTTAAGTAATGATTCATTTATTTCATTTTGGAATAAATACGCGAATCAAACATTACCGAGCACGACAATGTTACGAAAGAATTTACAATCGGTGCGTAAACAGGTTGAAAATAAAATCAAAGCCGAACTGAAAAATAAAAAAACTGTGATTATGTGTGAACGAAATAACTGACAGCAAAAAAACAATATGTAGTTAATATGATGGCGCGTAATATGGAACCACATCAACCAACGTCTTCAATTTTATTAGCGTCGAGACGACTAGAACAATGTAATGCCGAAAAAAATTCAGAGGTGCTATTTGATACTTTGGAATAATTTAAACTTTCGAAAGACCAAGTATTAATGTTTATGACCGATGGTGCCGCAACCATGTGTTCTGTAGGCCGGTCTCGTAGAAAATATTGTCCTAACTTGTTACATATTACTTGTAAACTCCATGCTCTACACCTTGTGGCAGAACAGGTTCGTAGATGTTATCCAGAGGTAGACGCTTTAATATCGAGTACAAAGGCAGTATTCCTGAAATCTCCAAAACGTATTCGGAAATTTCACGAATTGTGTCCCCATACCCTTGAGCCACCACAACCGATTCTGACACGTTGGGGTATATAGTTACGGCGGGGTTTTACTATCATGAATATTTTGAAAAAATTAAGGACGTGGTTTTATCATTCGATCCGAAAGAAAGTGCAGCTATCAATACAAGCCAGAAAAAAATTTAAGATGCCCAGATTAAAATGGATTTATAAAGTATTCGTGAGAATTACTTGGGACTAGAAGAAGCAATAACAAAATTAGAAAATTCGTCGCCGTCGTTAGAGCAATCACTGCAAATCGTTAAAGATGTTCACGCACAACTGTGTGCTGTAGAAGACGCAAAAAGTGAAAGCGTTCTAATTAAATTTGAAAGTGTTTTAGACAGAAATGCAGATTTTGACACCTTAACACGTATTTGTGAGGGCACGTCTACAGATGCGTTAAGTTGTTTAAAAAAGTATTTTGATTATGCGAATATAACATCACTAGATGTAGAACGCTCGTTTTCCGAATATAAACATATTTTTTCATCACGGCGGACATGTTTTTCAGAAATAACTTTAGAAACGCACCTGATGTTGAAAATATAGAATCGAGTTTCTCCAGTTTGTCAATCCTTGGAAGACACTTAAAACGGTAAGTGTTTTTTTAAAGCCTCTGTCGTGCACACAATCACTTATTTCATACATTTTCCATTTTATTTATAGGTACATACAACGCTGCTATAATATGTACTATTCTTATTTTTCGTGTGTTTATGCATATTACTTTAATAGCAGAAAACCAAATGTATATTTAATTATTTCTGATAGAATAAATGTTTTTACTAATTGGTCTGCTCTACTAATATATCTTGTTAAATGTATACAATATACGTTGTTTGTGTAGCCTACATACATATATAATATCTGTCAAATGTACTTAAATTCTTAAAATCAAATGACAGCAATTATGTTTATTTCTGTGTTCGAACAACGCCAACATGGAAAAATGAAAAAAAGCGTATGGAAATGAAGCTCATTTCGATACTGTTTTGGGTGTCATAATCAGTTCATTACGAACGCAAATTAGAAAAAAAATTATTTGAAATATTTTTTGTAAGGTAAGCAACAAATTATTATAGGTTAAATTCCATGTTACTGTAAAATAAACCCTAATTCACAAGCCGCCATAAATTTTAATAGTTTAAATAAATTATAGTAATTCTTATCAGATTACAAACAATACCGAATTCCGTAAATTACTATTACCTTCACTTAGGTGTAAGGCAAATGAAATGCGAAGATTTGAGGTAATTCAAACGAAATCACTAGAGCAAATAACTTAAACTTTCCGCACGATATCCAGGATTTCCTCGTTTCTCTCTGTGTATATTCCTTCGCATGCAGTAAATACGTAAAACGTTTCGATCGGTGCTACCGCAGTCTTTAAAACAATTGCATCGAACATGCTATTTTAAACATCTCGGTTTATTTGCCCAAGATCGCTCATGAAGGACAAACAGCAACAATCGAAAGCCATAAAAACACACACAAAAAGAATAAAACAAAATGCGCAAAAAAATAAGGAGACGTCTGGCTAACACTGGGCATAATATATAGAACTTTTGTTGAAGGAATATTAAAGGTGCAAATTATTCAATGCTAATTATTAAAATATGAGAGGTGGAAAATTCCACTTTTAATTTCTTACCGCGTTCCATGCTAGACTTAAGTGTCTGTTTCTCAATTATAATATAATTTAAACAAAATTCATTAACTTAAACTATATTTTGAAATTTAGTAACTGAAAATAGCACTGCAAGTTTTAAAATGATTATAGTCTAGTACCCAATTAAAATTGACACAATCTCGGATCTAATATACAACGAATAGGTATAATAAACACTTCATTACCTTGAAAGCTATGTACTAGGTTGATGTATTTGCGTGTGATTCAAGGAATGTCATTGCATTTGTATTATCGACTACATAGAATACATAAATATTTGTACATACGTTTTTAGAAAAAAAAAATTTCACAATACTTTTTTAACGTGGATTAAGCTAAGAATGCAAAGCAGTTCCACAGGAAAACAAGGTAATTGCTTGACATTGTTTCCTAAACTTCTTCGTTGAAGTTGCCTAATTACTGCAAACAAATGGTATAGGGTAGAAGATCCATAAAAGACTTCTGGTAGGCCTAAAGAACAGCAGAAAATCAAAGATATACCAAGCAATTACCAAACCCGTGAAAAAATACTTAATCGTGGTGCTTAACAAAACATTTAAGTACACGGGAGAGATTAAAGACACCACAAAATATACAGGTGAGGAATAACAGAACGTTAGGAATACTGTCAAATATTGAATTGAAGACGAGTTTATCAGTTGATACAAAAAGTAATGGTACAAGTTGACCAAGACATACGGAAGTTATACCGTCAACTCGAGGAACCGAAAAATAGAAAAAAAAGGAAACCAAAAGAAGCAAAGAACGAACTTATATGGCTACAGAAAGTGTAATGGAATTTAAGTGCGTTAGAGGCTGAGGTGTGCAAATAGAAATCGAAACACCACAATGAATGGAAACATGTTTTGAAATGACTTGTTACTGGTATCGGTTCGCGATAAAATCATAATAGTTATGCATCAGTTCGAGGAAAAGAGCAAAAATCCTCCTTTCAGGATATGCAACAACATAAACAGAAAAGAACTTCACACAAGGAAGAACGAGATATTCTCATTTGTGCTTTTGACTCAACTGACCGTCTCTGACAGTATCGTTCATAGGGTCTAAAAATAAATACATTTCATTCTTCCATATTTCCAAACGACAAATACGAAAATTTTGTCAAAAATATGTTATTTGCTGACAAATCCAGGAGATTTTTGTTTTTGCGCAAAGTTAACACCTTCCTCAACCATCTTTTTTAATTCACCTTCATTTTTCATAATATCATTAATTTGTGCTTTTCCAACCCCATATTTTTCGGCCAACTTTCTGGAACTTAACGCATACTTAACGCACTTTCCGCGATTATATTTATTTTATCTTTTAGTGACAAACGTTTTCTTTCGCATACGGAGAGAATTTCAGAATAAACTAACCAAGGAAGTGAAAGGCTACACATTATGTGTAAACTTGTAGAAATGAAGGCGATCTCTGTTTGGTCAAACACAAATATGCACATATTGCGCCGGAAATTTGCTTTCGGAGCGTGTTCGAGAGTGAGATCGCATTCATTTCTACAAGTTTAATTTAATTATGGCTACGTACTAGCAATACATAATTACGGGCAATTTCGCACAAATACGAAATAATATTGGGTATTTCCTTCTATAAAGATACATCATAAATAGTCCGACAGATATCGGCAGGTAAATTTCTATGAAGATAGGCTGTAGAAATTTGGGTTTATTTGGCCGAGGTCGTTTTATAAGGGTGGCCCTAAATAACGGGTTTTCGTATATGTGAATTTCCTTATAGTCAGTTCAGGGAACTTTGAAATTGTCCGTTACCTCAGGTGGCCGCGTTAGACAGGTGGCCGTTAACACAGGTTTTTATATTGTTGTTATCAAATCTTTATTGAAAAAAGGGTTTAGATATAAATAATTTTAGTATGAAGCGTTTTAAATGTTAAAAGTTTCAAATAAGAAATTTTGTATAACATAAAAGATGTGTTATTTGATGTTTATATAATATTGAATGGTCAAAAGTATAAAGATTTCATAAAAATCTTAACTTTTGTTAAGTTAGAAGTGACGGATATTGTTGCAAAAGTGATAAAAATATTATTATATATTGATGACAATAATAAAAGAATACTTGTGGTTTGAACTGTAAAACTTATAACGACGTAATTTATGAAGAAAACTTTAAATATAAGTATCTGAAAATAAATATGTACAAAATAACAAGGAATATTTTGAGAAGAGTAATGAAAAAGAGGGAAAAACTGGACAAGAATAGAGTTACTGCAGTTTAATGTATTTTAATGATATTTACAGTATTTTTCTTCTTATTTAAAAAAAATCATAATATTGTTAAGCATGTGAGATAGCAAAAGTAATACATAAAAAGCGCTAAGCAATTTGCCAGACGTGGTCCGCATTCTGTTACATTTTTGTACTGAAGATGATAACTTAGATGTCGAAATACGCATATACGAAACGAATATTAATGTGGTAAGGAGTTTTTTACTTTCTTTAAAGTTTTTATTTAGCCACAGTTTGCAATGAAAGATTTATATTGTTTAAATGCCTGTTCTAAAAACACAAGAAGCAAATAAAATAATTAAAGCAAATTACGTTCTTAAAACAAAACTAAGTTTTAAAATAACAATTTCTCTTATTTGATCGAGTTTATACCTTTTGCGGTTTAATATATTCGTGTTTAATTGTTTCCTGTCTTAGATATACAACAGAATAATTGATCAAAATAAATATTGATTTACGGTAAAAATACTAATTTGTTTTATGTTAGTGTTTATTATTGATTTATAGCCCAAAATGACCGAAGGGGTTTTAATTCCTTATAACTTTTTTATTATATATTTTTTTTGTTTTCAGTATTTTGTAAAGAAGTCTTGGGGAATTTAAAATGGAACAGTACACAATTGAACAACGTGTCAAAATCGTTGACCTTTATTTCTCAAATCAACGATCCATTGCGAGATATAATTTTTTTAAAAATATTCTCCATTAATATACTGTATTTAAAATTAAAAAAATTTAATAATTATGTCTTAAATAAGAAGTTATAATGAACTCAAACCCCTTCGGTCATTGCGAGATATAATTTTTCATAATTAAATTAAAAATATTCTCCATTAATATACTGTATGTAAAATTAAAAAAAATTAATAATTATGTCTTAAATAAGAAGTTATAATGAACTCAAACCCCTTCGGTCATTTTGGGCCACCTGTATAAAGATTTCATAAAAATCTTAACTTTTGTTAAGTTAGAAGTGACGGATATTGTTGCAAAAGTGATAAAAATATGTATATATCGATGACAATAATAGAAGAATTGTGGTTTAGTAGTATCTGAAAATAAATATGTACAAAATAACAAGGAATATTTTGAGAAGAGTAATTAAAAAGATGGAAAAACTGGACAAGAATACAGTTATTAAATAATTAAGAACAGTTTAATATATTTTAATGATATTTACAGTATTTTTCTTATTTAAAAACGGACCTTATTCAAAAAATGTCCCTCATAATATTAGACAGTAAAGGTAATACATAAAAAGCGCTAAGCACTTTACCAGACGTGGCCCGTATTCAATAATGTTACTTTTTTGTACTGAAGATGATTACTTAGTTGTCGAAATACGCATATACGATACGAATATTAATGTGGTAAGGAGTTTTTTACTTTCTTTAAAGTTTTTATTTAGCCACAGTCTACAATGAAAGATTTATATTGTCTAAATGCCTGTTCTAAAAACAGAAGAAGCAAATAAAATAAAATTAAAGCAAATTACATTATTAAAACAAAACTAAGTTTTAAAATAACAATTTCTCTTATTTGATCGAGTTTATACTTTTTGCGGTTTAATATATTCGTGTTTAATTGTTTCCTGTCTTAGATATACAACAGAATAATTGATCAAAATAAATATTGATTTACGGTAAAAATACTAATTTGTTTTATGTTAGTGTTTATTATTAATTTATTAAATATAGATTTTGTATTTATTACTAGAGGTTTATACTATTATTTACTATATATTAATTCTAAAGATTTGCATATGTATTTAAACGAAAAAAAAATATTACATTTAATATATATGTATATGTATATGTAAGTGTACAACAATATTTAAGCTATACATTCATTACAGTGTTATTCTTTGATGAGAGCTTCAAAATCCCCTCCTCTCGTGTCTTAGTCCTTCTATACTTCAAGACAGGGGACGCAATTCTTAAATTTTCTAGCGCTTGTTACCCAAACATCTATTAGATGGCTGTGGTGACCAATAAAATCACATTTTTGGGTGTGGCTTAGACACAACACTGACCACAAGCAACCTATAATAGAACGGTGATTCACAGTGTTTTTCTTGGTACAATTGAAGTTTATTTCACAATGGATTTTTTAGAAAATTAAAATTCTGTTGTACAATAAATACGACATTATTTATAATAGCTACTGTTACAATTTTTTTATAATTAGTAGTGTGTTTTCTATACAAACTTTTAATGAATGAAATATAAAATAGTTTTAGATATAATGTGTTATCCATACATGCGGTACACTACCCATAATTGTGTTCATACTAGTAATTAAATAATAGAGCTGTTTGGAAGGGATATTTATTTATTCTATCAAAAGGTATTATCATTACTCAAAATATTTTGTGTGATTGTAATTTATTATTGCTTTTGTTTAACAAGTGTGCAAAAAGTATTTACATCTCGGGAGGCTCTGAACTGGGGGAGGGGGATGCATGTCTGTAATGGATTCATACCATATTTCTAAAATGTCATAAATTAAAATTTATGTGACATAACTCAAGTTAAATAAATACAAATTCTTTCTTTCTAAATTATTTTTCAATAAAATAAACAAAAAAAATTACATATTAAAATGTTATTTTCGCAGTAATAACAGCAATGAAAATTGATAATATTTTATGAATGGTTGTAAAGCAGAATTTTGACAAAGGTTTATAAATTTCATCATTGATAACCAGAGAGCGGTCAGAAGCGATTAAATGACCAATTGCCCCGATAAAATGTTGTGGCGGTATCACGTATAGTATGCATATTATATTTGCTTGCTCGATTGCATTCCTCGAGCAGGTAGTGTTATTTCGGTCTTATGAATAGTACATTGTCTATTCATTGATAAATTCTAATTTACAGTAGCGTGTAAGACGGAATACATATTTATATATTATTTCGTTAGACTTCGTTGAAATAATCGCTTAAAAAGTTATAACCGCTAATTTCCAAAGTGTATTCTCGTGTTTACATGCATATATATATGTAATATGTATTTATTCTTCTAGAGATAGTATATTTTCTATTCTCTTCTATATGGGATTGTTTCTGGTTTCGTTTCTTTTTGTGTTATTTGGTTATAACTTTTAGTATTTTAAAAAATCCGTTTTATATTGTATATTTATCCTATAATTTTTTATAAATATTAGGTTTAATTTACTATTTTTTTCTATTTTTAAAGACGTCTTAACATTTAAAAGAACTAATTTAACACAGGAGCACCTTGAACAAATTTTAGTTGTTCATAGTAATGTTTTACACTTTCAATGTATCACAGAAAATACATAGTTTTGAGTTTTGTTCTTTCTAAATTATTTTTATTCAAAATTCGATACGCAATTCGCTTGTCAGCATTACTTTTGTTTCAGTAGTAGTTGCTGCTGGTTACCAAACCGTTTATTACATTCGTTCTGTTGTGCATTGGCAGATACATATTGACTGCAAATGTAGGTATGTGCCACTTATGCAGTAGACCACACGTATTAAATTGTTAGAAATTCACGGATCGCTTACAGAAACAAATCTATTGCGAACACAAGGCAGGCACCTATGGGCTAGGAATCATCAATCGCTCGAGTCCGCTCTCTGTTGATAACACAGATCTGCAAAAAATATTTTTTTCGAAGATGTTTTTGTTTTCTAGTCTGCTGAATCCAAAAATGATCTTCATTTCCCTCCATCACGTACAACTTTTGTTTGCAAAATACATGGTGTTTGCATAAAAAAGCATAGCATTTCATCACATTTTGCTTAAAATTGGTAATTGAATTCATCTTACGTAGTATTTCTTACACACGGTATTTCTTATAATTAAACAAACAATTTCTTCATGAAATGTACTTAACATTCCATGTTCATTCGTTTTGTCTATAAAACCTTTTCTTCTTCTGTTTGATACTTCTACGAACATGCTTCCGATTTTCATTTTCTGTTTCCCGCTTGAGTGTCCCACAATAGTCAGCTACCATATGACGCCTTAACTTCCTTGGAAGCGCCTCTCGATATTAGGGGCATCCTGGTGAAATCTTTCACCCTGCTCTTCACTGAAGGCTTCCAAGTTTTAGGGAAAATAATCGACATGGGAGTGTATGAAATGACCTTTTAAACACATCTTGCAGCAAATATCGATAATTTCACACTATAATACACAAATATAAAATCTATACCAAAATATTACACAACATATTAAAATAATAATAGAAGATATTACATATAATACCGCAGAACATAATCCAAAAATTAAAACTTAAATGATAAATGATTTACATCACAGTATTTGATATTCCCATTTCCCTTCTATTCAAACAAACACTGTGACGATTTACGTATATAATTTTAAATCATATGGAATTAGTAGTTTTTGTATTTATCTATTTTCTTAAATATTTGAACAAATATAAATCACAAACAATAGAAATTATCTAATCACACCACTTGATACTTTAGTGTTTATTAAACGATCAAGTAATCATACAAATTTCGAATAACTAATTCGAGAAAGACAACCTCGCTTGTCATATAAAATTTTAATTTAATTATGTATTAGTATTTAAGAAGAAATTGTTTTATAATATTGATATTTATCTGTTACATAAAAAACAGTAGAAAATCAAGACTAATACCAAATTGTAATTTTTCATACATCTGCATTTAAAAATAGGTCACGTTGCAAGCTGTCATCATAAGAGTAGGCTCCCTATAATCTGTGTACATATAATTTGTCTATTTTAGGTTTTACAACTTATAGAACAAACAATTAAAAAAAGAATTCACCAAATATACAACACTGCAGACACCAATAACAATTTAAACAATGAAACAACATATATCACGATTCCTATGTACCACAATTATCAGAGAAAATAAAATATACTTTAAAAAAATATGATATAGCTACAACATATAAACTTAGTAATACTAATATACATCTATTTTCAAAATTGAAAGCTAAAATAGACAAAAATCGAGAAACACATGTTGTCTATAAAATACCATGTCGCGACTGCGACAGTTACTGCATAGGTCAAACCAAACAATATTTATACAAAAGAATACAAGCTCACAAATACTCCAAAACAGACAAAACTGCTTTATTTACACGTGATCAGCATTTCGACTTTGAAAACACACAAATAATTCATAGATAGCAACACACAATGAAAAGAGAAATTAAAGAAGTGATTAATATTAAACAGGAAAAAAATTCAACTAACAACAGAAGTGATATAAAAAATCTAAGCAATATAATAATAATATAATAACCTAATAATGTAACCTAATAATGTAACGATCTGCAATCTACCATCATAATATATGATGCTGTTATATAATTATATATCATATGTTATTTAAATATCTGTACATTTGCTTATTATGCTGACAGTTGCGTATTTAGATCCCTGACTGGCTGTCCGAGTAGGTTTTCGTGGTTTTCTTTCTCGTTCTAGGCGAATGCCGACAGCTTTATATCTTAAGTCGCTCCACGGGCGCAAGTGTAATAATAACTCATGACTTACCATTCTCTTTATAATTGATATCAAACTTTTGCTGTTTCATAAATTATTATTAATTGAATTGAATGTATTAATGAATTTGTATCTCTCACCATAACTACATCATTTATATAACTTTGACATTAATATCTATCACTTATAATTCTTTGATAAAGGTAATACGTACCGAAACATGTAAGAGCTTATTTTAAATGTATACATACTAAAGTAAAACAGATATTAAATCGCCGAATATCTAAATCAAATATATATATATATATATATATATATATATATATATATATATATATATATATATTGTAATATACTTTAACAGCCCTACGTTGGACCGTCAAAATGTAATAAACTTAGAGTCTAGTCAAACGTTGGAGTACAAAAAAAAATAAATAAATATTCTTTGATACACACGTTCTTTAAGTCAAAATATTAAACTTTCCAACTGTAACATGAATTTAAAATTCGAATTTTTACCCCCGCATTCAGATATACTTCTGCGCAGGCCCAATCATTGAATACAAAATGGTAGCTGTTAGCAATCCTAACATGTATATCCAAATAAAGTTTTGGTGTAAGGAAAGTTCGATATTTAAACTAGTTTTGAAGAAAAACGTGCATGAGAACTCTAATATCTTCAGGGTCGTGAAAGATTCTGTCTGACAAAGAAAACTAAAAGGTATCTTAGCTCAGTATTAATATGATAAGCTAATTAATTTCAAACAACTTGTCTAGGTTCTTAAATACCGTTTATTTAAAATGAACATCTTATTATAGTAAAAAAAAATATTTGATTCGGTAATATTAAACATAACATACAGGATTAACAATAGATCAATAATTAATTTTAATGAAAACTTAATATTAAAATTTATAGGTTATGTGGAATTTCTTTTATAAGAGGAATTAAATGAATCAGCAGATATATAACAAATATTTGGATATTGACACAAAATAGGCTCTGGTAAATCAAACCACGCTTAAAAATTGATATAACTTCCCTATTTACATAATTAAAAATGATTATTATTAGAATTTTAATCTACTTCCGGTAAGTATATATATTAGTCTGTTTACTTATTAAGTTAAATTTTTGGAAGTGAATCGTATAATGCAAACTTAGCTCAACATTTCCTTTCTATCTTCAAGATTCTCGTCTAAGGACACCTAATCTCTGCGATCAATCTTGGTCCACCTGATGTACAGTTGAATATTGTGCAGGGAAATCCGGTCACGAACCTAACCAAATCCCTCAAGCGTTGAGTTCTCCAGCAAAACAAGGTATACTGTCTCCTTTTTAATAATGGATAATCTTCATATTCGATAATTTGGTTTCTAGAGATTGTCCCATTTAAACCATTGTTGATTCAGGGTGATCCAATACCATTAGATTAAATACGGATAAATGTTTTCATGCAAAGTAAAAAATGTGAAATTATAACTTAAACACCACAGAATATGTGAACACATATAATGGACGACAAAAAGGATTATAACGGGCTATCTTCTGAGATTCTCCCCGTACAAGCGATGATATGTTCTTCAATTTCCCAAATATTTATTGTATTACTATTTTTTCCAGTTAATTATATGATTTTATAAGGAAGTAAGTAGATTTACCATTTGTTATTTTAATTTTCAAATTAAACGTTTTTTTTTTTTTTTTAAAATTCTCTTTTAAAACATAACTAAACTTTTCTAAAAATGCAAAAAATTATTCTGTCTAATTGTTTCAATAACTCTCTATGGCAACCCAACAGCTTTCTGTTCTCTAAGCTCATTGGTCGCTTAGTTATAGAATTTCCAAAATATTTGATATTTACAATAATTATGATTCTTAAATAATATTATGAACTTATTGGTTTATAAATAAATTTTCCTTCACACATAACCTTTCGAAAAATTCAAAATTAACTAGATTTACATATTTTATAGTTTTGGTAAATGTAGGGAAGTCATATACTTTGAAATTTAATTATAGATTTGACACTCTAAATTTAGAAAACAATACAAAGATAATAGACTTCCAATCTTGTAAGAAATTCCAATAACAGATGTAACAAATAAAAGCTATTGTCTTCTATAAATCAATTAACATTTTATTATAATATATATATATATATATATATATACAGTGCGTCCATAAAATATGGACACAAGCCCGTAGTAACGTTATTGTGCATTATTTGACAAAATGCAAAGATAGGTCGATTAATGTTTTTTATTGGCTATATTTAGATGCTACCATTTTGTTTTTTTCGTCGACCTTGAATAAGTTATGACGTCATTGATATTTTTTTTAAATGTCAACCCTTTTTTTTATGGATTTTAAAAGCTTTTACAATTCTTATTCGATGACGTAAAAATTTTGATATTTTACATTAGAAAATTTTTGACTAAATTGTGTTCTAATTCTAAGTTTTATTTTTGACATTTTCAGTATCAAATTTATAACAAATGCTCAAAATGTTTTCCTTCATCTTGTTGACAAAATCCTAAGCGATGATAAATTCCATTTCGCACATTCTGTAATATTTCGGGAGTGATTAGTCTGGTTTCGTAGATGATGCGTTGTCGTAAAACATCCGAATTTTCCGGTTGTGTCGCATAGACTTTTGATTTTAAGTAACCCCACAAGAAGAAGTCCAACGGGTTAAATCTGGCGATCTAGCTGGCCATTCAGTTGCCCCTCTTCTTCCAATCCATGTGTTAGGAAATGTATTATTGAGGTATTGCCTTACTGGTAGCGTATAGTGCGGAGAAGCACCATCTTGTTGATACCAAATTCTACGATCTGGCAAATGTGGATCCTCATTATTTGGACAAAGAACCGCTAAAACGGGTATCAATTCATTCACAAAAAAAAATCAAGTATATTTCCCCAGTCAAGTTTCCATAAAAGAAAAACGGCCCCACAATACGATAATCCCTGCCCATACATTTAGTTTTTGCGGGTATTGGGTATGTGTCTCTTGCATCCAATGAGGATTATCAGTCGACCAAAATCGGCAATTTTGTCTATTCACAGTGCCATTCAATGTGAAAGTAGCGTCGTCAGAAAACAAAATGTTAAAGAGAAATAGAGGGTCATTATCACAAATTTGTAAGAACCCTTCAAGATATTCCAAACGCCGATCAAAATCATTCTCAGACAACTCTTGAACTAAATTCATTTTATAGGGATAATACTTTGATTTAGGCAAAAGTTTCCCGATTCTACCCCTTGCTACGTCAAATTCTCGACTAAGTTGCCGTGTGCTTGTGTGAGGACATTC
Source organism: Melolontha melolontha (assembly GCA_935421215.2). NCBI lineage: Eukaryota > Metazoa > Arthropoda > Insecta > Coleoptera > Scarabaeidae > Melolontha > Melolontha melolontha. The sequence continues at coordinate 10,281,392 of OW285242.1, read as the reverse complement.
TTGAACTGTTAACAAAATGTCAACTTAAGTGTCTAGGGCCGTTGATGGACGTCCACTTTTTGGTTTATCTCGAACGAACCCTTCTTCCAAAAATTTTCTGTGGATTTTACTTACAGTTGAAAAACCTATAGGGTCCAGTTCAGGATGCGTTTCATTAAACAACTCCGCTACTTCCCTAACATTTCGACGTCTATCTCCAAACCCAATCATCATGAGCACCTCAATGCTTTCCCGTTCAGATAAATGCATCTCAGAGAATTAATAATTAAAACACTCTACACAAACAATTAGGATTAAATAAAAATGTTGTGATTCGGATTATTTACAATCTGTCAACAAAATTACCCTGTCACTTTGGGAATGACAGAAAGATAAAAAATGATTACTCAAAAATTTTCTAATGTAACATACCAAAATTTTTACATCATCGAATAAAGAATTGTAAAAGCTTTAAAAATCCACAAAAAAAAATGGGGTTGACATTTAAAAAAATTATCAATGACGTCATAACTTATTCAAGGTCGATGGAAAAAACAAAATGGTAGCATCTAAATATAGCTAATAAAAAACATTAATCGACATATTTTTGCATTTGACAAATAATGCACAATAACGTTATTACGGGCTTATGTCCATACTTTATAGACGCACTGTATATACAGATTTTATAAAAAGTCAAGTTGCTACCAATAAATAGCAGGTCAGGATAATTTGATGTATTATACAGCTCAAATAATGTTATATACATTTTTTCCAGATTCAGATCCGATCAATTATCAAGCAGACAGTTTTAAGACTTTCGCGTTACCTTGAATATAGGTAATACTGTATACAAAACAAAGTTTTGTAACATGAAGTCTCCGCACAATTGAATGCCATTGTTTAGTCTCAAATGCGTCGCGACGGTTGACGGTCCCTCTTTCCTGAACTGACCTTTACATGTCACCCTTTTGAATTCTCATGAAAATGCGAATAGCGTAATAATAGTTCTAGCTTTTACTTTCAAACACGAACAGCAACTGCCCTAACAGTTACAACAGGTGATATTAATTATTTACATCGTGATGTTGGTCATTTTCTATGATTTTTAAACATTTTAAGATATTTCTTTTTTACTTTCCCACCGCTAAATATAATTTTATTTAAGTGAATGTAGCATTGTAAATGTAGAAAATTGTATGCTATTTTTGGTTAGGTTTTCGTAACTAGAATGGAGCTATAGATTAAATTTATAAACAGGAATAACAGAAGTATGAATTGGAAAATAAATAAAAGATACTGGGCTGCAACCTTCCTAGATATCACTCATGTTTTTTTATTGACGTAACCATCTTTTGCACCCTAAGAAAAAACTATCCCATTTCATTCGTCATTTAATACTAAAGTCTTATTTGTCTGATCAATTATTTCTAGTGAAACAGCAGGAATAATATATTGAAATATATAAGATTTAAAGAGGTGTACCTCACTGCAGTATTCTTGGGTCGATGCTACATTTATTATATACGGCAGATTTACTAGCTATTGAAATAATCTTTGCTGTGAGGATGATTGTATTGCATCAGAATTAATAAAAAGCATTCAGTATGTGTTTGGTACTTGCTTAGACTGCATGTAAGTGTAAGCATACGTAATAAAATGTCGTCGACACATAAATCGAGAAAACGACCGTTAAATGAATAAATAAAGTTATTCAATTCGTCTGACAACGGTCGTTTTCTCGATTTATGTGTCGACGACATTTTATTACGTATGCTTACACTATAAACTTATTCACTTCGTCTGACAACGGTCGTTTTCTCGATTTATGTGTCGACGACATTTTATTACGTATACTTACACTTACATGCAGTCTAAGCAAGTACCAAACACATACTGAATGCTTTTTATTAATTCTGCTGCAATACAATCATCCTCACATCGGCGCACATGGCGCGCACGGAAATTGGTCTGCTCTAATCATCAGCAAAGATTATTTCAATAGCTAGTAAATCTGCCGTATATAATAAATGTAGCATCGACCCAAGAATACTGCAGTGAGGTACACCTCTTTAAATCTTATATATTTCAATGTATTATTCCTGCTGTATCTAATGTGTTGGTCAAAAACACATTGTAAAGAACACTTAAGCAGTTCGAAGCACAATAATAACAAAATTAATCGACAACAGTTTATACATGAACTATGTGTAACTGTGATTGTGTGTACGCTGCCGTTTACCTTGTTAAGTAATGATTAATTTATTTCATTTTGGAATAAATACACGAATAAAACATTACCGAGCACGACAACGTTACGAAGGAATTTACCATGGGTGCGTAAACAGGTTGAAAATAAAATCAAAGTCGAACTGAAAAATAAAACACTGTGGTTATGTGTGGACGAAACAACTGACAGCAAAAAACAATCTGTAGTTAATGTGATGGCGCGTAATATGGAACCACATCAACCAACGTCTTCAATTTTATTAGCATCCAGACGACTAGAACAATGTAATGCCGAAAAAATTTCAGAGGTGCTATTAGATAGTTTGGAAAAATTTAAACTTTCGAAAGACCAAGTATTAATGTTTATGACCGATGGTGCCGCAACCATGTGTTCTGTAGGCCGGTCTCTTAGAAAATATTGTCCTAACTTCTTACATATTACTTGTAAGCTCCATGCTCTACACCTTGTGACAGAACAGGTTCGTAGATGTTATCCAGAGGTAGGTGCTTTAATATCGAGTACAAAGGCAATATTTCTGAAATCTCCAAAACGTATTCGGAAATTTCACGAATTGTGTCCCCATACCCCTAAGCCACCACAGCCGATTCTGACACGTTGGGGTACATGGTTACGGGCGGGGTGTTACTATCATGAACATTTTGAAAAAATTAAGGACGTGATTTTATCATTCGATCCGAAAGAAAATGCGGCTATCAAAACAAGCCAGAAAAAAATTCAAGATGCCCAGATTAAAATGGATTTACAAAGTATTCGTGAGAATTACTTAGGACTAGAAGAAGCAATAACAAAATTAGAAAATTCGTCGCTGACGTTAGAGGAATCACTGCAAATCGTTAAAGATGTTCACGCACAACTGTGTGCTGTAGAAGACGCAAAAAGTGAAAGTGTTCTAATTAAATTTGAAAGTGTTTTAGACAGAAATGCAGGTTTTGACACTTTAACACGTATTTGTGAGGGCACGTCTACAGATGCGTTAAGTTGCTTATTAAGTTGATTATGCGAATATAACATCACTAGATGTAGAACGCTCGTTTTCCGAATATAAACATATTTTTCCTCACGGCGGACATGTTTTTCAGAAATAACCTTAGAAACGCACCTGACGTTGAAAATATACAATCGAGATTCTCCAGTTTATCAATCCTGGGAAGACGCTTAAAACGGTACGTGTTTTTTTAAATCCTCTGTCGTGCACACAATCACTGATTTCATACATGTTCCATTTTATTTATAGGTACATACAACGCTGCTATAATATGTACTATTCATATTTTTCGTGTGTTTATGCATATTACTTTAATAACAGAAAACCAAATGTATATTTAATTATTTCTGATAGAATAAATGTCTCTACTTCTATACTTATATCGGTAACAAGCTCATGTTGCGTCCCTATTCTATCGAATATTCTAATATATTACGAATTACACTCCCATACCGGCGCTCATGGTAATTGGTCTGCTCTACTGATGATACAATAATTCTGACCTCTCACCCTAATCCACAAATAGCACCATAAATTTTATAGTATGCAAAAGTAGCTCATAAATGAAAAATTAATACAAAATATTAGCAAGAAATCTTTACTCCGCGACGAGAGGCTTCTCCACCTGCTATTTCGATGGCTGTCAATTGGTCCAGGCCATCTCTGACAAATATCTGGATATGCATCTGGTCAGTCGTTTGATACAGCAAAAACATATACCCATTTCAAAAGAGGAAACAATTTTGATTACTTGTTTATTGGAATAAAGTCTTGAACTTACAACCGAAAATAAACTACGTGTCTATATCAGCGTCCTTGACATTGTTTCCTTCTTTATCGACGTTTCGCCCACTGTTGCAAAGGACATCTTCAGAGCTGCTACTATTATTGCTGCATTGAAACTGAAAGTTTGTTAGTTTGGGACGGGTTTATACAATAGCTCATGACGAGGGCTATTTTCATCGTTTGTTGGATTTGAGTAATCCGACGTTTCGGCAGTTAATCTGCCGAAACGTCGTCTTCAGGGTAGCCCTGAGGCGGACTGTTCCGTGCCAAACTCATAGTGTGACATATATGGTTCCACCCAATTTTTTAGCGAAATATACTCGTGCGAGATCCGAACCTGGTCTGTATATTCAAACTTTTTCCGAATCTAGCACACTAACTACTGAGCTGCATTTAGCCCATGTAATCAAGTGACCTTCCCAGGTATGTTGAGCTGCGGATAAACAGGGAGACCCCTACAAATCAGAATCAAAGATAAAAAATTGACCCAACTTGAAGAAACAAACAAATCGCGACTGACTTATTAATTAATTAACATATTTTTCTGAATAGTACAGATTGTTAATAAAAGATGGAGTTATAAGACAAATTCAGGAACATGCTGTAGATAATTTTCAATAAACTCAACAGTCTAACGTGTCTCACTTTTTTTTGTACTGTTTTGCTTCATGGAATTAATTTTCATCTTGAATTTAGACTATCGACGTACAAATTTCCTATATTAATTCGATAAGATTAGGTAATCCTGTCGCAGTTTTGCTCTCCGAAATTATAATTAGACATTACTGTACTTTAATAGAATTTAATTAACATACGAATTAATTATCGCAATATCGTGTAGTTAATTATTTTACTAATAATTACATGGTATTGTTTAATTTATATTATCGAAACTTACCAGACATGAAAATACTTGTTAATTAAATAACGGATTTACGACCCTTCAAGCACTTTAAATGCCTACACACGGCGAGAGAATTATACGCATGTAAGTTATTTTTAAATAGTTGTTTTAACAAGAACTATTATACGTTAGCAAATACAATCACATCTAAATTTACTCTAATACAATACAATTTTACAAGATATCATATGTCTGTGACTGTCGCCAATTAAATGTTTAAAGAATCTCTGAAATATTGTTTTTTATTTGGACCTTAATGTGACATTTTATGCCCATATAACTGACAAATTTCTTCCACAAATTTTCTGTTTAGTAAAAGTTAATTAAAAATAACTCTGACTACTATGTAGCTTTAATTCTCGTTTAGCATCTATGATCCAGAAACTAAGCGTTATCAATACATTGGAAGAGCACAAAGTCACCGGAAGCTTAAGAAAGCACGAATGAACATCAAAATTCAAAGCTGTGATGACTGTTTTCGATATTCATGGGATTGTGTATCTTAGCTAAATTCCTGAAGGTTAAACTGTTAATCAGCATTATTATCTTGAGGTTACTGCTCAACTTCGTGAGAAAATCAGAAAAAAAAAGATCCGAATTGTGGAAAAAAATGTCTGACAAGATGTTTTTCCCATAACATCTAGTATAACATTCCAGTGCAGGGTTGCCAGACGTAAGGATTTCCTCCTAGATCTGATTTTTGATTTCTTCTATGGGAAAGGGATTTTTTTCCAAAATCTAGGGATTTACCTATGTATCAAATAAAACCTGTTTATAATTCTAAACAATTTTTTAAAGTTTTCATTCTTAATTTCTGTAAGTGAGCTTGCAATTCATATAGCGCCCTCCAGTGATGAATATTCGCTCTAAATTTAAGTTCTGACTACTATGTCGGCATGTCAGGGTAAATCCTCGAAAATTTAAAATTACATGCGACCACTAAAATGTAAACATAATTTATCTGAATTGCATAAATATAAATAAAAAAGGGTTTTTTTGTTATATGCGGGCTTGTATATATTCTATCAAATACGGAATTTCGGGCAAGATGTGCGCGCTATCTCGATTTCATATGGCGTACTAAATATAGTATTGTTGCTAAGTCTTTGTCTAAAAGGATTATAATCAAACATCAAGAAGGTTTTGGTGTGAAAAATGAGGTAGTTTTTAGCGTTACTTTCACCAAAAAGTACGTAATGTTCGTCGTTTTGCTTGAAGAATTTTTCAAGCTACTGCGAAACGACGTACATCTACGTACAGCCCTGAAGATGTCCCTTGAAACAGTGGACGAAACGTTGGCAATTACGCTTAACTCGACGCGGTTCCAACCCGGAAACCGAGATCTAGAATTAATTTTTATTTATATGCGCGTAAATACGTGTCTGTGATTTCTATATTTATAGATATATCGCACTGATGAGATCAAAAAAGATCGAAACATGTATTTAGAGCATATTTAGAACAAAAAAAGACATTATAGTAATTTAAAAATGCCGCCATCGCGGTTGTTTAGGAATTTAGTAATACCATATCAACACCAGAGGCGCTAGCGTAAGGGTCTAATTTTTAACACGGAATGTAGCACTCTTATATGACATACTCCTTGATTGTGATTCTTCTGTTTGAAAACCTATTTCAATATAGAGTAGAAGTATCGCTCAATAAATTATAACGTTAACTTTATATCTAACTGTGGTTTTATAAAATACTGAAGTAAGTACATTTTTTTAATTATATACGTCTATACGTGCTTTATTGCCGCATTGATTTTTTCAATTTAATAATTTTTCTTTTTATTTTACAAGAATACAATGGACAAAAAAGAAGAAATTCGTTCTACGCCCAAAAGAAGAAGCCTTTTGGAAGCCTGAAGAAAGCCAGCATGAACGAGCTCACAAAAGAAGACTTCCTACACTGTTTTGCACAATGAAAAATTCGAGTGGAACAGTATAGGGATAGAGGAAAGGTGTATATTGAAGGGGATAATAGTTAAATATGTATAGATTTAAAATAAAAAGTTTTACAGCATCGGTATCGTTATTTTATAGCCACACCTGGTATAAATAATTAATGTCTGCTATTATTGTTTATTGGTTGTCCCTCGTATGGTAATTTAATTTGTTGGACAATAAAATAAATTATTATTATTATTATCAAATTATTAAAATGGATACATACACTGCATATTCCTATAAAATATATCTATTATAACGGTTATGCTTATGATTATGGGGTTGCGTATATAGAATAAATACTATTTGATACTGCGTTGAATAAGCAACGCGAATGTTTTGGAATTAATAGATTATTTTGTTTATTTACTTAGCTCTATAACTATAACATTAATATTACCAGACAACGTGGTGCTTTTCATAGCGTCTTTAATGAATTGCTTAGAATTCACGCCTTCAATAAAATGTATATGTCCTAATAACTTTTTTGTATTAGGTTGTGTTTTTATTGTATTTTTCTTTTGATTTTTTTTTTTGTTTTTATTACCCTTGCTTGCGTATTTTAATATAATTAAACAAACAAGATATAATTAAGTAAAACGAATAAGCGAGCTACACGTAATAGAAATATATCTACTTCGTCCTAATAAGATAAAACGTAAGAATTTTTTTAAGAAGATTGAAATTATGAGCCTTAGAGAAAATGAAATTAATCCAATTCAAAATTTATTCCAAGAAATTATTTTTTTCTTACATAAACATATGATTCAATTAAACACGACAAACTGAATTAAGAAAAACAAACGTTTTTACTAAAAATAATAATTATAAATAAAATAAATCATAAAATAAAATTATATATATATATATATATATATATATATATATATATATATATATACAAAAAAAATATATAAAATATAAAATTTTATATTTTATATCATTGATAAAGGCATCATTGCCGAAACATGTAGGGTTGTTTTAAATATATATACTTTGAAGTAGCCCAGACCTTTAATCGCCAACTGATTGAATTTACTATATATATATATATATATATATATATATATATATATGTATATATATATATATATATAAACAGTAAAACAGTCCTTAAATCGCCGACTCATTGAATCTACTATATACAGTGTGTCCACAGATTCATTCTCAACATGGTGATCTCGTTTATTATGAGAGATAGAGATTTGGTTAAATGGGATCAAATACTCCAGAGGTAAAGTACCAAACTATCAGATACCAAAGTATCAGGTACAACAATCCGAAATTGGTGGAGACTGTGGCTTGTAATCTGAAACAGAAATAAGAAAAACACCCTAACCACAATATATAACAATAAATACTATATACGTATTTCGGCAACTAAGTTGCCATCTTCAGTAGAATAACCTTAAAACTGAAAAAACTGAAAAAAGTGTTAAACGTAGCGTTTTTGGCTAAGGTAAATCTTAGAGGATATGCTCTTCACCAAATCGCCAGTGGGATAACACTCAGCGTTATCTCAATGGCGATTTGGTGAAAAAACGTAGCGTTTTTGGCTAACGCTACGCTTAACACTTTTTTTCAGTTTTTAAGGTTATTCTACTGAAGATGGCAACTTAGTTGCCGAAAAACGTATATAGAATTTATTGTTATATATTGTGGTTAGGATGTTTTTCTTATTTCTGTTTCAGGTATAACAAGGTATACATTTTTGAAAAGGGAAAGAAAAATTCTTTTCGATGGTGTCATAGACAACTATGACACCCATAAGAAAAATGAAACCTGACTATTGTAGCTCAACTACTATAGCAGTATTCAAAAATCTAAATACACCACCACATTCCTATTAAAACACTGCAAATTAAATTTGTATTACTTTAAAAATAAATGAGTTATTAAAGAAAATCGAAAAAACGAAAATCCACTTTTTTTTAACGCCCGAAGTACGTTAAATACTCAAAGTGTATAGGGTTTGGTACAACTTTACCTCTGCAGTATTTGATCCCATTTAACCAAATGTCTATCTGGACACATTGTATATATATATATATAAGATAAAAAGTAAGTATTTCTTGGAAGTAGCGGCCGGATATTTAAAACAATATTTAATTTATGATGACGTTTCGGTACTATATATAGGTACTATATACAGCATGTCCTTGAAATAAAAAACCATCGTATGAAAAATGGAAATATGTAAATGTGTCGCATTAGCTGTCTAAAAAACTGACAACGTACTCATTTATACTGCCAAAAATTTTCGTAGCCTTCTAGAATATAAAATATTTCCATCATATGATATTTTACAAACAATTTTCAAGGGAAGTTCTTCTAGTTTAGTTATATTTACTTTGTGTTTGTTGACATGTCCTTAATTGTATTTCCTCTGGGTAAATGAAGTAATATTATTTGGATTAAAAAAATGATATGTGGACATATATTGTTTGCCGTCTTTAACTCTATCCGATACGACAGAATAATACTTGTATTTATTTCAAAGCTTAATTATAAGTTTACATAAAAGAAAATAAGACTTAATTTACATCACCCAACCTATTGTAATACCAAATTAATAGAAAAATAAAATCTTAAAAAAATAAGAACACGTAATAATAGAAATTATATACAGTATATTTAAACTGTAATAAAGATAGCGTATATGTATTTTTCACATAGACCACTATTGTTTCATTTGTTATCATATCAATATAATTCTAGAAATAAAAAAAATATGTACATAACTTGGCACAATTATAATCTGCATATTTGACCTAATTCGCAAACTTACAGAGTAAAATATTATTTGCAATAATGTTTTTTTTATCATTTGGAACGTGTTACTAACATTGCATATATTGCATGTAGACATAAAAATATGTATTTTAAATACAAAAATGAAGATTCATAAAAAAGGCAACCAAACCTTCTCTGTATTCGAAATTTTGAAACAACATTCGACATATGTAGGATTTATAGATCTGACGGGAGATTGTCTTTCCTATGCTGAGTATATTGCATACTTCAACCATGATTTAGAAATCTGCTGTCAAAGTTTGATCCAAATCTGTCACACAGACAAGGTTTTACAATCGTTTAAATTAAACTATTTGTTGTATTTGTGATAATAATGAGAAAATGAATGTCGTGAGTTAATTAAACGTGATTTTTTAGTCTTTAATTGGAGACTGAGATTAAGTAAAAACTCAAAAAAAGAATAAAACTCGTTATCGCAATGATATTCGTATCCTAAATACATATTTCGACAACTAAGTTGTCATCATCAATAGCAAAAAATTACATGTTAAACAAGAATGAAGAGCGTTTTCAATGTCGTAATTTCGCTAGTTGGATTACTTGCTAACGAACGACAGATCCATTACTTTCAAGCAAAATTTTGTTCAGTGACAAAAGTCTCAATGGATGAATTTGTCAATACGCAAAATCGTCATATCTGGGGAGATGGAAATCCTCGTGTTATTCATGAGAAATCTCTACATCCACCAGAAATTACTGTTTGGTGTGCACTGAGCAAATGGTATCATTGGACCAATCTTCTTCGAAGTTGATGCTGGAAATGCTGTTACTGTGAACGCTGAGCGATACCAATCAATGTTCAGTGACTTGTTATGGCCACAACTGATTCTCATATTGATGTTTCTGATGTCTATTTCCAGCAAAACGGTGTTAGATGTCATACAGCTCAAAATTACATTACGCTTTAGTGATTTTCACAACAGCGTAATGTAATTTTGAGAAATTTCCGGAACCTGTAATTCCACGAAATGTAAATTTAATTCGCCTTCGAGGTCATGTGATCTAACATCATTAAATTTTTTGTGTGGGATTTTTTAAATATCAAACAATTAATGAACAACATTACAATTCGTGAAATAACTTCAACAACATGTCAAAAAGATATTGAAAATCTCGATATTCGAACTGATGCCTACAACCGCAGTCGTGGTGGACATTTGAATCATATTCTTTGGTGCGTATAATTGTAATGGATATTACGGTATAACCTCTATTTTACGGACACCTGTGGGGAATTGGAAAATGTCCACTATTAAAGGTGTTCAGTATTTAGAGGTGGTAAAGCCAATATTTTTCAAATAAGAAATGATAAACACATAAAAACAAATCGAACATGGTATTTAAATCGAGATACAAACGGTAGCAAAGATTACTTCTGTTGAGTAAAATAGGATCTTTTCAAAAAATTAAAAATTATGAGTGGCGCGCATTTTACCAAAAATTTGAAAAAACGACCTTTTTAGATTAGGAAAAGTGGAATTAAAGTGGTGCGCATTTTACCAAAAATTTGAAAAATCGACCTTTTTAGATTAGGAAAAGTGGAATTAAAACTGAAATATAGCATTTTAATCAAAGATCCTAGTTTGCCCACTGGTGTACACGTTCACAAACATAATACAAAAAGATCTAGATCTAGATTGGTCAATTAGCGTCTGAGATATTCTTGTTACCGATTTCAGAAACATCATTTTGGGAAAAATTTGCTTAAACTTTATACGAGTGATGTATACAGCTTGTATACAAGTGATACATAAAGATATAACTTTTTATGCAGAACCGAGTAGGTACTTATTCTAGACACATATAGCATTGAGATACTAAAAGAAAAAAAAACTTTTTTTAATTAAAAAATGAAAACTCCCTCTTAAAAGGTAACTGGTGCTGTTATTTTTGTCTTAAAACCATTTTCGATATTTTGTTGCAGGATGGAGAGGTGGCTTAAAGAAGGCACTTTAAAGCGTTCTGCTGCAGAACTTGACTCTTCTGTTTCGGACCCAGCAACTAGCTCTTTTGCTAAAGGTAACTGTGATAATAATAAAAGTGATGCAACTGAAATCGCCACAAACGAGATTAGGCGAGTAATGGCCTCTACAAGTCATGTTTATATACCTATTTATAAAAAAAAAATTATGACCGATTACTGCAGCGACAAATCTGCTTACTTAATGAATAATTTTATGTAACTGGTGTAATTCTACATGTAACTGTTGTGCGTTTTATGTGCGAAGTGCACTAAAGAAGATATGCATCTCAACAAAATTTCTGTTCCTGATAGTCTTTATAATACTAAATTCTATGACTAACAAAATGACATTTATACTCGTATACCTACCAATAATAATTTCTTGAGATTATTGTATATGTTATGTTTTTGTAGGCATATATTTTGCATAACTATAGGCTTGGCATAATTTAATTATTTGACGTATATTCATCCGTGATGAAATGGTGCGAAAAACTGTTTTACATTCAGCGCAAACCTTTATTAAACTATTAAAATATACGAAGAGGTTGAATTATAAAAGGTCATCCAAAAAAAAAACGCTTTTATCTTTCTTTTTAATAAAACAAATTATTTAACCTCTTTTTTTTATTGAAAGTACAGTGTAACAACCTCTCCTACCGCACACCTCTATTTTGTGGATACTTCTGAATTCCTCGAATGTGTTGCATTAATCTAATATTAATGTTTTCTTCTACTTAGTGGACACTCTAGACCAGCGTTTCTTAATCTTTTTGATAAGTGGAACCCTTTTTAGTAGTCCCCTTTATTGTGGAACTCCTGGTTTGTTTCAATAGTATGCTTTTAATGTAACATTCTGTAAATGGATTATATGCAACAAAAATGACAATTATTTCAAAAAATATTTATTTTCTTCAAAAAGTAATTCAAAAATTAACACAAAGTTCTTAAAACAACTTAAATTTACATTTACAGGACTCTTAAATTTTAATTTTAATGGGATGAGTGATATTGCTTTTTATTATCACAAATATACTTAATATTAGGCTTAATTGATGAAAGTTGAATTCTTATGTCAGGTTCGGCTTCAAGTCTGTTCCGGTATTTAGTTTTTGTCGACAAGTAAGCTGAGAACCCCGTTTCGCACATATATATATAGGTATGGTTACAAATGGTAAAAGCACCAACACGGCCTTTTGCAACAATTGAGGATATTCATCTTTTATACTGCACCAGAATTCCGTTAATGGCATTAATTTATATTTATTTTGCAATGATAAATCAGATGTCATTTCAATAAAAGTTTCGTATTCTTCCAAAATTTGTCCAAAATTCAATTTTTTTCTTGAAAGCAAGAATTTTTTCGTGGGCAATAAATACATTTACTTGTTTGCCCTGGAGGGTTAAATTAAGTTCATTTATCTTTGTAAAATTGTCGCTTAAATAGGCAATTTTAAGTAACCAATTTCTATCTAATAATCTACCTTTCAATTCAAAATTGTGTTCTAAAAAAAAGCACGCACCTCGTCCCTTAACTCAAGAAAACGGGTTAGTATCTTTCCTCGAGATAACCATCTGACTTCAGTATGTAAAAGAAGAGATGTATGTACACTTCCAATTTCCTCACAGAGTATTTTGAATAAACGATTATTTAGCGGTCGAGATTTTATGAAGTTAATGATTTTGATGACCTCATCAAGAGCATTCTTATAACTGGGGGGTTATTTTTTTAGCAGCAAGTGCCTGCCTATGGATCATGCAGTGGCTACTAGAACAGTTTTTAGCTATATTTTTAATAAGCTTTACAGCCCCATTAATTATGCCACTCATGGCCTTTGCTCCATCGGTACAGATATCAATACAGTTGTCCCATGGTATTTTATTCTCTTCAAGAAAAGAATTTAGAAGACCAAATATTTCGACTCCAGTAGTACGTGATGGTAGAGATTTGCATAAAAGAAGATCTTCCAATAATGCGTTTTCGTGCTGATATCTAACGATTACAATTAATATTGCGAGTCCAGATACATCGGTTGAGTCATCCATTTGTAATGAAAATTTGCATGATTTGAGACGAAAAGTAAGTTCATTCTTTATATTGGCTGCTAAATCTCTGATGCGCTGAGCTACCGTGTCATTCGAAAGTGGAATCTTAGCCATTTCTTTTGCAGATTTTTCACCTAACACACATTTTACCATCTCCATACATGAAAGGTTAATAAGATTTTCCGCAATTGAGTATGCTTCACCGCGTTGAGCTATCAGATAGCTGACTAAGTAAGAAGCCTCACTTGCTTTTTCATTCACCGTTTTTTGTGGTTTGAACCATAACCGTTTTTAATTTTAAAAGTTCGTCACGCTTCCGAATGAACAATTCAACATTTTTTTCTTTAAGCTCGCCCTGAACAGATTCTAAATGACGACGCATTTTAGCTGGAGCCATAGAGCTATTTGGTAGAACTTTGTTGCATATAACACACTGAGGATTATCATTATCGTTCATGAATCCTAAACATATATAACATTCATCATATTTCCTTAGTTTTTTAGTAACTGCTCTGGGTTGATTACTTGTAGAGGCCATTACTCGCCTAATCTCGTTTGTGGCGATTTCAGTTGCATCACTTTTATTATTATCACAGTTACCTTTAGCAAAAGAGCTAGTTGCTGGGTCCGAAACAGAAGAGTCAAGTTCTGCTGCAGAACTTGACTCTTCTGTTTCGGACCCAGCAACTAGCTCTTTTGCTAAAGGTAACTGTGATAATAATAAAAGTGATGCAACTGAAATCGCCACAAACGAGATTAGGCGAGTAATGGCCTCTACAAGTAATCAACCCAGAGCAGTTACTAAAAAACTAAGGAAATATGATGAATGTTATATATGTTTAGGATTCATGAACGATAATGATAATCCTCAGTGTGTTATATGCAACAAAGTTCTACCAAATAGCTCTATGGCTCCAGCTAAAATGCGTCGTCATTTAGAATCTGTTCAGGGCGAGCTTAAAGAAAAAAATGTTGAATTGTTCATTCGGAAGCGTGACGAACTTTTAAAATTAAAAACGGTTATGGTTCAAACCACAAAAAACGGTGAATGAAAAAGCAAGTGAGGCTTCTTACTTAGTCAGCTATCTGATAGCTCAACGCGGTGAAGCATACTCAATTGCGGAAAATCTTATTAACCTTTCATGTATGGAGATGGTAAAATGTGTGTTAGGTGAAAAATCTGCAAAAGAAATGGCTAAGATTCCACTTTCGAATGACACGGTAGCTCAGCGCATCAGAGATTTAGCAGCCAATATAAAGAATGAACTTACTTTTCGTCTCAAATCATGCAAATTTTCATTACAAATGGATGACTCAACCGATGTATCTGGACTCGCAATATTAATTGTAATCGTTAGATATCAGCACGAAAGCGCATTATTGGAAGGTCTTCTTTTATGCAAATCTCTACCAACACGTACTACTGGAGTCGAAATATTTGGTCTTCTAAATTCTTTTCTTGAAGAGAATAAAATACCATGGGACAACTGTATTGATATCTGTACCGATGGAGCAAAGGCCATGAGTGGCATAATTAATGGGGCTGTAAAGCTTATTAAAAATATAGCTAAAAACTGTTCTAGTAACCACTGCATGATCCATAGGCAAGCACTTGCTGCTAAAAAAATAACCCCCAGTTATAAGAATGCTCTTGATGAGGTCATCAAAATCATTAACTTCATAAAATCTCGACCGCTAAATAATCGTTTATTCAAAATACTCTGTGAGGAAATTGGAAGTGTACATACATCTCTTCTTTTACATACTGAAGTCAGATGGTTATCTCGAGGAAAGATACTAACCCGTTTTCTTGAGTTAAGGGACGAGGTGCGTGCTTTTTTTTTAGAACACAGTTTTGAATTGAAAGGTAGATTATTAGATAGAAATTGGTTACTTAAAATTGCCTATTTAAGCGACAATTTTACAAAGATAAATGAACTTAATTTAACCCTCCAGGGCAAACAAGTAAATGTATTTATTGCCCACGAAAAAATTCTTGCTTTCAAGAAAAAAATTGAATTTTGGACAATTTGTATGCGCTCCAACGAGTTTGATTGTTTCCCAACAATAAAAGGCTTTTTAGAAGAAGAAGGGGTTGAAGTGGCAGAGGCATTTATTGAAGAAATTATTCAACATCTGAAAGGATTGAGTGAAGCTTTTAATAAGTATTTTCCAAATGAACAGCAGATTAAATATCAAAATGAATTGTGGATTAAAAACCCATTTATTTTCAATGCACGACCTTCGACCATGTCAACGGAAGAATACGAAACTTTTATTGAAATGACATCTGATTTATCATTGCAAAATAAATATAAATTAATGCCATTAACGGAATTCTGGTGCAGTATAAAAGATGAATATCCTCAATTGTCGCAAAAGGCCGTGTTGGTGCTTTTACCATTTGTAACCATACCTATATATATGTGCGAAACGGGGTTCTCAGCTTACTTGTCGACAAAAACTAAATACCGGAACAGACTTGAAGCCGAACCTGACATAAGAATTCAACTTTCATCAATTAAGCCTAATATTAAGTATATTTGTGATAATAAAAAGCAATATCACTCATCCCATTAAAATTAAAATTTAAAAGTCCTGTAAATGTAAATTTAAGTTGTTTTAAGAACTTTGTGTTAATTTTTGAATTACTTTTTGAAGAAAATAAATATTTTTTGAAATAATTGTCATTTTTGTTGCATATAATCCATTTACAGAATGTTACATTAAAAGCATACTATTGAAACAAACCAGGGGTTCCACAATAAAAGTGACTACTAAAAAGGGTTCCACTTATCAAAAAGATTAAGAAACGCTGGTCTAGAGTGTCCACTAAGTAGAAGAAAACATTAATATTAGATTAATGCAACACATTCGAGGAATTCAGAAGTATCCACAAAATAGAGGTGTGCGGTAGGAGAGGTTGTTACACTGTACTTTCAATAAAAAAAAGAGGTTAAATAATTTGTTTTATTAAAAAGAAAGATAAAAGCGTTTTTTTTTTTGGATGACCTTTTATAATTGAACCTCTTCGTATATTTTAATAGTTTAATAAAGGTTTGCGCTGAATGTAAAACAGTTTTTCGCACCATTTCATCACGGATGAATATACGTCAAATAATTAAATTATGCCAAGCCTATAGTTATGCAAAATATATGCCTACAAAAACATAACATATACAATAATCTCAAGAAATTATTATTGGTAGGTATACGAGTATAAATGTCATTTTGTCAGTCATAGAATTTAGTATTATAAAGACTGTCAGGAACAGAAATTTTGTTGAGATGCATATCTTCTTTAGTGCACTTCGCACATAAAACGCACAACAGTTACATGTAGAATTACACCAGTTACATAAAATTATTCATTAAGTAAGCAGATTTGTCGCTGCAGTAATCGGTCATAATTTTTTTTTTATAAATAGGTATATAAACATGACGGTTAATTTCTTTCAGAATTTTCCATTAAAATTTAACGTCATTTTCGAATTCATTATATTCCTAAATACCTCCACTTCTGGGAAAAAGTGTAGAACCATTCAATAACAAGCATGTTGTTTGTACATTTACTAAAATTTAAAATCAAATATAAGCAAACGTCTATTGTGTTATTGGCTGACAATAACGATAGAAATGCTAAAATTCGGAATAATTAGACATAAAATACAATAAGAATGTTTTCAATTTGAATATTAGATTATTGCCTTCACCTAGGTGCGTTAAAATTAGAATTATTAATTGCATATTAATATGTTATCTAACAGTCTGATTTCTTTCATTCGATTTTTTTCGTATTGCAATTTATTTGGACTGTATGTCATATCCTGTTGATTAGATAGGGTTTTGAGTCAGAATTTCGTTGATTATTTGTTTAGAGTCCTGTTTATAAAAGAGTGTGAAGTTACCATATTTTTGCACATTCATACATATTATTATATTGTTCGTTTATCAATGTCTAGCGTTAGTTAATTTTAATCATTTTACTCTAGACAATCTTGTACACTGCACAGAATGAAAACATTTTATCAAAGCAAATGCGTTTAATAGGTGACGTAAAATGTATTAAACAAAAATTAATTTAATAAATCGAAGTAATTTGACACAATCTTCACCAAATTTTGTATAAAACAAAAACATGTTTAGTAGTATAAAATTATTATTAAAAATCGGATGTGGAGAACACAATATATGAGAGATATCATTTTAGTGTTGCATATAGGCCAGGGATGCACAGACTTATAGGGAACAGGGGCCACTCGCGAAAATTATAAGCCAAGGACGGGCCACTACAAAGAATACTTATTAACACAAATATTTTTATTTTTAAATAGTATGAATTGCTACAAATGATAAAAATAAAAAAACATTCAAAAATGTTTGTTGTAATTATGTAATCGTAATATAATCTAATCATTACAATGTAATATTTCATGTTTTATTATTTTGATGCATGACATTGCATTGACCTAACAATTTTGTTTATGTTTAGCTCACATTACTTGTCGCCACACGTAAAATTGCTTCCAGATTTTCATTTGTCAGACGGTTTCAATTTTTTGTTTTGTTAAGTTTCATCACTGAAAACGTTTGCTCACAAATATACGTCGATCCAAATAAACTTGCACATTTCAATGCATTTATTCGCAACTCTTTATAAGCGGTTTTGTCAACGCAACGGTAAAAGTTGAGTAAATTACCTTCATTAAACTTGTTTCGTAAATTATCATCATTTTGCATGTTTATTAATTCCAGGCTGTATTGATTCCGGTGCATTTTCAGGTGAAATGTTGAAAGGATTGCTGAAAATGTCTAATAGAGGTTTAACTTTTTTGAAGTCTAGAAAACGATCATAAAAAGCTTGTATCAAAATACCAATTTTTTCAACATAAGCGAAATTGACATCAGTTTTATTGAATTTCTCCATAATTTTTTTGTAGTTCGGAAAATGGCTGTAATTGGCTGAATTGATTAGTGTCCTGAAAAGACTCAATTTGCATTGAAAGGACGAAAAATGAGAGTATAACTGCGAAATCAATTGATCTTTGCTTTGGAGTCGCGTATTTAAAATATTCAAGTGTTTTCTGATGTCTACAAGAAACGCTAAGTCACACAGCCAATCAGCGTTGTCGAGTTCGGAGACGTACTTTTTCTTTTCCGCCAGAAATATTTTGATTTCTTCAATCAAGTTAAGAAACCGCTCTAGTGACAACCCACGACTAGCCACCTTACTTCAGTGTAAAACAGGCAATCACCATATTCGCTTTCAATATCCTCGAGAAATTGTGTGAATTGTCGGTGATTGAGACCTCGTGATTTTATAAAGTTTACAGTAGGTACTACAACTTTCATCAGATTTTCAAATCCCAATAATTTTGAACAGAGGGGCTCTTGATGTACAATGCAATGAAACTGCATGAATTCCATGGTATCTATGTTTTTAGTTTGTAAATACTCTTTTAACATAGTTATTATCCCAGATTTACTTCCAACCATTGAAGGTGCTCCGTCAGTCGTAATTCCAGATAATTTCGTTATATCCAAATCCATTATAGAACATTTTTCCAGAAGAGCTTTGAGCATGTCAACCCTTGGTTTGACTTGTCAAATAACTCATACCAATAGTTCTTCACTCACTTCAAAATTTTGCGTTACACCTCGTAAAAATATTAAGAGTTGAGCAGTGGAACTTATATCAGTAGATTCGTCGAGTGCTATACAAAAATACTCAAAACTTTTCGATTTCGTAGCTAATTGCTCTTCTATATTAGCTGCTAATGTGGTAAGTCTTCTTTGAACAGTCATCCGATTTAGTTGAATTTTCTCAAACCTCTTGCATCTTTCAGACACATTTTTTTTGCGGCGATATCTAAACACTGCTTAACAAACTCACCATCTTTAAAAGGCCGACAAGTTTTCGCTATTATTCGAGATATTTCAAAGCTAACTTCAGTAGCTGTTTCAGCATCTTGAATTGGTTTTGTAAACATAGCTTGCTGGCCTATTAGTTCCCTTTGTAAAGTGGAAATATTTTGCGTTCGATTTTCGCTGGTTAATTTGGTAAAAGTATGATTCTGGGTTTCATAATGCCTTTTCACATTATATTCCTTCGGAATAGAAACACTACTATTGCATATTAAACAGACACTTTTGTTATGCGATGAAATAAAAAGTATTCTTCGGTCCAAATATCTTGAAACTGTTGATTTTCATCTTCAACCTTACGACTACGTTTTTTACTGGGGCCTGGTTTATCCATATCAAAATTGATATTATATTGTTACGTAGGTAGATCCCAAGTTCGAACGACGAAATATTTATTCTTTACAGATTACAATTCAAACAATATAACGTTCGCTTGTCCGTAGTTAAAACTTAACTGCCCCGATAGCGGACGATGCGTTGTATTTATACGAGTTACCTAACATCGCAGAACATACATTATTCGGGGCTAATACCGACGTGTTTCGCGAATCTTCGAGTAATCTAGTTGGTTCGGCAGATTTCTAGTCTCGTAACAATATGCTTGGAACGACGAGGAGCATACCTGTCCTACGTAGTAAACCTGAACAAGAAAGTAGTAGGTACTTAAAGATACATATCTTACTAACAATTACAAAAGTTAGAATAAAATAAAAAGTTAAGAAATATTGATTTGAATGGATTTTTCCCTACTTTTGTAGTTTTTCGAACAATTTTTAAAATTCGTTGGCGGGCCGCATAAATATCGAGAGTGGGCCGCATGCGGCCTGCGGGCCGCGGTATGTGTATTGCTGATATAGGCTCATAGAGGGCGCCAGTAATAAAACGTCAGGTGTCAAAATTAATTTCAATCTTTTGCTAACCTAAATTAAATCTAAAGTTTTATCAAGATACGGCAAATGATTTAAAATTTTTAAGTTGCCCAAAAAAGGGAATTTATATTACATTATATAAATTCGAATGGATGATTAATTCCGTTCCTAGCCTTAAGGAATAAGTAATAATTTTATCGACAGTCGCTACCCACAACTACGTTTTATCCACTGTTGCAAGGAAAACTTGAAATTGTGGGTGCAGACTCTGTAGAGGTGTTTCTCTTTTGGTTTTCCTATTTTGATTGGTTAAACAGCTCTTCGATTGGAATTTAAAAAGGACTGTATGGGGGCAGAAATACTGGTATATGTCCATGAGCTCTGATCAGTTGTTGAATTTCATCCGTTCTATGAAATCGGACGCAGGAGACACGGTTTGCATGAGGCACACCACTATGCTCGTCTAGTTTATTCTACCTGGATATTAAGACAGTCACGGCTTCATTTAATTTCTTAATTAATTTCTGCAGAACAGTCGTCTGGACAGATGAATCTACGTTCACGAGAAGTGGTGTTACAAATCTGAGAAACCTGCACAGGTGGTCATCAAAAAATCCCAAAGCTATACGCCCATCTAAATTTCAACATGAATTTTCTGTTAACGTTTGGGCGGCTCTAATCGATGACTTGTTGATTGGTTCTGTCGTTCTTCCTGGGAGGTTAAATGCGGACAATTACCTTCAATTTCTTATTGACGAACTGCCAGGTCTTTTAGAGGATGTCCCACTGAATGTTCCACGAGACATGTGGTTTCACATGGATGGGGCACCACCACATTTCAGAATTGCTGTCCGAAATTGGGTTAACGTCAATTATCCAAGATGGATTGGTCGAGGTGGTCCTGTTGCATGGCCACCCCGGGTACCCGATCTTAATCCCCTTGACTTTTGTTTATGGGGGTACATGAAAAATTTAGTCTACGCGAAAGTTTCGAACACAAGAGAAGATCCGAAATTGATGTGGCTTGTAATCTGAGAGGGAAATAAGAAAAACACCCTAACCACAATATATATCAATAAATACTATATACGTATTTCGGAAACTAAGTTGCCATCTTCAGTAGAATAACCTTAAAAACTGAAAAAATGTTAAATCTAGCGATTTTGGCTAAGGTAAACCTTAGAAGATATGCTCTTCACCAAATCGCCAGTGGGATAACACTAAATTCCTAACATCGAAATAACACTTATATACTACTTAAACCTAGCGTGAAATTTAGGGAACCGTGAAGCGTGAATACATGAAGCGTAAAAATAATGCTATTGTCACAATAAGGCATATAAACTGGACTGGCAAGAGAAGAGTTTTTGGATCGTATTCACCTGGCTGCCGAGCAAATCCGACAAAACAAGTATGAAATTCAGATAAGTACTTCTTCTGTTGGCTTACGGGCACAAGCCTGCATTCAATAAGAAGGTGGACATTTCCAAAATATTATTAATTGAACTTTTTTAAATGAAATCAGTTTTTATTGACTTTAAGATTACATTTTTTTTCATGATCTGACAATCACATACATAGATCTATAACTTTGAAACTAATAAAAATGGATATACAAGTTTTGCGTTTTTGTTACCTGAAATGAAGTCTACTTTACACTCCTAAAATTTGAACATAACGACACGGGACCACTTTGTATAATATTAATCTTATTTACCATATTATTAGCCTTTTATTGTAAATATTTGATGAAAGGCAAGTTTGTCAAAAATTAAAACAAGGTTATTTGGATATCTAATTATTGTCATCAATTTATTAAGGCAACAACAACGATTAAATTAGTTACATATGAATAGGCAACAGGGCACCTATTTCCCATAAGGCTCGTACATTTTTCTAAGATTGAAACAAGCTATAGTAATGTTATAACATGCTTTTTGATGTTACAACATGGCTCACTAGAGGCAGGTTTTTTGAACGCACGATATATTCATTGTAGTATATCAAGCGAAAAGAGAATTAAAAAGTAATTATTTTTATATCGATTACAATTTTGGAACAATTTATTAATCGAATAGTTTATAAAATTAAGTAAAATATAAAGTTTAATTTCAGATTGGGACATTACTACATTTTTTTTATACTGCTACGTTTAATTGCATTGTTCTTTTCACGACTCTTCAACAGAAAAGAATTTAATTTAAAAATTAGAAAATTCATAAACTAGACTAGATTTTTTTTTTTGAAATAATAATAATGCGTAGGCTACGAGTATTTACATAAAATGTTTTATTCATTCTAACAAGTTGTGTTAAATTCACTAAATTTTTTTAAAAAGATGTGTTGCGATATGATTTTTGTACTTAATCGTGTGATTAATTATTATTTGCTTCATTAAATCTTTTGTTGTTTCGGAAATGAATCGTCTGTCGCATTGCCAAATCTTAACGTACGCTTATTTGACCAAACGATGAATCGAGCCGTGGTCACGCTTCATCACCTTGACGGCACACGATAGATTTACAGAGACGAGTTTAGTTAATGATTTATAACCGTAGAACTCTCTGACACAATAGACCAGGAGCCCAGGAGTTAATCGTGTACAGTGAAACAGCTGATCTTCTGATCGTGTGATAAACTGAACCCAATATCGTTAAAACTATGCAACGTGATTTATCAGTTATTTGTTCTACTAATATGACTTGCTTTCAGGTTATTATTTTTTAAATGACAGCATTATATTAATTTATAGCACTACTTAGCTGTTCATAATATTGCGACGTCATTTAAGCTTATTTTAACAAAATTTGGCGCGGATATTATGTTCAATCCTTTCAATAATAATTACTGGAACTTTCAAAAAAACAGACAAAACGGATTGGCAGTAGGGGCGTTGTATGGCGGTGGTGGTGTGATGTACGCGAAAACATAGTACAACACATAAGAGAACGTCGCATTCCTTGCCCTAGTACAGTGATTATTTTCTAAACTTTTTCCCTTTGGCATCCGTTTTGCGTGCAAACCCTACAAGACAACACATTGTCTTGTAGGTTTTTTTTAGCGGTTGCAGAAGTAAGATCTGGAAAATGTCGCCCACAAAATCTTCTTGGCGCCGGAGTACTACTTGGTGTTCCTATTCGTGTAAAATAAGTATCGTGGTAGTCCTCAATTATACTACGAACAACTCCTAAACGATATTCCAAAGCATTTTTCTCGCCGCCACATTTCTTATACAGGGGTACTATACCGTATGTGTTAAATATCATTAGGCATAGAGAATCAACGTATGAGTACATACAATGTATACGTACATGAGAAAGCCAGTTCAATGCCAGCGAAGACCGCGACGACTGACGATTGTCTCCGATACCGATTGACTGGAAATTTTGCATTCAGTCTAGCTGCGGCCGTTACAGTTTGAAAGCGTACAATAAAATTAATGTATAATGGCTCTTTATACACCCACTGAAAAGCTTCAGTTAGTAAAATGGTTTTATGCTGGCAAGTCTGCAATGGAGTGCATGAATTTGCTTGCGCTGACTTTTGTACACCGTTCTGTACCTTGCAGACAAACAATTTATAATATTATAAATAAATTTGAAACTTGTTTCTGTCTCAGTAACTGTATGAAATGCAAACCAAGAGAGGTATCACCACAAAAAATTGAGGAAAGAGAACGGCGGGATGTATTAATTTGTAGTATTGTGGAAATTGATAACACGAGATCTACTAGAAGTGCTGCCGAGGAATTGGGTACAAGTAACACAACTATTTCACGTATTTGGAAACGTAATGGTTTAAAATGTTTCAAATATTCGAAAACTCAAGAAATATTTCCCGAGGACAATTTCCGGAGAATGGAGTTTTGTGAAGACGTTATGGAAAAGATACATCGAGATGAAAATTTCGTTAAAAATTCTCTTCACCGATGAATCAACTTCTCCATTACCTGGAAAGCACAATTCCTCTGTTCTTCGTTATTGGGTTTCGGAAAATCAATACCAGCATTTTGCAAATCGCACTCAGTATCCTCAAAAACTAAATGTTTGGGCAGGTATTTTAGGTGACCATTCTATAGGCCCCTATTTTATTGATGGTATATTAAATGCAGACAAGTATCTCGAATTACTGAAAAATCAAATACTTCCCGCCATTCAAAACATTGGAATAAATCAGGAAATCGTTTGGTTTCAACATGATGGCTGTCCAACACATAATGCAGTGAGGGTAAAGGAATTTCTAGGAAATGCTTTTCCTGACCGTCTTATTACTGGAACAGGAAACATTAAATGGCCCCCGCGATCTCCTGATCTATCTTCAAATGATTTCTTTTTCTTATATCTAAAAAATATTGTTTATACTCATGAAGCTGGTAGAGCAGAAAATCTAGTTGCCTTGTGAGAAAAAATAACTGAGGCTGCGAATTCATTAACTGCCGACATGTTAGCAAATGTAAGAGCTAATTTCTACGACCGCCTAGGACAATGTCTTGCTGTGCAAGGAGGCATTTTTGAACCTCTTGTATAATTTATTATAATTTTTATAATCCCTTTTTATTTATTTTATTAGGATTATTCTTTAATTTTATTAAAATTACGCTTTTGTTTATGCGACGCACCGCAGCTTAAAAATTTCCTGCATCTACTGAAAGAAATAAGAAATGCAAATCCTTTGCAATTCGTAAATATTATTTTAGAACGCATTACAAGTACCTATGTCGATGGTCAAATGATTACTGCTAACTTGTATTTGCGAAACAATCGGAGACAATCGTTGCCGGCCGTCGCGGTCTTCGCCGGCATTGGATCGGCTTTTCCATATACATATACGTCGTATGTCCTCATACGTATTCCCTATGCCTAATGATTTTTGGACACATGCGGTACCTATAATATTTATTCATTCATTTTCAAAACGCTGTATACCAGGGTCGGTCAATATCTAATGCCTCCTATTTTCTTCTATCTAAATAAAGTTAGTCATGTGAAAATTTTGAATTTGGCGCTATTTTTCAAACCTTCTTCTACCCCGAGTAGTAACTTTCAGTGACAAGTGGTAGTACTGCAGTCGCTTGAAAAATGTCCGACATCGATGTTCGTGCTAGACAGCGTTCTGCGAATTCTTGAATGAAAAAGGTGAAACGTTTAATCACATTCATGAAAGACTGAAAAATGTGTACAGTGATGCAACTGTTAGACGATAAGTTCGTTTCTGTAACGAAACTGAAGAACAAACACCGTTGGTTGACAAAAATCGGAGCGGCAGGCCGTTGACTGCAATGACTCCACGCAACATTTAACGAGTCGATGATATTATTCGTGGTGACCCTCGGATGTCTGCAGACGAATTGTGTCGCGTTCTCCCTCTCAGTAAAGACAGTGTGATGACGATTATTCAAGAACTGGGGTATTCAAAAGTTTGTGCAAGGTGGGTACCGAGAAAATTAACAATAGCTTCACAACATTTGCAGCGCTTCCGTTTGGATGGAGTTGAGTTTCTGGAAAAAATTGTTACCGGAGACGGAACATGGGTTCATTTTTTTAAGACGCAATCAATGGAATGGCATCACAAGCATTTCATTCTCGTTAGAAATCATCAGTACATGATGTACGGAGACAGACATCACTTTCACTTCTATACTGCGTGTATATATATATATATATATATATATATATATATATACATCAACATCAAGAGTAACATATATATATATATATATATATATATATATATATATATATATATAACATGTTGGACTTAATAACTGTTGAGATTTTAATAGTTATTAATTCTCATATGCATTACTCAACATGTTATCGTATCGATAATTTCGTCATCCAAAAATGTATTGAAATAGTCTAGAAAAGTAGTAACGTCCTTTTTTTGAAAATTAATTTGTTTATTTCAACAAAGGGTATAGGTGGAGACGGCGTATTTACATTTAGCATAAACCATTGACGAGTCGAAGTCATATCTGGTTCTAATTCATTGAACGAGCCAGATGATTCATTCTCACTAACATCTAAATCTTGTTCGATACCTGCCCCACCAGAATATTTATATTCACTTTCGTCATCCTACATTTTGAACGTATACAATGGCGTATACAAGAGCGTAAAATATCATTAAAGAACATAAAAGCCGATGTGAATCGACTCGGCTTTTGTATAGAAATATCAGCATCAACTCATAACCTAAACAATATTCGTAGTTTAGTGGCGCCATCTTTGACCAGTAACTAAAGTTTAAAATATTTTGTCATGCGCTAGAAAAATCCCCGGATTATTTACGAGTAAACTCGGTTATGCACAATAATTGTACATCTTTGCTCGGACATAAACTGGTTCGACGAAATGAATATAATTATACCAGTCGGAGTTATCTCGGGATAAAAGAAATTGCATCCATCTCTCTATATAAAAAAATTCAGTCTGCGTATGTTTGCGTTCGCAAAACTCGAAAAATAATCGGTTGATTGACTCGAAATTTTGACACAACGTTGTATTCGAATACGCGAGTGTTTTCATAGTAAAATGTTTTTTTTTAAACGGCGCCACAAAAATTTTCCCGTACCGGTGAACTTTGACATAAGTTGAACAAAAATTTCTCAAATACTTGATTTGGTAGTACTTTTTTTATTACAAGTTGACGTTTGCTAATCAAACACTCTATTTACACTAGCATATTGTCAAAAAGGAAAATAACTATGATTTAATCTTGAATGAATTGTCTTATATGAAAACTTAAAATACTGCGTATAGGTTAGATGTAAATGTTAGGAAGATGTTATTTAAAAAAAAATATGACAGATAATTGTCAAATTTCAAAGGCGAAAATATTAACGATATTGATATTAGACAAACAATTAAACAAGTGGCTGGGCTTTTGATAGAGAAAAAAAAGGAGAAATTATTATTGATTGTCGACGTACACGATAACAACAAAATCATTTTAAATAGAATCGCAGGTGAAACAGTGACATACACATCCATTGACTCCGTGATGAATCAAAGTAAAGTAGTGAATTTTCCAACGGAATTCTCTCGATGTTCCCGGATTACCGTCACATATTCTGAATTTGAAAATTGGAATGCCAATTATATTACTCCGAAACATCAATCGGCCAAAGTTATGCAATGGCACACGATTAGTAGTCAAAAAATTAACCGAGATATGTCCACTGTACTACAGATAGTACAGTTAGTAACTTGTTCGAACCTGCCCAATCTCGCGTGCGATGGAGTTTTGTGCTGCGTACATGCATTCAATAAGAAGCAGTCGTTGTGAACTTAAAAGTTTGCGTTTTTTAGAATAAAATTTGTTTTATTTTTGTTTGTATATATGTACTTTGAACACAAGTCCTTAAAAAAAATTCGGCAAAATAACTGCCCTATTTGTATGCGCATATCTGGGTTAGTGAAAACTCTAATTCAAGTAACAATTCCAATTGGACCTCACAAAGGTGAAGTCGTACTACTTCCACGAATACCACTCATTCCGACCGACATGGCGTTCGATTCGACTTCAATTTGCAGTACGCCTTGCGTTCGCTACGACTATCAATAAAACGCAAAGGCAATCTTTGCAAGTGTGCGGTTTGAATTTAGAAAACGATTACTTCTCCCATGAGCGATTATACGTCACATACTCCAGAGTCGGTAAATCGTCTGATCTTTGGGTTTTTGCAGAAAATGGGCAAACAAAAAATGTAGTCAGTCCACTAGCTTTACAATAAAAAATATTTTTTCGTGAAAAACTTCTTTTGTTCTTCCCTTCCTTTCATTCCACGTAGACACTGCAACTCAAAGCAGGGTATTGAATTGAATGTGTTTTCTCAGTAAATCTATGTTCGTTACGATACTTTTATTGACTTTCCCATTCTTTCATATCAGACTGAGTCACAGCGAAACGCGGTCGGGTTTAACTAGTTACGTAAGGAATTAACTCGGGTTATGTCCTTAAGCGGTTAAACAAGCTAAAAACAGATAATTTTCTACTCAAATAACAAAGTCTTTATTAACAAAATGAACGCCAATTTTGACAGTATGCTTTGAAGGATTACCAGTTTAAAACACAAACAAATTTTTTTTTTAGTAGCTTCCTCTTTTGTCAGGCTCACTAATTTACTGATTCGCCCGCGTATATTTCTAAAACAAATTTTGTTTGTTGTATAAAATTGAAAATATTAATTACTAATAATGATATTTAATTTTATTTAATAAATTTTAACTTAATATAAGTACTTTTAATAAAAAATACATTACAGATTTACTGGATTACTGATAAATATTATTACATAAAGGCATTTACTATCATTATACGCGACAGTTGTTTCACAGATTTGGATTTGGAAAAAGGTTACACAATGAAATTTCATTGTTCCGATCCTCCATTAAAAAAACGTAGGGCACTCTTTAAATTATTTAACGTTTTATAAATGGTCGAATCAATGAAGAGTTCTTTAATCCATCCTCGCTTAATATATGCACATATGACTAAATTCTATATAGCTCTGATGTTTGACCTTAATAAAAATTGCAACTATAGATCGTTCCAACCTCCATATTCAATATGGGATATAATAGCAACTTTTATCTCTTACTATCCTTAGTTGCTGTCGTTAACGCTATCTTCATTTCCGGTTGCTATATTGCAACTTATTGACATATGCTGTCGGCATCGAGAAGAGTATCTATCTGTTTATTAATATCAACTGTCAACCGTCATCGTCCTACTTTTAAAAATTTCGTTAAATTGCTAATTTGTTTATATAGTTGTACAAATTGAACACTTCTATCTTTTTCAAGCGTGCACAGGGTAATATAGGTATTTTTATTGATTTTTATAAACGTTATAACATAATATAAATGTAATTTCAGTTTTCACTGCATTAATGGAGCCTGTAGGAAGAAAACGGCGCAAAGGAGACAAATTTAGCCGTAAGGAGAAGTGTATGATTGCAAATGTTTTCAATTATTTCAATAAATCAACGAATGTGAGTGCTGCCGTTCAAGAAGCAAGTAAAGCTTTGGGTGCTTCAGACCGTGCAATATATCATGTAAAACAGGAGCAGCTGGTTTATTATCAAGTCCAAAAAAAACTAGAAAAAGGAAAGGCATACAACTAAATGATCGACTACATACATATGATGAGAACACGCAAGCAGCTATTCGACGTAAAGTGCATGGCTTTTTTATACAGAATATGCCACCTACATTAAATACAATTCTTGCTGCTGTCAATGCTGATGATGAACTTCCTAACTTCAGTCGAACAACTTTACATAGATTGTTACACGATATGGGTTTCGAATTTAAAAAAGTAGGACGAAAAAGTATACTCATTGAACGAGATGAGATTATTAGGTGGAGGCACAAATACTTACGAGAGATCAAAAGATTTAGAGAAGAAGGTACAATTTACTTCTTGCTATTTGACATGGCTGTAACTCTATATTATTTCAGGTCGAACTATTATATACACTGACGAGTCATGGGTGAATACAGGGCATGCGGTAAATAAAACTTGGACAGATACTACTATTCAAAATAGTCGACAAGCTTTTATTCAAGGACTAAGCACTGGTTTGAAATCACCAACCGGGCTTGGACCTCGTTTTGCATTAGTTCATGCTGGTGGTGATAATGGGTGTGTTCCTGGTGCTGAATATACACATTTCTTTGCAAGAAAAACACTGCCTACGTTCATCATAAGATGGATTGAGAAACATGTGAGGATTGGTTTATAAATAAATTACTTCCAAATATACCACAGAAGTCAGTCATTGTTCTTGATAATGCTTCCTATCACTGCAGAAAAGTGGAAAAAATTCCAACAACAGCATGGAGGAAAAACGATATCATTGAATGGCTCAGTGAAAAACAAATACAAATCAGTAACGATATGCCAAAAAGGGACTTACTGTATTGCGTGTCACAAATTAAACCGCAATATGATAAAAGTAGGATTGACGAATTTGCAAAAGAAAAAGGTCATGAAGTTCTTCGATTACCACCTTACCATTGCGAGTTAAATCCCATTGAAATGGTATGGGCACAACTTAAAAACTACGTAAGAATGAATAATACCACATTTAAGGTAAAAGATATGGAGCAATTAATTCGAAGAGCGTATAGCACTGTAACAGCTAATAATTGGCAAAACTACATCAAACATGTAAAAAATATTGAAAAGGAAATGTGGTTAGTGGATAATTTGCAAGACGACATCGAAGAATTAATTATTCACGTAACACATTCGTCATCATCTGAAGATCAAAGTGATTCCTCGACTGACTAAAAAATTAACATGAGACATAGATATCTGTGTGTAATTGCTATTCCTTTCTTAAATATTATTGTATTATATACGTATTTGTATGATTCCAGTTCTTTTTGTTACAAAAGTGGAAACTATTATTTGTTAAAGGATCATCATCGCTTTTAATTTAATAAATTGCAAAACACCCCAATATCGAAGTAAATATTCACTGTACGTTCCATAGATATCGTTCATATGTATATTTGTTTAGAAATGTGTGTAGTATTGTTAATAAATATTGAAATACAGCTATTTTCCTTGTAGTATTCTTTCCTATAATTTTATGTGCGGCGAATTCGCTATGCACTCTGTTAAAATTTAGTTACTTTAATAAAATAATAAGCAAAATGTCAAAATTTAGTTACTTTAATAAAATAATACGCAAAATGTCATATAAATCTCAATAATTTTGCACCTTCAACGTCAAAAAACGTAAATAAAGGTTATGATTTGATCACGTGAAATGTCAAATAATTAAGCGGAAATGGTAATGTACAGCTGATTGCATGATTTGGCAACCATGAAACAAATTCCCATAAGACGTATACTGAATACGGAGGTTGGAACGATCTATAGAATGTTCCACTTTGAATGTCTCTATTGGAAACTCCTTTAAATACAATACAAAATATTGTAAAATATTACTTTGGGTTTAAAAATGGTTTAGCTAAAAGCGGCGATTACCATTGTTGTGATCTAAGGTTTTAAACTATATGGGCGTACGTGCAAAAGAAGTTGAAAACTTTAAATAACTGTAATTCAATCCCTCTGTTAGATTTTATATTTATTCCTTTTTGTTTTTAAACAAGATCAATATAATATATACAGTCTCTATTATTCAAAATTGTATGGGTGGTGACAAAAGTCAATCCCACAGTTATTTTTTATTTACTTAATATGTACACTTTTATTCCGTTTTATATGTCTGATAATAGTAATAATAATAATTAGAGAACGGACATTCTTACCACTGACTAAGTTCTCAGAATACGATAGCCGTTGTCCATTGTTAACGCTGGTGGCCGAGAAAGTCAAACACAAATACTTCATTGTATTACGCCGGGATGTACTGAGCGAAGTTTATAAACATTTCGAGATGCCGATTGCGTTTAATGGATATTTATCCTCCGAATACAATAGGTGTGTTGTCATTGTAATCGCAGCGGACCAGATGGCTGGGAAAGACTAACAAATACTTCATTGAATTACGCCGAGTCATGTGGTAAGAATGTCCGTTCTCTAATAATAATTATAACAATAATAAATAATACTCAGCACATATAATATAGTCCGTAAATTTGTACAATCCAATATAAGGATACCATTGTTATAATAAGCGAATATAAAGCAAGAAGGTATTTATGAATAACGTAAATAGACGATAGCGCTTAGAATTCACAAAAAGTGCGTTAAAGAAATACTGGAATTTTGGAAACACGTAATATTTAATGATGAGAGCAAATTTAATTTATTTCATTCCGGATAGCAAGCAAGTATTACGACGAAAAGGAAAATGCGAGGCTTGAAACAAAAAATTTGCCAGCCACAGCTAAATATGGAGGTGGTTCCGTGGTAATGTGGAGGTGTTTTTCTAAGGTTGAAAAATAGCGATTATGTCAGTGGAGTTCCGTATGATTATACATACGTGGATATACTGAAAAAATTTCTAAAAGAAAATGCGAAATATTTAAAAATAAAAGGACCTCTAACATAAAGCTCGCGTAAGTAGAGAGTGATTACTATACCGGGTGTCCTTGAAATAAAAAGATAACGTATGAAAAATGGAAAGATTAAATTATATAGAATATATACCCACAATATTTTCCCAAAATTCCCTCTCATTAGCGAGAAAAAAAATGATAACGATATT
This sequence comes from Melolontha melolontha, assembly GCA_935421215.2. NCBI lineage: Eukaryota > Metazoa > Arthropoda > Insecta > Coleoptera > Scarabaeidae > Melolontha > Melolontha melolontha. The sequence continues at coordinate 10,248,728 of OW285242.1, read as the reverse complement.
TTAAAAAAAATTGTCACGCTACTGTGCGATGGACTTATAAAAGACGCTACCTTAAAGTTGAACGCCAATAACAAAAAAATAGTTTTTTATTGTGCATCCCGCTTTAAGTATCGTTCAGTTGTCGATCGTTACGTACGTTCGATACAATTTTCCGATTAAAGATAGTGTTATCAAATAGGACATTAAAAGCCTGTAGAGCATGCATCTTACAGATTCTTTTAATATATCATCTATGAAAATTTACAAGTCTAAATTTTTAACAACTGAGTCAGGTTATCGAACCTTTACCATAACAAAACTTAGACACGATGTTATTATCTAGCGTTTCTATAAACATAAACATTGCCGCCTTTAAATTCAATAACAGCATTCTATTTCTCGCAAAACAAAAAAAAAAACATCCTCGTAATACACATGAAATGTCAGTTCTAAAAGTCCACACATTATTTTTAGTATGATTTTTAAAATGGGTTTGTAAATTAATGTAACACACATCTTAATTTTTAATAATTCACCTAGCCTACAGGATGTTATAGTTTTTATAATTTGACTATAACATATAACGTAGAGAACGGATGCAATTTCCATAAAACGCAATCGGCAATTGGAATTGTGTATAACGTCGCTTAGTACATCCCGGCGTAATTCAATGAAGTATTTGTTTGACTTACTCGGCCACATGGTCTCGCAGCGATAACAATGGACAACCCAGCTATTGTATTCGGAGAATATAGTGTTTTCAGTGGTGTCGAGTACGTAGATAAAATAAATAAATTTATCGTATTTCGTAAGAGAAATAGCACGTAACTATTGCTAGTCAATATTAATACTCCTTTACTCAACTTGAACGACAAAATGAACAAATAAAAATGTTCCAATTATAGAAATAAAATTAAAAACTTTAAAAATACAACTTTTCAACAAATACAAATGTATTTCGTAATTTTATAGATCACCACCGGTTTGTTTTCCAATTATATAAATAAAATTAATTAATAAATATGTATTTCGTAATTTTAGATAGATAGATCACCACCCGTATGTTTTCCAATTATATAAATAAAATTAAAAACTTTATAAATACAACTTTTCAACAAATAAATATGTATTTCGTAATTTTATAGATCACCACCCGTTCGTTTTCCAATTATATAAATAAAATTAAATATTTTAGAAATACAGCCTTTCGCCAGTACTGCACTGGGCTTTGCGTCATGTGGTAAGCGTGTCCGTTCTCTTATACTGTATACTTATATGATATAAGTATACAGCATTAAAATATTAAAATTTATATTTATTTTATTAATTAGATATTTTATTTTCTTTATACACTTAAACCGGCCTAGATAGTTTACAGGTACTTAAATTACTTCGTGTTTACCATCGCCGGATAATGGAGGGATTAGCACAATAGGTCTTTAATGGTTTTATTTATATCAACATACTATAACTTGAAACGAAGTTATACAAAATTGTCAAATATAGTATTCAAACAAGAAAAAGGAAACGCGATAAAGGATCCAAGAAAAATTCCAATGTGACAATTCGATATTATTCCTCAATCTATATAATATGTATAGACAAAATTAAGTTTCTATAATAAAAATTTATACTTAATACTTTTCTGGTATCTATACCGATATTATAATTATTATTTGCATTTTTCTAGACCCTCAACGCAGGACGCCCAATTAAAGTATTTACACATCAGCTTGCCGTCGCATTATATCTTGAAGTAGACTATACGTATATCAAAAGCAAATAGCAAATTGAATCAAAAAATGTTTTCACACTTTCTTTCATAATATTTTGGGTCTCAATGCTCTCTGAATTACGACTAGGATTTTTATGCCTTTTATTTACGTTATAAATACGTTCTTGAAGAATAAAATCACATATATTATCATAAGAAAACGAACAAGAATTTGTTACGCCTGTGAGTAAACAAGGATAAAATACATAGAAAGAGACAAGTGGACCTGAAATGCCACGCTATAATTGGAACTTGTAAATGGATATTTTTTATTTATGACATGTTTACCAAAATTCGTGCAGATCTATACGGATCACGTAAAAAGGAAGAATTTGCGACTACTTTTGTTTTGCATATCTTGCATATAATTTCTGCTTTCAGTGTAAAAATGCATATTTGTTCATATTTTATAATTTACTACTGAAGTTCACCGTAAAAAATATATAAAACAATTTATCCATAATATGTATATCAAAATTACATTAACAGTCTACACGAGCATTTCCGTACAGCGAGAATTCCCAGATTTGTGTTTATCAAGTCGGGTAAGTTCCAGTGAATCTACGAGCAATGAGGTTGACCTATAGGTCAGTCATATCGCCAGTTGTGTTTAGTTAGTTTTCGAAGGTATATGTACACGTAATTTTACCTTGTTATTTTTGATATGTCTAAATTATATTGATATGTGTCGAACTGGATAAAAGATTATCCTGAATTTTGTGTAGATAATGGCAGAGTGTTTTACAAGTATTGCAGTAGAATTGTAAGTTTATATTTGTCTACGTTTAATTTCATATTTTAATACCTGCAATTATTATTGTAGATTCGATGCGACAAAAAAATTCAATTAACGCAGCATGTTAGAAACTGATTTGTTTGATCCATTGTTTGAGGAAGCTATGGTAAAAATTAAGAACATAATAGGTGAATATTATATTTATTTCGTAGTCGATGAGACAATAGACAGTGGACGTTATACTGCCAACTTATTGATTGGCCTTTTAGATGAAAATTGCGCCGGCCAATCTTTTTTAATTGGTACAGATGAATTGGAGAAAACAAATAACTATACCAAGATTTATAAACGATAGTTTAACGAATTTTTATTTGCCGAATTACTGACGTTATCGTCAGCTATATATATGGTGAAGTCAGCACAGAATTTAAAGATATTTTACCCGAATCTGATGCAAGTAACATGTACTGTTAACAGAGTAGTAGAACAAATACGTTACACATTTCGTATATAATTTATTGATCAATTTGACAAAAAAAAGTATTTATTAAAGCACCGCTGAGGGTTCAAGCATACAAAGATAAGTTACCTGGTTTAACACTGCCACCATAACCCATAATAACAAGAGGAGGCATATGACTTGATGCCGCTGTATTTTATGCAGATACCTTTGAACAGATAAGAGAATTCGTTTTCTCTTTTTCAAACGACTCAATAGCGATTGTAGATTGCAAAAATTTACTAAATAAACCGTAAATGCGCCGCGTTAGCTTTTAACAAATCAAACTATGTTTTTATTAGTGAAACACTACGAAAACTTGAAACTCAAGGTAAACTCGGTGAATCCATAGAATTGATTCAAAATTTCAATAATAAAATTTATAAAATGATAGGTACCATAGGAGAGCGGGTCAAAATTAAATTATTAACACAAGTTCTAGAGAAAAACGTGGGCTTTAATCAACTTAGTAGAATATCCAATGTATTGCAAGAAACCCAGTGGCGGTTGGTACTAAAGGCCACGTGCCCACCCAACCACCAAGTTAACACAGAAAGAAATTCGCATGTAACTCAGCGCATTATTGTATTTTATTTTTTTACGTATTTTTATAACGGTGGTATCAAAGTTTCCTTCCGCACCACAGACACTAGCGCATAAACACTCAAAACTATGTTCCGGGGTACGATTTCAGATGTACCTATTCCGAATATGGATCGGCTGGTACCGCTTATCTTCGCCATATGTTTTTATACGTCGCTTTGGGGCACAGACTCGTTCGAGTCCAGTGAACGTCTTGCGTTTATTGTGATAGTATTGTTTTCGGCGCTTACTGTACGTGTTTATTATTTATTATGATGGAAGTTAATAGTGTGCAAAATCTTTTAAAAAAACCCGCAATCACTTGAGGAAAACTTTTAATTAAGAAGAAAGGAAGACCTATCCCTGAACTTCAAATAAACTACACTTCAACAAGTAAAACTCGAACTTACAATAGAGTATTCAATAAAAATATATATGAAAAATATGAATGGATTTGTGGATGTTCACTAACAAATAAACTATTTTGTTCTATCTGCTTAATTTTTAAGAAAGAGGTTAATGCGTGGAATAAACAAGGGTAGAATGATTTGAAGCATATTGCAGAAAGGGCAAAGAAACAAGAAAATTCCGTTTCTCAAATGAATTCATGCGTGGATTTTAGTGTTCTAGGTAAACTGGACATATGTGAACAGTTAGACAGTGCTTATTTGCGACATAAAATTAACTACAACGAAGATGTGAAAAAAAAGCGTCATATTTTGCGCCGGTTAAATATGTGTATAAAATTTTGTGAAGCTTTTGAATTGGTGTTACGAGGTCATGATGAGATATTGACGTCGTAAAATCAAGGTATTTATGTAGGCTTAATCAACTATGCAGCTGAATTGGACGCTGTGCTTACAATACATATGAAAGGTTCACAAGTGCTTAAAGGCTCCTCAAAAACTATTCAGAACGAATTGCTAGATGCAATGTGGTACATTTCCAAGCAGGAAATATTAAAAGAAATTAAATCTGCAAATTTGATTGCTTTGGTGGCCGATGAAACTACAGACACCGCTAATAACACAATGACACAAAATTGAACTTTCGGAATCGGAATGGGATGAAACCAAAAGAAAATGAAAGTTGACGCTCTCCATAACAAAACCCTGATGTGTTTTTTCTAGTTCAGTGATAGTTTCTTTTTTACACGCATTTGAATTTTGTGATTTTGGAGGGCTGTGTAGAAAGTGAAAATCATTAAAAATTTCATAAAATAATGCTTATTTATTTTTATTATCCTAGAAAGTTGTGGTATTTTACTGTTTTTGAGGCTAAAATATCAATTTATGATGTTGGCTGTATTGTAAAATATATTTATAATAATATAAACAAAGTACATTTTATTGTTATCAGTACGGCGCTATTACATTACGTAGTCTGAAACTCTGACTCGGCGAGGTGTGATTTTTTTTTTTTTTTCTAGATTCTATGTTAGGAGATTTATGCTGGTGGTTAAAGAGAACCACCGATGAAGAGGATACAGACGATGAATAACAACCATACACAGATCCACAGTCTACTGCTTTTGGAGCGTTTGGTACTTTAAACATGGAAATTCACATCATCATCATCACTATGATTTAGCGGATCCAAAAAGACAAAAATATTATTAAGATAAATAACCATTTTCTTAATAATAACGTACTGATAATAATAAAATGTACTTTGTAATATTGTTATAAATATATTTTACAATACAGCCAACATCAAAAATTGATTTTTTAGCATCAAAAAAAGTTAGAAAATCGTTTTTTCTATGAAAATCTAGAAAAAATAGCAAAATTTGCATGACAGCGCCATCTAGCGTTAATTTCATGTAAAAATAAATATCAAAAAAGGATTCCTCGACCCCAAAAACAGTAAAATACCACAACTTTCTAGGATAATAAAAATAAATAAGCATTATTTTATGAATTTTTTTATGATTTTCACTTGCTACACAGCCCTCCAAAATCACAAACTTCAAATGCGTGTAAAAAAAACGATCACTGAACTAGAAAAAAACCCATGAGGGTTTTGTTATGGAGAGCGTCAACTTTCATTTTCTTTTGGTTTCATCCCATTCCGATTTTGGTTGTTGCACAGTGTAATCAGCAAATGGTTGTTATTATTCGATACGTGTTTAATTGACAAATTTTTCAACGCTTTTGGTCTTTTTTTAAGCCGGGTGGACATAATGCTGATGTATTAGCAAAAACATTGCTGAATGAATGGCAAACTATTTTAAATTCTTCTTCTGGGTCTGATAACAATAAACTAATCGCTCAAAGTTACGATGGGGCATCCGTGATGAGTGGCAAGACAAATGGTGTGCAAGCTATTATCAAAAGAACATTTCCACAGGCACATTATATTCACTGTTACGCGCATCAACTTAATTTAATTATTGAACGAGCGGCATAGTGCAATAAAAATGCAAAAATTTTCTTTACAAATTTGCAGTCACTTTCAAGTTTTCTTTCTCGATCGCCAAAACGAACGGTAATTCTTGATGAAATAGTCAAACGTAGATTACCACGCGCTGCTCCTACACGTTGGATTTTCAAAAGTCGAACTGTGAACACATTATTTGAACACCAGGATTCTTTCAAAGAATGTTTAGTCAAAATTATGGACGAAGATACTGTTGTATTCAGATACTATTAGCGAAGCAAGTGGTTTATTGAAACATTTGAATTGCCCAGAATTTCTCTACTGGTTGAAAATATTTCATTTCATCATGCCACCACATATTGAAATATTATTTAATCGGACTCAAATGCGCGGGATTGACAGTGCTCAACTGCAAAAGGCAATTGAGCAATTCCAACAGCAAATTATTCACATTAGAAATGTAAGAAATTCTACTGACAATGACAATCAAGAACCTGCAAGGAATAGACAAAAAACCACAGCTGGAGATAACAGAGCTGTCATTGCAAAGGAAGTATGTGACACTATTTTAAGCCAAACTAGCGACCGATTTGATTTTAGGGATCACTTAAGTGCAGCAAAATTATGTGCTTCTCAAAGTTTTAAAACATATTCATTTTCACAAAAAAAATTTAATGAAACTGAAATCTTATCCTATGTTGGCATGAAAAATAGGAGAATGGATTTTATGTACAAAAAATAGGTAAGTTTTTTTTGTGCCCACCCTCTTTCAAAACTCACGAGCCGCAACTGAAGAAAACTACGATTAAACTATTAAGACGAGTCCATCAATTATTCGCAAAGTATCCACCATTTACATCAGTTGACGTTGAGTGAAGCTTTTCAGCATACAAGCTATTATTGACGGATCGCAGAAGATCATTTTTAGTTGAGAATTTAGAAAATCATTTAATTGTAAATGTTTACAATAATACACAAAGGCAAATATAAATACAAAGAGTTACATAGTTTAGCTAACTTATTCTTATTATTATACATGGATTTTGTAAAATTTCGAATAAAATACATATTGATATTGGTAGCTCTAAATTTATATTGACATTATTTAATATTTTGACAATAATTTAGTTGTGTAACTATCACTTAAACTTTACATATTTTAATAAAAGTTCTGCATATTTTCATCGAAGTTTGGAAACGTATTTGGGCATATAATAGAGTTTCTGTGTGCATATAATTCTCAACTTTAATAATACGAATATCGTGATAATAGAAAATAAATTTAAAAAAATTATAAAATCCATTGTCGTGTAATATTAATTATTTTTCTTAGCATGTTGATATTATCTACTAAATAATAGTGAATTCTATTGATAAGATATCATGAAAAACAATAGATTTAATTCTAAATTAGATACACGTTAGGTAATAATTACAGCTAATAAAGATAAAAAAGTCATGCTACAAAAAAAATAAGTAGGTACTTTTATTTTGCGAAAAAAATTACACGATAGTATTTACAAGTTAAGACGTCCTGCCGAAATCTGTTTATATTAATACATATCTTTCGATAGTTAACTCTATTTACAGTACTTTATATCTCTATTAATATTACACTGTAAACTAAAAACAAACGATAAGCGTCAAGGGTCAAATTTGATATATACTTCTTCATTAAATGACAAACAAAAATTAATCACTAGAAATGCAAATAATATATTTTAGTATTTAGATTTTATTGTCTTATTAAAATCGTAAAAAAATTAAATTTCATTATTGTTACTCAAAATAATCTTCCAAGAGATAAAAGCATTTTTGTTTACATTTCTACGTGTTTCATTTCACATTGCCGGCGAATCTGTTACAATATTAATGCGTTAAGTATAGAACTGGAAAGACTTACCTTTAGTAGTTCCCTAAAATATGGGCTACAAGCCGATAAAACCACTCGGTGAGCTTTTAAGCTCTTTCCATCACAAGCTAGTGTCACGTCAACAAAGTCTTCATCATCCCGGAGATTCTCGAATGCTGAAGTAATACTGCTTTGGTAATTGTTCCAACGCAGACAAAAATGTTGTGTATCTACCATCGTAAATAATATTCACCTGAAAATAAGGAAAATATGGTGTAATATACTAAAAACGCGTTTGTTAAAAAATATATTTTGTATTCGATTTGAATCGCGAAAGTATGAAATCGCTACTACATAAAAATAAATACTATGATTAAGAGAATATAATTGTGAATTTATACATAAAAAAGGAATGACAAGTCAAGACGACGAGATACTTAAACTAAGTCATAAATTCTAAATGTACTCATTACGTTATAATATTCGAGATTTGCTTGCATTTGCAAAATATATTAGAATAACAATCTAACACGAAAAGAGTGAGGTTAGGTCATTCACATTACTGATTGAAAATGTATCAAAACAATATAAACACACATCAACTATTTCTACTAATAATTACTAAAAACGACTTACATAAATAATAATAGAGCACATTATGCGTTGATAAAGTCAGACAGTATATTATAGAGAGAGAGATTAATTGTTTATTACGTTTATGCAGATAAAAGGATCTATTTTTAATATGTAAATAAACCACAACATATCTAATAAACACATTCACTGGACCCGGACAGAATGACAGAAACAAAAATTATCGCGAAAACCGACAGAGGGAAATACTGCTGCAGAACGCTGTAAGTCTAGGTTCTCGGCCCGGCTAGATCATTAAAAATAAATTGTAGAAAAAAAATACGGCGGTAGGGGAAATATGCGAAAATGGCCGGTGTTGTGATAAAAAAAATTACGCTACCGAAAGGGAAAACGACGCGTCGCGATTATAAATATCCTTTTGATAAGGAAAGTGGAAACGAAAATTACAGGTAAAATTAAACAGTTACAAAAATTGAATAAATTACAATTGAAAAATTAAAATTATTAATTAATAATTCGATTTATCACTGAAATTATAATATTTATTAACGGTTATAAATGGGGTGTTTTAATTATCGTTTCATCACCGATTTTTTTTTTTAATTCAATGGGGTTTTATTGAATTATTTATTTAAAAAATGTTAAATTAAACAATAAACTTTAAAAAATATATTTTAATTGAATTAATTACGTATATTTTTTTGAGTTAATGAAATTTTGTTGCTTTATTATTGTGGTTTTATTTATTTTTAGTTTTAATTTTCTTTGAAAGTAAGAATTAATACTTCTTGGAATTAATTTTCTCCGGGAACAACGCAACACAATATGGTACAAGTATTTTATTATAGTTCTATGATTAACATTAATTTTTCTTATATTAAACACAAAGTTTAAAACAGTTTCTGATAAAACTAACTGACTTGAGTCGGTTGAATTTTTAATTCTGTTTATTTTTCGTTTATCGTTCTTTTTTAAGAATTTAGGGTACATTTAAATTCTTTTTTTTTACCTGAGAATCTGTGATGCTCTCATTTAAAAAAGCAATAATTAAGTCATCAACCACCTCGTCCTAAGATCCATGTTTTTTTATGAAGATAGCGGTGCATTTTTCGACGCGTCCGCCGTCAAGTTGCATCTCTCAGTGCATTTCCGATGCAGCGACGGCCGCAGGTTGTGATGTGGCGAGCATCGACACCCAGAGCAGCAAGTAAGAAGTTGAAGAGAGAGGTGTCAAGCGCCGAGATGCACAAATGACACGCGTCGCCGTCGCCGTAGCAGTCGTCGATGTATCAAGAGAACACACTAGATACTTGACCGCCAAATACGAATCAGTTCGGTAGAACACCCGGGTAATTCAAAATCACGCACACTAAAACAACACGAAAACCAACGTGTATAACATATATATATATGTGTGTAAGAGACAAACAAATAACAGCAGCGGGAATAACACATACAGTCAGTCAGAGCATCGCAACGACTACTGAGCGAATATTAAAAATTCAAACGCGCAAAAAATGACGACGGCCCGCGTTTATTCTTTATTGGGACATGGCTATGAGACATCTGCCGTAATAAGCCAACACTAAAAAATAGTGCGTGCCGCCCCCTCCCCCTCACGCTACGAATGAAAATGCGCAGAATAAAGAGTACAGGTCCGCAATTAAAAATGTCAAAATAGATGGAAAAAAATCGAACTTTATGCCCTTCCGGCAACGGAACGACGCCGTTTTTGCACAATTATCGGCAGCGTCGTGGACATGCGAGTGTCCGGGACCATTCTTCGGGGTTCTTTTGGTGCGGAACCGACGCGGACTTGCAATAAACGAAAGATCAAAATTGCATATTCCTAAGCTAATGAGTGTTGCCCCCCCGCGAAACCGGAGACGCGTCCCCCTTCGCCACCACCGCCGCCTCTTCGCCCGTGCCCTCCCTGCGCCCCTCGCACACCCCCCGACGAATTTACCCCAAAAAATCATTACGTTCTTCTGAGGTTATATAGAGAGAGCGGCGTTACGCGCATGAACATTTTAATTCTCTCTCATAGAGAATAAATACGCGAGAGTTGTGAGAATCTATTTTTCTCGTTTCGTTTCGTTCGGCGGGCGCTACTCGCCGGGCCATATTTTATCGATTTTATAATCAATACCGCAATAAAACCTGCAATGTTTTCATCTTTATTTCCAGCTTCCCTCTTGTCGTTCGTGTATACGGCCGGCCCTCCCACATACATCTCTCTATTCCGTCTAACAACGGAACAACAACCCTGCACTCCGTATATAGTCCACCTTTTTTCCACTGGTTGTACCCTGGCTTCCCCACCTGCTATCATCCGGCGCACATACACATTCGAGTACACACGAGTGTGATTTTCACTTTTAATATCTGTGCGAAACCCCCTCACTACCCCTAACTGTACGCGCTATTTCCAGGTTACTTGTATTTCGCATTCCTGCTTACTTACATGCGACTAATTATTTATATACATTATGCCTCATAATTATTGTATTTAGGTAATCTTCATTAATTATTAATTGTCTTATTAAGGAAATATATGTAACCGTAAATAAAACTAATATTAATGGTGTTAGTTTAATATATTTTAATTTAGTTTTTAAACTATTCAAACATATTTTTAATTGTAAAGCAAAAAAGTCTTACGACTAATAACAGTTCTAATAATTTCTAATAAAATTAGTGAAATATAGCCAAGTGTTTCATTCTCAATATTTAATATAAACCAGTTACTAAAATGTTTCACTAAGAAGTATCTGCAACATCAATTAATGATAATACAATTCTATTTTAAAGTTTGCAAGAATTACAAGTCAATTAAACATGGGCAAAAATCACTAGCACTTATTTTTGTAGTGTTCCACCGTTTATGAGTAATAACAATACACTAGCTTATCTTTTACATTATTTTATTTCACTTATTCATTATTCATTACGCTATTCTTAAAAATGCTTATATACACTGCTCCAATAAATTAACGCACCACTTATTATAAATAAAAAAATATGGATTATTTTATTTCCGATTTTTAATAGTTGGTATTATTTGTAAGCAACATCATTTCTAACCTTAACTTATTTGACATTTGTTGTCATATATTCAGGGCTTAAGTTAAAAGTGCACACTTAACTTAAGTAAGGTATTTTGGGACATTTAAATTTTGATTTAACTGTTGTATTAAAAGTGTTTCCCTTTGTGAAACAATTTATTCGTTTATTTCTTTGACTTGTGTGATATTATGCAACGTGAAACACGAAACTTAACAAGGGAGGAATGCGCTCAAGCAGTGATTTTACAGGAAGAAGGTTACAGTTACCGCAGAATTGGAGAAAGGTATGGTGTGTCGCATACAGCGATATCACGGATAATTGGACGCTAACTGGTAATCATTCTCGAAGACGTGGCCAAGGAAGACATCGTGCAACAACGCGTGTACATGACCGTTTTGTAAGACTTTGCGCATTAAGGCAACGGTTTGTTACATGTAGAAGTCTGCAGGCTCAGCTCCGGGAGGTACATGGTTTGGAAATTTGCACGGAAACAATTCGCAAACGTCTTTGGGAATATGATTTATTATGTCGTCTTCCGGCGCGTTGTCCGATGTTGACTGTACATCATTGTAGAGATCGTCTAAATTTTGCCAGAAATCACGTCAACTGGTTGGAGGACAATTGGACCCAAATTTTGTTTACAGACGAATCCAGGTTTTGTCTGCACAACTGCGACAGACGTATTCGTGTATACCGTCGTCCAAATGAACGCTATGCGCAATGCAATATTACAAATACCACGTTATTTGGTGGCGGATCTCGAATGGTTTGGGGGAGTATATCTTTGACAGGTCGCACGGACTTGGTGGTATTAAATAACATAACTTTAAACGCTGATCGCTACATAACAGACATTCTGGAAGATTATGTTGTGCCATTTGCACCTTACATCGGCCCAAATTTCATGCTAATGCATGATAATGCTCGAGTACATACTGCGCGGATAGTCAGAAATTACCTTCAAGAGGTCGGAATCAATACAATCGAATGGCCAGCAAGAAGTGCGGATCTTAACCCTATCGAGCACATCTGGGACATGCTTTCTAGACGGCTGCGAAACTTTCCACGCCCGGCCAATAACCTGGAGGAAGTAGGAAGGCGGCTTGTGGAAATATGGGACGGATTGGATCAAAACGATATAAGGTCGCTTATTTTGAGGATGAATCATCGCTGTCAGGCTGTTATTCGAAACAGAGGCGGAAATACTCAATATTAAATGTAACTAAATGCTTTTTTTAAAAAATACAAAACTAAGACTTACAGTTTACGTAATTAAATTTCAATTTCTTTGTTTATTTTTTAAGAATTTTTTATGTTGTGTTCACCTTTTTCTACTAATCAAATGACAAGAAATAAAATATATATATATATATATATATATATATATATATATATATATATATATATATTTACTCATTGTAGAATTTTTTTCAAAATTATAATATGGTGCGTTAATTTATTGGAGCAGTGTATATACAAGTGTCCCGTATCGTTATGTTCAAATTTTTTTTCATGATCTGACAATCACATTCATAGATCTGTAACTTTGAAACAAATAAAAATGGATACACAAGTTTTGCGTTTTTGTTACTTGAAATGAAGTCTACTTTACACTCCTAAAATTTGAACATAACGATACGGGACACCTTGTATATTTAAAATAATCTTACATGTTTCGGCAATTAATCTATTCGGGGTAATGTATTGAACTTGATTATATCATTTTTACGTCAAAGACATATTATTGTTAATGTAAACGGTGTTTGCTCGAATACAGCTGATGTTGGTCTGTGTGGCTCCATTCTGGGGCCACTTCTCTTTATCCTTTTTATAAATGATATGAAAGACTTTATAAGTGCTGGGCATCTTGTTAATTATGCTGATGATACGTCGATCGTCGTGGTTTCGGACGAATTAAAACTGTTGGAAACATATGTAACTTCCGTCGTGGGGGCTCTCGAGGAATGGTGTTGTAAGAATCGTTTAATCTTAAATACGACTAAGACGGTGAGAGTGAACTTTTATAAACCAACGGAAGCAATAACTGCGAAATGTGACAAAAATGTTAAATTCCTGGGAATACATCTGGACTCGAGTCTGAATTGGAATATTCAGGTTGACACTGCGATTGCTAAAGTTAATAGAGGTTACTATGCCATTCTGAAATTAAAGAGCTGTTTGGATAGGGAAGGACTGTTGGGCATGTATTATGCAATGGTTTACCCGCACCTGGCTTATAATATTGTAGTGTGGGGAAGGGCAAACGATTTTAATAGACTTTTCATTGTGCAGAAAAGAGTAATTCGATTAATTTGTGACATTAAGAATAGAAATACATGCAAGAATGTTTTTCGGGAACATGGTATCCTCACATTGCCGTGTATATACCTATATAAGTGTGCTGTGTTTGCATATGAGAATAAGCATTTATTTCCGATTAATGCCCAAACTCATGGAGCTGAGGATGTTTGCGGTATAACCATGGTTATATCATGTAACCATAGTAAATTACTATGGTTACATGATATAACCATGGTTATACCGCAAACATCCTCAGCTCTACTCATGACTATAATACGCGAAATGGAGAGTCCTTCCGGATACCCCTCCACAGAACGACAGCATATGAAAGATCTCCTTACTATGCCTGTGTTAGCATATTCAACCGTTTGGCGAGGGCTATAAGGATTAGTAGTACGACCAGGAATTTTATATATAACTTAAAGTGTTTCCTTATTAATGAATGTTTTTATAGTGTTCAAGAGTACTATCATACGTAGGAATGTTTTCATGTAATTTTAATTTAATTTTAATTTTAACAGTGTAAGGTACATATTTTGGTGACGAAACCTATTTCATAATGCTGTGATCTTCAGGTTAATAAAGATTATTATTATTATTATTATTATTATTAATGCCTTTTTCAAAGAATTTTAAATTATAATTTAAAATTAAACCTTAAATCGACGACTAATTAAATCTACTATAATATACATAGGTCAAGAAATAATTGTCTATATATTTACATATACCGGGTGTATTTTGAAAAACCTTTCGTGCTGTAACTTTTTTATTTTTTATCCGAATGTAATAAATTATACGTCGAACTAAATCGTTTTAAAAACACTGTAACGTGATCCGCTTTGAATTTTTTTTTTACACTTTGTTTTTGACAGACAGCTGCAAACTGTGTTTTTTTAAATTGCACTATACTTTTTTTTTTCCCTTATTTAAATATATTACTTTTTCTGAATATGAAACTGTAAACAACGATATCTTTGTATGAAAAAAAATCAAGAAATTGAAGAATTCTGGTTTTTCCGAACACAGAGATTTCTTAAATTCATTTTAAATACTCTATTTCATTTTATTACCAGCAAATGTGTGTACCTTTTAAAATCACTTACATTCAATACTATATAGCCCATAAAGGATTACAAACCAATGTTATAAGTTATCAGTGAGCGGTGGGTCAACAATAACATTTACAGTGTTTATTTTAAAAATTTAAAAATCAAGCATTCATATTGAACGAAAAAAGTGCATTCCAAATTTTCGAAGAGAGCTGTGACATCTGTCAGTCACACATTCATTATAACATTTTCAACGATTTATTTCCAAATTTTGTTATTGAAATGGATAATGGCGAATGTGTGGATGCGATTCAAGCATATTTTGAATGCGGAACAAATTCTGGAGCTGCTTTGCGACTTTATGGAAATTGTTTTCCTGACAGACTGCGTCCGAGTGCCGATAACTTTGGAAGGCTCGTGCGAAATTTACGAAATTTTGGATCATTCAAAAAACCGAAAATAAACGCATGTGTAATTCAAGATCAAAATTTAGAATTAAATGTCCTGCTCTATGTGGAAGAAAACCCTAATACGTCTACGCAAGAAATTGCTCACTACATGCAGGTATCACATTCTACAGTTCAGTACATTCTGAAGAAGCACAAGTTCATTCCTTATAAAACACGGAAGGTGCATGCTCTCGGTGAAAACGACCCTCAACGAAGGGTTCAATTCTGCACGGTTTTCATGAATATACTAAGGGAAGATCCAATTTTTTATCGTCGTGTGTTGTGGTCAGATGAATGCACTTTTGGGAAAAATGGTGTATTCAACAGAAATAATCATCGCCATTGGAGCACTAAAAATAAACATGTTGTGATAGAACACAATTTTCAAAATCGGTTCAGTGTAAATGTATGGTGTGGCATTTTAGGCGATAGAGTAGTAGGGCCTTTTTTGTGGAGGATAATCTAAACCAAGAAAAGTATAATCATTTGTTACGCAATGAATTAGGCGATTATTTAGATGAGTTGCCACTTGCTGAGTTAAACAGGGTGGTGTTCCAACAGGACGGTGCCACACCCCATAATGCACGAATGAATACTGATTTTCTAAATAATTATTTTGGCGTCAGATGGATGGGCACTTACGTACCTATTCGATGGCCTGCTAGATCGCCAGATCTGAATCCACTGGATTTCTTTCTGTGGTCTTACATTCAAGATCATGTCTATTTGACTCCACCTGATACCAGAGATGATTTAGTAAGAATGATAGTACAAGTATGTCATGACCATACCACCAAATCTTATATTAAACGCAGCGGTTGGAGTTAATAGAAGGTGTCAAATGTGTCTGGAACAAAATGGGGCCAATTTCGAACATTTGATTCATTAAAATATATGATAGCTTGATTTCTGTAAATTTCGTAGTTTTTTTTAATAATAAAAAATTTGTCACTCAATTTAATGGAGGTGTCTTCAGGAAATAAATGTTTATTAGAATAAGTAAAAAAAAATATGTAGTACAATTTAAAAAAAAAAAATTACTACTGTCTGTCAAAAACGAAATGTCCAAAAATTTTTTTTTAAAAACATGTTACAGTGCTTTAAAAACGATTTAGTTTGACATATCATTCATTAAAATCAGATAAAATATAAGGAAGCTACAGCCCCAAAGGTTTTTCATAATACACCCGGTATATATATATATATATATATATGTATATATATATATATATATGTATATATATACAACGTGTTTCAAACAGAACTTCATCTCAGTAGCACTGAGTACCTAGTACTTCCAAATTGTTATAAGCCACTTGCCTTTTATTTATAACTATCTATTTATCTAATGTCATTTTGACTAGCAATATAATTTTTCCTTACAAATAGTTTTTTTACTTAATAAACAATATTACTAAATAATGTACACATCGCAAGAAAATACTTTTATTGTCGAAACATATTTCCGAAGTGCACAATTCCTTAACGGAGAATGACAATATTCCTACGCGGAATGTAAGCGACAGTTTCACTAGTAGAGTTATGGATAATACCGCTTTACACCATCACATTCGTCTAGTCGTGGAGAAATTTCGGGCTACAGGATCTATGTTAAAAGGTAAAAGTTCTGGTAGACCATGTACACAGCAAAATATTGTGGAACACGTAGAAAACCTTGTTGGAGAGAACCCACATACATCAGTTTGTTGCATAAAATCAAGAGCAAAATCACCAAAACTATCTACTAACGTATATTCAATAACGTCAATAATTTAAAAACAACTTAACAAATTATCGATTATCAATGTTTGGTCATAGCTCCGTTTTTTTCAATAACAAAATGCAGACGCCTAGACATTGCATTAATTAGGCTTTGGCAATATTCCACTTTTAAATTATGCCACCCATCTATTATTGCATTTGTCAGATCTTGACGGTTTTGAGGGAAAAATTTTTCTCGAAGCATTTTTTTTCACTATCAAGCCCCATACATTTTTAATGGGTTAATGTTAGAGCTTTTGAATGGCCATGGCAATACAATAGGGTAATGATATTGTTGACCCTAAGCCAATTTTGTGCAAGAACCGATGTGTGCATCGAGCAATTATCTTGCTGGAAAACAAAGTTGGAAGCGTAACTTCTTCAAGAATTCTGATGTAAGTATTAGTAGCGTTGAGTCTGTCCTCCAAAATGCATAACGCTCCCGGTCCTCCCGCACTAATCCATGCCCAGACATTAACAGAAAAACGACCAAATGAATTAGTTTGCTCCGTGTATCTTTCTACAAAACGGGTATTTATTAGCCTATACACTTTCATCCTGCCATCATAATTTGATTTCAATGTTTTTCTCGTCTGAAAACACCATATTTCAAAGATGTTCTTCTTGGAGAAACTGAAGCGCAAAACCAACTCGTTACTCTTTATGAGCATTAGCGAGAAAAGGTTTATTTGCAGCATAGTAATTGCCCAGCTCTGATCCCACAATCCGACGAGACGTTGTTGATTGGGACACTGAGAAGCGAGTCTCCCGTATAACTTTTACAGCAATACTCATTAGGTTTGTCGTAAATATTCAATTAATTCATTATCTTCATTTACGTTTAATTCTTTCAGTCGACCTGATCTCTTCGTCTTATGATACCCTCATTTATATTTTATTCGCCGTATCGTGCCCATTTCTACCCCAAATTCTGCTGCTAAATCAGTCATTATCCCGCCAAGTTCAAAGTACGCGACTATTACCCACGGCATTCAAATGCGGCATTGCAGCAAAAATTATTTGAATGTGAGTGATATAAATTGCAAATTGACAAACAATTGACAAAGGTTAATTCTCTTCCACTCTAGAAAAAAAATAATTTTCTGTTGTTTTTTTGGTACCCAACGGTATATATCTATATATGCATATAATATTTTGAAAAAACAAATATTATTATCGTTTTAATCGACCGATTTTTTATAATCACTTGTTACGCTAGCTTTTAAGACAATAGATTCGGTAGGCAATAAAATGTGTTGAAACAACTTATTGTCTCTCATACTGTCGTATAATCGTTGACCACACGTCACAGAAAACGTCAGTTTTCTTAAACAATGTGGATCCGCTTGTAAAAGACTGATATTACTTCCACCGGATCCTGAGGCCCTACGAACATTATTCCGGCACTAGACACATTGTGCCGTAAACTAACATATACTCGTACATACATATACTCCCGTGCGTTTAGCATGTCGAGTGGAAAAAGGCGTACCACCAATGCACATTTAGATTAAAATAATCTTAATAATTGTTGATATTCAGGTATATCAATAAATATATGCAATGTTTGAAATAATTTAAATTGTCTAACTAACAAATCGGAAACTGTGGCTTATAAGTGAATAAAATAAAATTAAAAAACCCTTACCACAATAGAATTTAATGATTCTAAATACGTATTTCTACAACCACGTTGTCATCTTCAGTAGAAAAAACAGTGTAACACTTGAACGTACAAAAACACTCACAAAAGAATTGTTCTGAACGTCTTCCAGTTTAACACTCAGTGTTAAACTAGAAGACGTTCAGAACAATCCTTCTATGAGTCTTTTTTCTACTGAAGATGACAACGTGGTTGTAGAAATACGTATTTAGAATCATTAAATTCTATTGTGGTAAGGGTTTTTTAATTTTATTTTATTCAATTTAAATTGTGTTAATTATGATTTTTTGTTATAATAATTAATATCTAACAAGCACGTGTATGTTTTTGTTTTGCAATAGCGTTTATACATTAATATTGTAATATTACATTTATACAATGTGAAATCGAAATTAATTAAATTTTGAGATTGAGATCTTTTCACACAAAATCACTTCCCTTAGAAAAATTTAAATTTCAAGAAATAAAAATATGAAATGCGGAAACTTTCTTTAACATCTGACTAATACAACCTAAATACTTTTAAAAATTCGCCAAGAGATTATTATTAAGAAAATATTTGTTGCACAGTAATATATTGGATTACCGATCACTAAACCTGGACAAAGCAAAGGGAAAACGACATTATGTATATTACATGTTGTACATATAAGTAGAGTAAACATAACTAGACCATATAAATAGTCTATAACATCGCTAAGTACAACACGCAGTTATTGAATAGCACTATTCATTCGGTCAACCGCACATCTGTTTTTTGTCGTTGAATTGTGACGCAATTACTTCAATATTACAGTTAAACTCCTTTCTTCATATGCGTAGATAGAAACATGACTTTTTATAATTTATTTTATTTATTAGTTTATATTGCCTAAGATAAATAAAGTACGGTGAGTTACTTTTTTTCATTGTTTTAATTGTTAATTACATACTTTGTAATTAATTAATCTATACACTATTGATTGGTATGCTGATAATTTTTGTGTTATAGGATGAAATGAATTAGCGTGTATTATGGTGTCTGTATGTGTTGGTTTATGGTATATAGCGAACTCGTGCTTATTAGTTTTATGTGCTATTTTTAAGTCTAGAAAATTAATACTTTTATTTATTTCTGTTTATATTTTAAATGTTATTTTGGAGTGAATAGTGTTGATATAATTATGTAAACTTTTTAATTGTCTATCTGAATCATTAAAGCAAATTAATATGTCGTCAACATACCTAAACCAATAGACACAATTACTGAACAAAGGATGTGTACTTATTTTAATTTCTAAATTATTCATGAAAATTTTGATTAATAAGGGTCTTAGCGGGTTCGCTATTGCTAGACCTTCTGTTTGTTTATAAAATTTCTTTTTAATCCTATAACACAAAAATTATCAGCATACCAATCAATGGTGTATAGATTAATTAACGTAGCCATGAGTGAAAGTAATTTCGACCTCGAACTAAACAGGATATACACAATAACTCAAACAATGGTTACTCTATAAATATTATTAATAACAGCCTGAATAGTCAACAAAAATCTAAAACCCATTCTTTAGTTTACTCAAAAGTAAAAAACAATATAACTAATTCCTACAATTCATATATGTGATATATAATAGCAAAAATGCCGAAAATAGCGACTGTGTCTGGATGGATTGCACCTCATTCAGAATTGCGTATGGATGGAGAAAAAGTGTTTTGCGTAGCATGCTGCAAGATTGTGAGTTAAATTTTTAAGTTTATTTCCTCTTATTAATCAATTAATTAAGTTTTTAATTATTACTAACATTTATTTTATAAGAAAACAACGGATGATGTGATATTTTTTTTGCAGATTACATGCGAGAGAAAGTTCCGAGTCGATCAACATATGAAAACTCCATCTCATGCTGCAAAACTAACAAAGATGAAATTAGCGAAGAAGAGTCAGCAAACATTACCGCAATGTTTGCGTTTGTGTTTGTGTCAAATGTTTGTGTCGGAGATATTCCACTACACAAATTAAACAATTTAAATGTCAAGTTATTTTTGCAAAAGTACATCAGCAAATATAACTTTCCCGACGAGAGCACATTAAGAAAAAATTATATTCGCTGTATCTATGCAGAAACATTGAGTAGCATTAAGAAGGTTGTTGCAAATAATTATCTTTATATATGCGTAGATGAAACTACTGATAGTGTGGGCTGATACATAGTTCATTTAATGATTGGTATCCTTAACGTTTCGGTTCCAGCGAAATCTTATTTGATTTCGTCCAAACAGTTGGAAAAGGAGATAATTTTACAATAACAATGTTTATACAGGAAGAACTGGCAACTTTCTTCTTACTAGAATCGATTCCAACAGAGAAAATTCTATTGTTTTTGACGAATGCTGCAGCATACATGGTGAAGGCAGCTTTCAACTTGAAAATATTTTAACCAAATTTAATTCACACAACTTGCTTGGCGCACGGACTAAATCGTGTTGCAGAAGAAGTCAGAAACCATTTTCCCTTAGTAAATACTTTAATTAGTACTGTTAAGAAAGTATTTTTAAAGGCTCCATTACGAGTTTAGTTTTACAAACAACATCTACCCGGTGTTCCGCTTCCTCCTCAACCAGTAATCACACGATGGGGAACGTGATTGGAGGCTGCTATTTTTCATGCAAATCATTATGAACGAATAAAGATAATTATTATGAATCTTCTTGATAGGGACGCACAATCTGTGATAGATGCCCAAAAGGTGTATTCGAGTAAAGAAATACCTCAACAATTGGCGTTTATTAAAGCTAATTACAGTTTTATTTCCACTTCTATATTGTTGGAAAAACAATTTATGTCGCTAATCGAGAGCGTTGAAGTAATAAACAAATTTGAAAAGTCATGTTTTGATGTTAAAGGAGGAGTGGGACAGTCCGCGTATGAAAAATTTTAAAGCGTACTAGGAAAAATGAGCGTTTTAAAAAGCTAAAAGACATTGCTAGAATATTGTGTGGTGATTCAGTAGAAAATATTGAGTTGACAATAGATGATATATCTAATTTGAAATATGCTCTTATAACGAACCTTTTCAATATATAAATACATGTTTTCAGACAATCGTCACAATTTTTCTGTTGAAAACTTTGAGAAATATGTGATTGTAAATTGTTTTCATAGTTAATTATGTTGTAAAATGTTCTAAATAAACTTGTAGTGAACATAATAGAATATTTTTTCTACAGTATTTTTCTAACATTCCTCGTATTTTTTTACCTGCATATTTGTCATAATAAAGTGCTTATTTTGGCTAAAACACCTGCATATTTATGCGCATATTTTCAGTTTTTTTTTTGCTTATAATCCGGCCGTTAGTAATATCATATGCACTTTTTATATCCAAAATTATGATTCCTATTAGATTTATGCTCAAGTGAATAGCATTATATTAATATCTGATATTAAAATTTAATGTGTTAATATTACTAGTAATGTATCCTGACACTGCAGAGATTTTACTTAATCATTGATATAGAATAGATTGTATGCGATATATTTAAATGCGCACGATATTCAATAAAATCAATGAGAAACAGAATCGGCAATATCTATGAATGCAACACTAAAATTCTACCACGCAAATACGAGTTTTTTTTATCCTTTTTCTTAGACATGCTATGACTGTACAACATCACTTGTTTTATTTTAATTTTTGACCGCGCCGACACGACTTCATAATAATAGATAGTTTAGCGCGACTGGAAGAGTACAATGTGCGAATTCGCATGCATTAGAGGAAGACAAATAGTAATGTTGCAGTGGACATGGCAGCCAAACAATTAGGAATTTAAGGAAAGACGTAAACAAGTCCGTAAAAAACGAACTTTAACAAACCAAATTAGAAGGTTTTTTTTAAAAATAATGCAAACGGTGTCGTTGCACTATGCTGCAAAATATCGCATGATTTGTACAGTTCATGTATACATACTGCATATATGTATATGTATTGGAGTTATATACATGCATATGTATTTATGCCAAACTAAAATAACATTTTTCTGTTTCCGTTTAAAAAGAGTGGGAAATAAGTATGCATGACCCATACTTATAATTCAGCTAAGAATTGTATGTATTTGCATATACACATGTATATATATTTCTAAGAAAATAACAAGTAATCCCGAAAAATGTGGTTATATTTATATCCGTCTATATGTCTAAATTCTTTATCACTTTGGTTTCATTAACTATATAACAAAAGAAATATTCACACTTGATGATAAGATAAAGTAGAATGAGCCGAAAAAAGAGTTGTTCTAGAGAGAAATTCAATTCTTAGAACGTGACTATTTATTATTATAGTACAAACGAAATACATTTAATTATCGGGTGTTTTTTTAAGAGCTTGAGAACTTAAAATGATAATACAACACAGAAATATTGTTGGAATGAATTTTTTTTTTATTATAATCTGTAGAGAACGGATGCAATTTCCATAAAACGCAATCGGCAATTGGAATTGTGTATAACGTCGCTCAGTACATCCCGGCGTAATTCAATGAAGTATTTGTTTGACTTACTCGGCTACCTGGTCTCGCAGCGATAATAATGGACAACCCAGCTATTGTATTCGGAGAATATAGTGTTTTCAGTGGTGTCGTGTACGTAGATAAAACAAATAAGTTTATCGTATTTCGTAAGAGAAATAGCACGTACATTCCTTTTCTTTTCATTTAAGCAACATCTTCCAATTATTTTCACGTAAGTGTGCATAAAATTTCGTTATTTAATTTCGTTTATTTGGATCTAGAATATTCTTACTTTTTCAGACAATGGAAGAGCGTCGAGAATGGCATCGTGAAACAATGGCGAGTTGGATTGAGGGCCATACTGATTGTATGTACATTGCCAGTGATTCCGAAATTTATTGTGAAGTGTGTGAAATGTTATTGAAAAATTGCAATAAATCGACCGTAAAACGTCACGTAGGATCGTTAAAGCACGAAAAAAAATTGAACCCGTTGGAATCTGACAATTTTAACGAAGAACGCTGTGAAACTTTTGTGGCAGCTAATATTCCATTATTTAAATTGAACAATCCAATTTTGAAGACATTTCTGAAAAAATATACTTGTCGAAATGTTCCTGATGAATAAACTTTACCCAAATATTATGTTTCTAGGTGCTATACGAGAACAGTAGAACGCATTAGAAGCCATATTTTAAATCAATACATATGGATAAGCGCCGACGAAACGGTGGATATGATAGGACGCTGTGTGGTAAATGTTGTAGCTGGTGTACTACATCCAACTATTCCCTATAACTCATATGTAATAGCAACAAGTGTTATAAATAGAGTTGATGCGGAAACAGTTGCTGAAACCATTAAGGAGAATATGCAAAAAATGCTTCATTCGGACGCCACGTACAAAGAAAAAATACGTTTATTTGTCAGTGATAGTGCTGCGTATATGTAAAAAACAGGCAGACTATTGAAGAAAACATATCCTAATATGCTGCATATTACTTGTGTAGCACATGCTCTCCACAGAATCTCTGAATATATCAGAGACACTTTTCCGGAAGTTGATAGACTTGTATCAGCTTTTAAAAAGTTTTCAGAAAAGCACCATTGAGAGTAACTCTTTTCAGGGAAAAATTTACATCTCTGTCACTGCCTCCCACTCCAGTAATAACTAGATGGGGAACATGGCTGGAAGCTACTAGTTATTATGCTGAGAACTTCGATAGTCTAAAACATTTCGTAACACTGCTAAAGGAGGATGCTAGAAGTATTGGTGAGTGCAAGGAGCTCACACAAATTCCAAATTTAAAAAATCAGTTGTACTTTCTTCACGAACACTTTGGAGAATTGCCAAAACTAATCACTTATTTTGAAAATCGAAATCTCAAATTAAATGACGGATTAACCACATTATATGTGGCTGTTAATAATTTGAAAAGTATTACAAGTGACTTCGGATGTGGCCTTCGGCAAAAGTTTGAAGCAATTCTTAATAGAAATCCAGATTTAATTACATTGCAGCAATTATGTATGGAGACAATTCCACAAAATCTAACGGCTAAATATGAAGAAATAAAAGAATATTTCCAGTATGCACCTATAACCAGTTGCGATGTAGAAAGGACGTTTTCTATTTATAAGGATGTACTTAATTCAAAGAGAACAAAATTGACAGAAGAAAACCTTGAGAAACTATTGCTAGTCAATATTAATACTCCTTTACTCAACTTGAACGACAAAATGAACAAATAAAAATGTTCCAATTATAGAAATAAAATTAAAAACTTTAAAAATACAACTTTTCAACAAATACATATGTATTTCGTAATTTTATAGATCACCACCCGTTTGTTTTCTAATTATATAAATAAAATTAATTAATAAATATGTATTTCGTAATTTTAGATAGATAGATCACCACCCGTATGTTTTCCAATTATATAAATAAAATTAAAAACTTTATATATACAACTTTTCAACAAATAAATATGTATTTCGTAATTTTATAGATCACCACCCGTTCGTTTTCCAATTATATAAATAAAATTAAATATTTTAGAAATACAGCCTTTCGCCAGTACTGCACTGGGCTTTGCGTCATGTGGTAAGCGTGTCCGTTCTCTGATAATCTGGTAGATAATTTCATGGCATTTAGTTTTTAAATATGATTTCCGGCATATGTCCGCCGCGGCTACGAGTTACATGGTCCATTCGATCAGTCCAATTTTTGACCACTTTTTCCAATAAATCTGGCCGTCTGGCGTCAATGGTGGTTTAAATATTGGCTTGCAATGCTTCAAGAGTTGCTGGTTTTATCGGCATAAACAAATCACTTAACATAGCCCCATAAAAAGTAATCCAGAGGCGTTAAATCGCACGAGGGGGCCAGTGAACAGGACCACTTCTGGAAAGAAAGTTGTCACCAAATTGATTTTGCAATAAATCGATTGTTAAGCGCGCTGTATGGCAAGTTGCGCCGTCTTGTTGGAACCAAATGTCGTTGATGTTTAGCTGATTAATTTTTGAAAACAAAAATTCAGTCAGCATGGCTCGATAGCGCTCGCCATTCACCGTAACGGCAGCTCCTTGCTCATTTCGAAAGAAATAAGAACCGATAATGCCGCCAGCGTGTAAACCGCACCAAACAGTCAATTTTTATGGATGTAAAGGTGATTCGTTAACGGCTTGAGGATTCTCTTCGCTCCAAATACGGCAATTTTGCTTGTTGACGTAGCCATTTAACCAGAAATGAGCTTCATCACTAAACACAATTCTTTGATAAAAATGCTCATCTTCGGCCAGTTTCAAATGAGCCCAATCAGCAAAAATGCGACGCAAACGATGGTCGTTTGGCTTCAATTCTTGCACGAGCTGTATTTTATAGACACGTAAGGCAAGATCCTTACGTAAAATCTTCCACGTAGTCGAAGGACAAAGGCCAACAAGTTGAGAACGACGACGAATCGACATTTCGGCGTCTTCTTCAATACTTCGCGCTACAGCAGCAATATTTTCTTCGGTACGCACATTTCTTTGTCTTGTTGATGGTTTTGAATCGAGAAGAGTAAAATTAGTGCGAAAACGATCAATAACTGCACGAATTGCTTGCTCACTAGGCCGATTATGTTGACCGTAAAATGGACGAAGTGCTCTATGAACTTTGCGAACAGATTTATTTTTTTCAAAGTAAATTTCCACAATTTGGAAGCATTGTTCTGGCGTTAAACGATTCATGATGACTTGCCAATCCTTACTGAACAGAAATATCAACACAGTTTGACATTCTCAGCTTTCAAACCATAGTTATCGATATCGATAGTTCTCATGCAGCTAAAAAACCACACATTATTTAAATTGTGACAATGTGACAAAAAAAGAAGAATCACCCACTTAAAAAGTACATATTTTTAAATCAAATTTTGTACAAATGCTTATTGTGATGACAATAATACCAGCGCGAATTGATTTATTGACGCAATGCTAAATTTCTACGACGCTCTATATTCTGTGTTCGAAAAATACGTTCCGACTTACGTGAATCACCCCCGAAGTTTTCCTAAATGGTATATGTACTCCCGAAATCATTTATAATCTAAAATTAAAATACAAATACTTTAAGCATTTTAAAAGTACCAAAAGTGTTGCATCACTAACACTGTTCAAGCATATGAGACCATTAGTTATGAAACAAATATCTTCTATTTATAAGGATTATCTTAGAAATACTTAGAAAGTAAGCTTAGAGACAATCCCAGACAATTTTGGCCTTACATTGGTGAAAGGAAGAAAAGAAATCGTTCCAGGTAGAATGCAGCTCTCGGGGGTCAGTCTTGAGGATCCTCAATCTGTAGCTAACGCATTTGCTGATAATTTTAAGAACGTTTATAAAGGGTGTATTATAAACGTTCTTGTCGTATATAGTGTATACGGGGACGCGGTGTATAGTAGTTGTGCGTAAGCGTTTCTCTTGCTTTACTGTGCCCCATGTGCGACTTTTAATTAGTAGTTTTTACCTACTGATGATGACAACTTAGTTGTCGAAATACGTATTTAGGATACGATTAATAATTGTGGTAAGGGGTTATATACCTTTTTTAAAGTTCTTGTCGTGTTACGATTAAGTATTAAAAAAGTTAAGATTTTAACCATTAATTTTATTTCTATTTTCTACTTAACTTACAGATTACATTGATTCGGTTTTATTAAAATTATGTAATACAGTCAAATTTCTATTTAACTAAGTCGCTAAATACTGTGAAAAAGTTTGTTATAAGGAAATTTCGTTAAATGGAAACAAATACATATAATGGTATTTACATCCTATATTTGGTAATTTTACTTTCACCAGAACGGTTAAAAAATTTCTCTCTCTCATAATAAATCTCGCACTTGTTCAAGGCATTAAAAATATTTTCAGGAACATTTTCTAAATATTTTAGTCCATGACGAATTGTTTGAAAAGCTTTAACCATGTCTTCGTTTGTAGGCTTTCGTACAGGTTCATCCAAATCATCTTCTTCGCCATCATCGTTTGATGCTATTTCACTTCTCTGGTTATTTACTACAATATTCAGTATGTCATCATCACTTGGATATTCAGTTGTAACAATATCTTCATCAACGCCAAGGTAATCTTCTACTGTAATATTGCTGTCAATATTACCAGACATTTCTAGTGCCCTCCAATAATTTCTTACTTCGGAAAGCGGCAATTCATCTTCTGGATACCAATTTACTGCAACTTCAGAGAAGCCTGCTTATGGGAAGCAATGCTGAATAGTAGATTCACTAACTTCATGGGTCCACACTTTTGACAATTCAGAAGTTCATTCTCGCAGGTTAATTATCTGCTTAATAACTGTGGTGTTGTCTTTTTCAATTGCATTTATCATTTTGACTAGAATGCTTTTGCGATAATGAAATTTGACATTCTTTATTATTTCCTGGTCCATTGGCTGAAGTTTGGACGTCATGTTTGGGGGGAAATATATGAGCTCTATGCTTTTCAATCTGTTTGAAATTATTGAAGGGTACGCAGGGCAGTTGTCAACGATTAAAGCTATCTTTCTGTGTTGCATACTCTAATTTGATCTAATTTTAGTAGTCAGTTTTTAAAAATCTCGCTTGTCATCCAGGCTTTCTTATTGAAATGATAATCTACTTCTAACGACTTTGTACCTTTGAAACATCTTGGATTTTTGTTTTTTCCAATAACCAAGAGTTTCAGTTTTTCGCTTCCTGTCATATTTGCTCCATTCATTACAGTAATTCTCTCTTTGCTTTGTTTTCCATCGAAACATTTATCATTTTTAAAGGTGAGGGTTCTAGTTGGTATACATTTGAAAAAAAAGACCGGTTTCGTCGGCATTGAAAATGTTTCTAGCTTCGTACTGTTTTAGTATTCGTTTCAATATTTTATTCCTCCAATCATTGGAATCTGCTTCGTTAACATCCGCGCTTTTTCCACTAATAACTTTTTCAACAATACCGTGCCTTTTTATTGAATTTATCGAGCCAACCGTTGCTTACTTGCAAGTTTAGATGTCCAAGGGATTGAGCGAACTTCAAAGCTCGTTGCCTGATAGTTGAACATTCTTGTTACGAACGACATGTATCCATTTTAAAGCTGCCTGATCAACGTCTTCAAAAACGCACATTTTAAGCCGTTTCCTCTTACGCCCTGCATTATCACTAGATTTTAAAATTGAATTTCGATTTTTAATTATTGTCGGTAAACTACTGGGAGGTATACCGAATTTTTCCGCAACGTCTTTTTTCTTACAACCTTTATCGATGCTTTCTAACACTTTAAGTTTGTCGCTTATATTCAAACATTTTCTTTTCGACACTTTCGCAGTCGTTAAACAACCCATCCATCGATTTAAAATGCAACGAACTACTGAAGTACATGAACTAAATTGTGTTTAATCTGGCTGACCATTTCTATTACACAGGCCTGCGATGGTAAAATTGTCTGGATTTTATACAGTGATTTCAATAGATTTTTTGGTGCTGAAAATGGGAAAATTATTTAAAAAATTCCATCACGTAAGGTTTTTTTACAATCTGGGGTTTTTTGACCTATCTGCATGTATTGGTCTTTTTGAAAAGGACAATTTTGTTAAACCGTTGTTTAAATAAACTATTATAATTTTTTTACTTATGATGATGCAAGAAGTTGATATTCTGAATAAGCATACACTAGATTTATGATAAAGAAGTTACAAATAGAAATAATTGAGCATGTCGCAAGACATGACTCATCATCTTCCTGTTACTGCATGTCTACCTCCCTACCTCCACTACAAACATATTGCTATTCTAGACAAAACAGTTAGTTCATTCAATATCTTCTTTACAACTGTGGTGTGAATTTGTGTAATTAGTTGACATTTGTGACTAGTTGCTGAGTTAATTTAATTTTTATTTTACGAGTTTTTTAAAATTAAATTCCAATGGCATCAAGAGGCTGTGTCAATGTACCCAACTCCTTCTGCTATATTTGTGGAAAGTTTACAGTAAAAAAACAACAAAGAAACATTACAGATTTTGTAAAAAAAAGTATATTTTGCATATTTTGGTGTGAAATTAGGAGACCAAGACAAACCTTGGGCTCCTCATAAGGTTTGTTCAGTGTGTGTTGAAGAGCTTCGCCAGTGGTCACAAGGAAAAAAACAGTCTTTTCGCTTTGGAGTGCCTATGGTTTGGAGAGAACCGATCAATCATAGCGATGATTGTTATTTTTGTTCGTGTGTAGTACACGGATTCAATTTAAAAAACAAAAAGGACATCGTTTACCCAAACCTTCGATCCGCAACACGTCCTATACCTCATGGACCAGAAGTACCTGTTCCTTCACTACCAGATACATTAGATGATGTATCTGATGACGAAATGGTTTCACGTACATGCGCAAGTGAACTGGAAAAGGGAAGTGATTACTATGATACTGGAAGTGATGAGCCAAAACTGTTTGGCCAATCTGAATTAAATGATTTGGTGAGGGACTTAAACCTTCCTAAGGACTCAGCTGAGCTTTTAGGCTCAAGGTTGAAAGAAAAAAAATTGTTAGCACCTAGCACAACATTTTACTGGTTTAGAAACAGAGAAAAAGAGTTTGCTCGATATTATTCCGAAGAAGATGCACTAATTTTCTGTAATGATGTACCCGGGCTCATGGAACAATTCCACGTAGAATATAATGTTTCTGAATGGAGACTCTTTATTGACTCTTCAAAAAGGAGCCTTAAGGCCGTTCTTCTACACAATGGAAGTAAATATGCTTCTGTACCAGTGGGACATTCAGTTCATTTAAAAGAGTGTTAAAAGAGTGTTGAAAGTTCTTTGTTTGTTACTTGGACAACAAAGCGGTTATACTAAATATCCTTGTTTTTTGTGTGAGTGGGATAGTTGTGATAGAAAGCAGCACTATTGTAAAAAGATGTGGCCACCAAGACAAACCTTACAACCTGGAATGAAAAATATTGAAAGAAAAAATTTAGTAGACCCGAGCAAAGTTTCGCTTCTTCCATTACATATAAAACTAGGGTTAATGAAACAATTTGTGAAGACATTAAAAAAAGATGGAGAGTGCTTCAAGTATCTTTGCAGCCAGTTTCCTCGCTTGTCAGAAGCAAAGATAAAGGATGGTGTTTTTGTTGGGCCGGATATAAGAAAGCTTATGAAAGATGAAAATTTTGAATCTATAATGGAGGAAGCAGAAAACCAAGCATGGATAGCCTTCAAAAATGTGGTTACAAATTTTCTTGGCAACAAAAAACATGAAGATTATAAAAATATTGTGCAAAATATGTTAGAAAAATTTAAAACCTTAGGCTGTAACATGAGTTTGAAGGTGCATTTTCTAGATTCGCATCTCGACTACTTCCCTGAAAATCTTGGTGCAGTAAGTGAGGAGCAGGGGGAAAGGTTCCACCAAGACCTAAAAGAGATGGAGAGAAGATACCAAGGAAGATGGAATATAAGCATGATAGTTGATTATTGTTGGATGTTAAAAAGGGATGGTCCACTACGAGATTACAGAAGAAAAAGCACAAAAAGGAGTATGGAAAGACAAAGAAAAAGATATTATAAGGACTTGTAAAGACATAAATAGTATTTTACTGTTTCTTTTCATTAGATTTAATGATATTTGTAAGTACTTTTGTTTTTTATATCCATTGTAAATAAATTCAAAATGTAACTAAAAATTATTTTTAATTTAAAAAAAATATAATTTGAAGCCATTTTGTGAAAAATCCTTACGTGATGGAGAAAAATAGAGTTCATATTTGGATTCAGCGCCCAAAAATACATAAGAATCAGCTATCAAATTTAAAACAATTTTTAGAAAGTTAAAAAACGCAGGCCTGTGTTATCAAAAATTCCCCTGAAAATTCGCTATATAGAAGTCCGAGGTTTGTTATTGGGAGGTAATTTTGCAAGCAATTTAAATTCAAGAAAAAATTCGTTAAATAGAAAAATTAACTATTTGGAAGTTCGTAATATGGAAGTTCCACTGTAATTACTTATTTAAATTATTATAAAATGTGATCATATTCTAGTGATAATAAAACTTGAATTTATTCCACTGACACTGGGTAATGTCTGTTAAAACACGATTAAGTTATTCTAAAACTGAAACTAAAGAAAACCAAATTTTATTGTTGGATGAAATTGCCAATAATTACCACTGCTTATTATTGTATTCATTATTTATAATTAAAAATAATATTTGACATACAAAAGTAACTTAAGGAGGCATTAATCGATAAATATTATTATATTGATATTTATATGGAATATATTTAATATTCTAAGAGAAAATAACTTCTTAATCGTAGTAAGAAAGGAATTATACATTCTTTTTAAAACGGTTTCCTTTATGCAAAGGAATAATATGTAGTTTAACATGTACAGTTTCAAATATAAATTGTAGTAGTGATAAATTTCTTATTTTGAGTCTTGGACGTGGGCGGTTGCACTAGCATTGATCTCATCATTTTTTTTATAGTTTCAGCTATTCATACGAGGACCGCTTAAATATATCTTGAAGTTTTTGTACTACTACAAACATATTTTTAATTATTCATTCATACTTGTTAGCAAGTATTTAAACTGCGTAATTCTTCGATTTTAATAAGCAAAAAGAAACTAATGACATAATTCAAAAAGGATCTATTTTAAAGTTTAATCCTTATGTGACTGCTGAAGTTGTATTATGAAATAATTTCTGTCAAACAGTGCAATATTCTGTTTAATAGACTCTTAAATGAATTTCCAGAATTTTTTAATTTATAGGGATAAATTCTGTATTTTGCTATTTAATAAATTACAAAGAACATAATGTGATAATATTTCATTTTTACAATAGCTTAAGTAAAATTACTGTTTGATTAAATATTAATATTAACAAGACGTAGCAGTCAATAATAATCATCCGAGAGCGGACTCGAGTGATTGATAATTCACAGCCCATAGACGGCAATTACTGTTGAAGCAAAAGTAATGCTGACAAACGAATAGCGTATTGGATTTTGAATAAAAATAATTTACAAAGAACAAAACTCAAAATTATGAATTTTCTGTGAAGCATTGAAATGTAAAGCATTACTATAAACAACTAAAATTTGTTCAAGGGTGTTCCTGTTAAATTAGTTCTTTTAGATGTTGAAACGTTTTTAAATTAGTTCTTTTAGATGTTGAAACGTTTTTAAAAATAGAAAATGTCCGTTCCACATCGCAACTGGTGATGGGTGCGTGATTAAAATGTTGCAAAAGTGCACCATACTTCGAATGTATAGATTTATCAATCGGCTCTGTGGAGAATTGATATAATATATTCAAATCTGGATTTCTGCTAAATATGTAACTTTTTTTGTCTCAGCTTGTTTCCAAATATCAAAAGGCATACTTTTCATTCGATCGATAACGGTTTCTAAGTTAATTATATCGCCTCTTTTAGGTTGATATCTTGATCTTCAGTAATAGTAAGACTGCAAGACACTGGAAATTAGCTTGAATAAAGTTTGACTGGTTTTGTAAATTTTCAAATTGTATCAAGTGTTTACAATTTGAAATGCTTTGCATATCATCTTTTTGAAGATGAAAAACCAAGTTTTTTTAATTCATCCAAGTGTTGTGAATAGAAAAATGCTGCTTCTAGCTATGTTCCCTACCTAGTTAATACAGGAACTGGGTATAAAGGCAAATTTGGAAGTATTTCTCTATATGATGCGCTCGTGAAGGTGCTTTGAGAAATATCTTTTTAAATGATGAAACTAACTTATCAACAATTGGAAAATGACCCTTGATGTATTCATATACTCTGGGTAGTGTATGTGTTGCACAGGTAACGTGTGCATCTTGGGATAAGATTGCTTTAATAACTTCCCTGTTTTAAACATATAAGCTGCTGCATCAGTAAAAAATAATAGCATCTTGTCTCTATAATTGTTATTCGATGACAGAATATTATGAATACATTGATCAATTACTTCTGCAACTGTTTCACCATTTATAGCAAACGCCAATTAAGTTGGCGCGAAGAGGGGGTGCGCAGAAACCGTTTTTAAGAACGTCCTCCCCCCTACTCAAGTAATTGTCAAGAATACATTTGTCATTGACGTTTGACGGAACATAATATCTTTGCTAGGGGATCATAAAGTGATACACGCTGAGAGGTTAGAATTATCTGACATTTGATGTAAAACCAAATACAAATCTCCCCACTACTTCTAATACTGCGCGAACTTACCCCTCCTCGCGCTAACTTAATTGGCGTTTGCTATACGTTGCAAGTAAGTATGGTTGGTATGAAGTTGTCGGATGAAGACTGGTTAGTCTCTTAAATATTTTTAAAATGAAATAAAATACGTCCATTTTTGTATCTTAATTTTTTATTGAAAGTTAGAAATTATGTATGAAAAATAATATCGGATAAATGTCCGCCTCTGGAAACCGCACGAACCTGAGCCCACTTAATTACATTTTCCATCGGTTTTTGGTAGGTTTCGGGAGGAACATTTTGAATCGCTGGTTTGTTTACATAAACATTATTTTTTAAATCGGGTGACCTTGGGGGGTCAGATGACATTGCCAAATCGAGAGAGTAAACTCCCCGGAAACATTGTTCGAAAAAGATTCATTGTTTCCCTAGCTGTATCACTCCGTCCTGCTGGAACCACGTGTTTTGCAGGTTATGTTGTTGAATTTGAGGAGTCAGAAAGTTTTGTAGCATTTCGCGGTAGCGCTCGCTAATGATAATCTGCAGCGTCTTCAAGAAAATAAGGTCCGATGATGCCTTCACAACAAATACCGCACCAAACTGTGACTTGATGGGAATGAAGTGGTCATTGATAGATGACACGAAGGTTTTCTAATGTCCAGATACTACACAATTCTGCTTGTTACGTTATATTTTAACAATCGACCACTAGATGGTGCTACATATGTAATCATTATATCGCTAAGAAATAAGTAATTAAACTTCTAGTTTCAAAAATTCTTTTATTGTAAATACCACTACAATATTGTTTCGCCATACAATGGCTTCATCAGGTGGATGAAATACTGAATATGTACAATACAAGTTTGAATACTTATGTGAAAATTATTGGGGAAATGGTGGTGGAAAAATTTTCTACAATCTTAAATTTAGTAGAGGGGAGTTGTTTAAATCTAGTTGGTCATTTAAAGCTAATCCTAAACTATTGTATCTATTAATTTGTATCTATTAATGAACTTTAGAGCTCTTACAAACGTGCCTGGAACAAAATTATTTTCAATTTAAAAAGAAATTTTATAAACAAACAGAGGGTCTAGCAATGGGAAACCCACTAAGCCCCTTATTAGCGGAAATTTTCATGAATAATTTAGAAACTATAATTAGTACACATCCCTTGTTTGGTAATTGTGTATATTGGTTTAGGTATGTTGATGATATATTAATTTGCTTTAACGGTTCAGATAGACAATTAAAAACTTTACATAATTATCAACACTATTCACCCCAAAATAAATTTTACTATAGAAACAGAAATAAATAAAGGCATTAATTTTCTAGATTTAACCATATCACACAAAACTA
Organism: Melolontha melolontha; assembly: GCA_935421215.2. Lineage (NCBI taxonomy): Eukaryota > Metazoa > Arthropoda > Insecta > Coleoptera > Scarabaeidae > Melolontha > Melolontha melolontha. The sequence continues at coordinate 10,213,460 of OW285242.1, read as the reverse complement.
ATAAACACGAGTTCGCTATATACCATAAACCAACACATACAGATACCACAATACAAGCTAATTCTTTTCATCCTATAACACACAAATTATCAGCATACCAATCAATGGTATATAGATTAATTCATGTACCTATGAGTAAAAGTAATTTCGAGCTTTAACTAAATAGAATATACACAATAGCATTAAACAATGGTTACTCTATAAATATTGTCAATAACATCCTAAATAGCCAACAAAAATCTAAAACCCTTTCCTTAGTTTATCCTAAATTAAAAAACAAGATAATTAATTCCTATAATTCAATCACTTACTTGGGAAAAATTTCGGAAAAAATTGGTACTTTCATTAAAAAACTTAATAACGAACATATATCATTTAAAACAGACAATACTATACAGAACATTATTAAAAACAACAAAGATAAAATAGACAAAGAATCAAACTCTGGTGTATATAAGTTAACATGCGAAGATTGTAATAAGGTATACATAGGACAAACGGGGAGGACATTCAAAATTAGGATGAAAGAACACGAGAGAAGCCATAAAGAAAAGAAAACAGATTCAACTTTCGCAAGTCATTGTATAGATATCAATCATAGATTTAATATAGATTTCAAAATTTTACACATTCAGGAAAAAAGTAAAAAACTTAACCTGTTAGAACACTTAGAAATTAATAGATACAATAGTTTAGGATTAGCTTCAAATGACCAACTAGATTTAAACAACTCCCCTCTACTAAATTTAAGATTGTAAAAAATTTTTCCACCACCATTTCCCCAATAATTTTCACATAAATATTCAAACTTGTATTGTACATATTCAGAATTTCATCCACCTGATGAAGCCATTGTATGGCGAAACAATATTGTAGTGGTATTTACAATAAAAGAATTTTTGAAACTAGAAGTTAAATACATACTTATTTCTTAGCGTTATAATGAAGTTTCAACAAGTATCTCCTTCGTCAATTAACTATTTAATCATTATATTCTTAAAGTTTTGACTTTTGTTAATGAGATATCCGCAATAGCCTAGAAATTTAGTCAGTAGTTTGTTGACAGTGACAGTTTTAAAACAATGAGGTTTGTAAAATAATGGAGATTACTCGTGAAGATTTTCGTTGGATCATTTTTTACGATTATAAAAAGGGCCTAACTCCACAAGAAGCATTATATCGCTTCGGTCAACTTTTGGTAATGAAGCACCATCAGAGAAGACAGTTTACAATTGGTTTGCAGAATTTCGTCATGGTCGTGCCCCAGTGAGTGATGAATCACGTAAAGGTCGACCGAAAACTGTTGTGATTCCGAAAAACATCGATGCTGTGCAGGAAATGATAGAACACGATCGACATGTGACTTACAGTGAGATAGAGGCATCTCTTGATATATCGCAGACTGGAATTCATTCGATTTTACATGAACATTTATTTGTAAAAAAATATGCTCCAGATGGATTCCACATAACTTGACCGAAGCACAGAAAGCAGCGTGTCAATTGGTGTAAAGCGATGCGAAAAAATTCGACGTAGGAACCGCAAAATCCGTATACATCAAGTGTTGAAATAATGTATCATTGTCCATATTCACCTCACTTGTCCCCGAATGATTTCTTTTTGTTCCCAACTGTGAAACAAAAAATGCGTGGACAACGATTTTCAACACCTCGGCAGTCGAAGCCGTTGAAAACGATGTTTCTGAGATACAACCTTCAGAGTGGAAAAAATATTTTGAGAACTGGTTCGTACGAATGCAAAAGTTTATAGACCATAAAGGCGAATATTTTGAAACACAATAAAATAGTTTGTTTCCAAAAATTTTGTTTTCTTCCCAGATTTTTTAAAAATATAAAAAGTGACCCTCGTAACAAATCCGTTGTAAATCTGTTCAACAATTTCAATATTGCAAAAGGCAATCAAATGAAGAAGTAATGAATTAATTTATAAAATCGAAGATCGCACAAATAAGTAATGTGCTTGGAAGTTAAGATATGTAAAGAACATGGTACACATCTTAGACTACAGAAAAGTTGACTATTCGTACTTACTTGAAGCTGGTAAACGAAATGAAAGGAAGGTGGATAAAGGTGGATAACAGTGGCTAAAGAAGATCTAATACGATAGAGTATTGCCAAGAGAAAGCATACAATTGAAAAAAAAATAGTGAATAAATTCAAAGCTTGCCCATAAGGTCCTTAAAGCATATTATTTTGTTTTAAATTTATTTCTCCTAAAAGAAAATGTTATTGTTTCATCCTCCTGGTTTGAAGGAAGTTCGGTATGTATCGACCGAAGTATGAGTTGAAATGATGCAATAGTTTTTGAATAACACTAATATATTTACAAATTTAGTCTTGGAGTTCCGTTAACTTAGTAGAAATGCAGTATCTGGTCTTAATACTAAAGACCGAGAAAACTGGCTAATAAATAATATTTGCTCCTATTTAGATCACTGAGACCTAAGCTAGGACTGTAGTTAGCTCGAAGAGCTCGTACTTGGAACTCTAGTCAGTTCTAAGAGATCTTGTCTGGAACTGTTTATTCATTTACTTATTTTTCGGCAAGAAGGCTTTGTCCCCACCAGTTACAAGAGAGGGAGAAAAGAACGAAATTGATTTTACAGAAATTTCTATACAACTATTTTTACCTTTCTTCCAAGAAAAGTATATGCTGTAGTTTCCATCGTCATCAATATATTAAAATAAACAATATACGCCGGAAACTCTTAATTATAGAAAAATAAAATAACTCTTAAACTAATAAATATACAATACACAGGAAGTGCGTTAGAGATAACATAATATTTCGAAGAATCGCATCGAACCGAACTATTTAACCTATTATAATAATATAACACTTTATCTATAACAGGAGATATGTCAATAAAACTTATTCTATTATACATTACATTTACAACTACTAAATGGATGGGTTAACAAGAAGGTTGTGCCTGTAATAAAATAAATAGTTTTTATGACCGTAGAAAACAAGACAATGAATAAAGAAATGTATACCTGACCAGGCCTAGGTAATTGACAACATTAAATATATCCGAACTCCAAGAACCTCTTCTATATACACTTTACAATATTTACAATTTAAAACTAGGATTGAATACATTAACATAAATATACTTACATCTGTTTGCTTATATTTAAATGAAACTAAAAATACAAAATTAAATCTATTTTTCCCGAACAGTTATATATTAACTAAACTGGGTTAATCAAATTTTTATATTTTTTATTTAGTGTAGATAGCAACAACTATTATAAAATTAAAACATACTTTCTCAAGTTCATAATAGAAATTGATATCAGTTCAAATTAATTACTTCAAGAGGTTTGCTTAAAACATATAAACGAAAAAAAAAACATTGGAAATTTTAAATTATATTAAATTATTCCAAGAGATAACTTACGTAGATAAGTACTCTATGTAAGATTCATTGAAATTAAGATTAAATAGTTATCAAAAAAATATATATAACTACAAATGCTCGTTGACGTCAGCCTAGGTTCATCTTATCATATACGTTAATGTCACATACAGTAACCAAAAAAAAAACTACTTACTTAATAATAATAATAATTAGGATATATGTACTTATCGTATGATTTATATTTTAATTTAAAAAAAGCAGTAAGAAATTTAAGGACATAGATAAATTTTTACAGTTAATATACGTTTATTTTAACTTTTCTTTTGTAAACAAGAAGAATAATATTATGCATATTTATGTGATTTATCTCAAAACAAAACTCATATGATTTTGTAGAAACATTTGATATACAGGGTTTAGCAAATGTATGGACCCATTCGAATATCTTTGATATGGCCTACTTAAATTTGAATAAGACTTTCCTCAATTAACTAAATGCAAATTGAGGATTCAATTAGTATATTTATATCCGAATCAAACTTTCGATTTAGCCGGAAACGATATTAGCTTTTTTATTTTAAATGAAATTTTACTGAGCACAAGAAAAATGAACACAAAATATAAACACATTTAATATCAATTAAGAAAGTTTTCAAAATGATGAAACTTCTTGACAATATGCAAGTCTGTGAACAAATTCTTGAATAACATTTGCCAAAGCCTCCTCACGAATTAATTATAGTGCCTCAAATATTCTCTGTCGTAACTCGTCCAGAGTATGCGGTCATCTAGTATAACCCACAAATTTTAAATGGCCCCAAAGGAAAAAAACCTAGGGGATTTAAACATGGAGACCGTGCAGGCCATACAATTAATCCTCTACGACCTTTCCATCGATTTGGGAATGTTTCGATTGAAAAACTTCTAACATTAAGGGCATAGGGAGGAGGTGCTCCATCTTGTTGGAACCAAACACATACAGGTAATTCGCCATCTTTCTTAATATTAGGGACAACTTGATCTCGTAAAAGATCTAAATATCTCTGTCCGGTTAGTGTACAATGAATGAAGAAAGGACAAATAATACGGTTCCTGAAAATACCAGCCCAAACGTATAATTTCTATGGAGGTTGTGTAAACGTTACTAGTATCTAATGACGGTTATCTATTAACCATTATCGACAATTATGGCGATTAACGGTACCATTCAAAGAAAACGTAGCCTCGTCAGAAAATAGCAAATTGTGTGTAAAATATTGGTCATTTTTTTACTCTTTCGCAAAATTCAAGTGTACGGTCATAATCCCTGTTGAGGAAAAACAGATTTAATTTTGTATTTTTAGTTTCATTTAGATATAAGCAAACAGATGTAGGTATATTTATGTTAATGTATTCAATCCTAGTTTTAAATTGCAAATATTGTAAAGTGTATATAGAAAAGGTTCTTGAAGTTCGGATATATTTAATGTTGTCAATTACCTTAGGCCTGGTCAGGTATTACATTTCTTTATTCATTGTCTTGTTTTCTACGGTCACAAAAACTATTTATTTTATTACAGGCACAACCTTCTTGTTAACCCATTCATTTAGTAGTTGTAAATGTAATGTATAATAGAATAAGTTTTATTGACATATTTCCTGTTATAGGTAAAGTGTTATATTATTATAATAGGTTAAATAGTTCAGTTCGATGCGATTATGCGAACTATTATGTTATCTCTAACGCACTTCCTGTGTATTGTATATGTATTATTTTAAGAGTTATTTTATTTTTCTATAATTAAGGGTTTCCGACGTATATTGTTTATTTTAATACATTTATGACGTTGGTAACTAAAGCATATACTTTTCTTGCCGAAAAATAAGTAAATGAAAAAACAGTTCCAAACAAGATCTCTTAGAGCTCACTACAGTTACAAATGCGATCTCTTCGAGTTAACTACAGTTCTAGCTTCGGTCTCAGTGATCTAACTAACAGTTCCTACTAAGATCTCAGTCATCTAAATAGGAGCAAATATTATTAGCCAGTTTCTTCGGTCTTTAGTATTAAGACCAGATACTGCATTTGTACTAAGTTAACGGAACTCCAAGACTAAATTTGTAAATATATTAGTGTTATTCAAAAACTATTGCATTATTTCAACCCATATTTCGGTCGATACATACCGAACTTCCTTCAAACCAGGAGGATGAAACAATCCCCGTCCAATAATTCTTGCACTAAATGTTGTTTATACGGTTGATATTTTTCGTTCTTCAATAGTTTAGTGCGAGGGATGTAGTAGAAGTTTGTGGTAATTCTTCTAATGCTATAGCAATATCTTGAGCAATATCGTCTGCTTTTCGGGTAAATTTCTAACATTTCCAGTCAAGTTATACCTTCTCAAAGTTTTACAAACAACAGTTAGTGATATTGGATGCCGATCTTGATGCAAATTGTTAAATAAATCGCGTACTTCTAGATGGGTTCTGACGCGGTCACCAAAACTAATCATCAGAAATTCAATACGTTATTTTTCAGTTAATTCAACTATTAATTATTACTAATTTGGACGTCTACAAAGTTAATTCTGACAGTTTAAAATCAAATACTGAATTTTAATTCCATGGCTTACTAAACATAAACATGATTTTAAAATATCAGTTTTAATTAAATATAGTTGTCGTTGTTGAGCAAAAGGGTGCCAAACTTTATTATTGCTAAACTTCCAGAGCAGGGCTCTATTAAAATTCGTAAAAATATACAGGCGGTTTCATGTAAAATAAAAAAGTTAACATCGTTTCCGACTAAACCGGAAGTCTGATTCGAATATAAAATATAATATGAACAAATTCATCAAATAAGTAGCCATATCAAAGATATTCGAATGGATCCATACATATGACAAAACAAGCACATTATATTCAAACCACTCAAAAGGAATTGTGGAAATTATATTAGTCAGAAGCCCACCAAACAACCCTTCCAAACGATAAACTATTTTTTCCATAATTTAAACACCCTTGGAAAACGACTCCCTGCTTCCAAAATTAATTTCGATTGTTATTTTATAAGCTTTCGAATTGGGATCCTATCTTTGCTCACAGCTGAAGGTATGTTCATATCATCTAATATTTCACCATTAACAATGCCATTTTTATTAAATTGGAAACGAATAACACAGGTCTACATTGATTTTGATGTTTGAAAGCTGTTTGCTAATTTGTATATGTTTGGGGGCCCTTATTCCAAAACACTGCGGGCCAAACGACTATTGTGGACGGCGAGCACTACAGAGCCATGCTCAACGACTTTCTCCTTCTTCAATTGAATAAATTGGGACTGGAGAGCATGTGGCTCCAACAGGATGAAGCAACGGCGCATACTCCACGAGCCACAACCGAAATTTTGAAGGCTAAATTTCCGGGTCGCCTTACCTCTCCTTTTTGGCGATTTGCACTGGCTGGTAGGATCGCCCGATTTAACCGCTCCAGACTTATTTTTGTGGGTTTTTTTGAAGTAACGAGTCTATGTCAACAAGCCTCAGACTCTTGAAGTCCTCAAAGGGAATATCCGTCAAGAATGCGAGAACTTATCGCCGGAAGTTCTGGCAAGAGTGATGGAAAATCCCCTTGTGGTCATTAATTCTGGCGGCGGACACTTGGCCGATATAATTTTCTCGACTTAATGAAAAAAAAATTTAAAAAATCGATAAACATAATCCAAAATCAGAACCAAAGTTTTTCATTCATAGAAAAAAATACAGCCAAAGAACATCGGCTGACTTATGCGCCATCTTGTACATATTATTTTGCTTATTTCTGATAAAATTATTTAATAATCTGGCTTGTAAGCTTGTGCGGTCGTTGATCAAGATTGCTTCTGGTATTTCGGGTTGGAACCACGTCTTTGGAACAGGTTCCGTCTTGGCCGACGTTTCGATAAAAGTTGCAAGAGACATCTTCAGGGTTGCTGCTATTATTGCTGCACCCAAACTTATTTAATAATCTTGCACCACGCACAACACGTAAAACAACAGGGAAATTAACTCGAGGTCAAAGACAATACGCAGATAGACAAAGGCAATTAGGAAGAGATTATCAATTAGCAAGACAAAGGGGATATACTGGTAATTGGCATGATTGGTTAAGATCACAAGGAAATAGAACTACAGGTGTTCCTCCTATAGAAGCAGTAACGCCAAGTAGACCAACTGCTAACCTAGTTAGAAGACCTCCAAGAGCTGGAACATCAAGAGACGACTTTGGTGACTTTGAGGGAGAGGAAACTGCACAAGAAGATCCTTCAGATATTATACAAGATATTGGTAATATATTTGACGAAAGTATGCATATGAAACAAGATGTCATTGATCCAACATCCGATCCTCATAGTAGTAGTGGTGGTGGGGGTGTTAGTAATGCTATCAGTAATATTGAAACTGCTACCAAATATTTAAATATTCCAAGTTCAGTTGGAATGAAAGATGTTACTTTAACATTTAAAAAATCGGTTAAACAAAATTTATTGAAATTCCGACAATTATCACCGGTTTGTAGTCAAAATGTAGAAAGATTTAGTTTCGATGGACATGTGTTAGAAACTTTTCCGACATGGGCTTTCCAGCCTTTATACGATGTTTCAACATTATAATTTTGATTTTAACTGTTCGCAGTTCATTTTTATTTATGATACGATCGATAGAAAATGTGCAATTTCTTTCCACGGTTGTTTGCCAAAATTTAAAAAGCTTGTTATTAATTATTATGATATAATTTATTGGTACATACATGAACATAGACTTCAGCACACTCATTGCAGCTGGTGTTTATATCCTACTACAAGTGTTAATAATACATGTATTCTTAACGAGTTTTTTTGGCTGAAGTGAGTCTCCCTCCTGTGGTTATTGGAAGTCAATCGAGATGTAGGGACATGAACTTAGAAGACTGGGAGATACATTCCGCCACCCTTAATAGAAATTAATTTTTTTTTAATTGTTTTATTAAAGGTACCTTCAGAAGACGATGGAAACTCAAATCGAAACTCAATCGAAACTCAACAACCGATAGAGATTGGAGTAGAAGCTATGGAGAATTGTCAACGGGAGTGTCTAATGAACTTAATCGAATTAATTTGGATGGATCCATTCCAAGTACCTCTACTAATAATGTGGTTAGAAATGTCAATATCCCATTATGTCAAGGACCAATATCTAACTGGCAAGAGGATTTGCAAGAACTTCTTGATGCCACTGCGGAAGATAATCAAGGAAATGAAGGACGTGAAAGTAGACGTGTTGCCCGAAATTTCGTTCGAGAAGTTTGTGGAGCTCTTAAAGGAAAAAAACTTATTCATGACGTTTTGCCAGACATTACTACCGAGCAAAATGAAAGATATTTTATTAGATGTATACAACAAAAATTTAAAGGAGGGTGTTTTATCTGGGTGTGGCACGAAGACCACGCCCACATTATCCACGATTGCTCATGGAGTGGAGGATATTGCAGATGTTCCAGAATTGTTGGATTGCCTATCAAGCGAAATTCACCCAGAATTAGACGAACCTTCGACATCACCCACCAATATATCTACAACCTCACAAAATATTTCATGGAACACCCCCGCAGGATATTGTACTATTCAGTCGCCGGGCGAAAGAGGATCCCACCTCGTGAAATTGGAACTTTACGAAATGAAGAATTTGCGACAAATTCCGAAGAATCTATGGTGGAAGGAAGCAACGATCCGTATGAATTTTCTACTTGCGACACCAGTAGATCCACTTTACCAGCTAAATAATTACTAAATTATATAAGTATTTCCGCAAACGACGTTGTCATATTGAGTTTAGTATTATATAATTGTACAATACTAAACTATTATATAAATATTACTTTCAATTTTTCACGATATCCTATTTGTAGTCGTTCACGTTTATGTATTAATTGGAATCGGCAAGGAAAGTGCAGCAATTTTAATTTTAATGCTCATCTCAAGAAGTATAACCTTGATGTGGAAGTAGATTGTAAATAATAGATGCTTATTTTTGGCACTTAATCAAATTATAAAACAAAATTAAGACGCAATATCCGCAAATAATCTTAAGCAATTGGTTAAACCAAGTTTTTAAAATATTCTAATCTCCTTCTTCTAGTTTATCTTACAATTACAACAGGAACATAATATTGAATCGAATCATACTTGATTTGATAAAAAATCATATTAAGATCAATTAGTAATTTTTTAATTCATGTAAATAGTTATTGTTTCATTAGACGTTTGCTTATTCAGATGTTTGAAGTAATCTAAATACTAACTTACTTATTAAGTTACCAGCTAAACTAATTTTTAGTTTACTTCAAACAACCCAAAAAGCTCATACATTTAAGCAATTATTACATTAACTAAAAAATAAAAATAAATCAATATTTAAAAAAATTTATGTGTTACTATTAATGGAAAAGAAACACCAACTCTTTAAGATCACAATTACAATCACTATTTAACATAAAACTAGTTAGTAGCTGCAATTGCAAACGATATCGCATGGAAGAAATCTTTTTATACTTGTTATCCACAGACGCAATGATTAACAGCAAAATAAATACTACCTATAAACTAAATTGATAATAATTTTCTAGAATAAGCATTAATACGATAAAAATAAGAAAGACAATATTAAGAGCTCGCCCAGAGTGTTTGGTGACTTATAATACAACGATTTAGATTTTGACAAAACACGACAAAAATAGAATACTTGCAGTGGTAATACAGGAAGAATTTGCTAGTGCCATTGAGAGACCGTAAACGAATCGAAGTTACAAGGGGAAATACGAAAGTAAACACTACGTTTGTCAAAGGAATCAAGTCGTATCAGCTTTCATTATATGACTTTACGGGGGTGGAGATTTAGGACGACAAAGGAAAATATATACGCCTTAAAAATAGTAGGAGAGCTTACTAGTGTTGTTAAGAAATCGCATACAAGACACAGTTAACAAGAAGTATGAAAGTAAATGAATATTCGCCTATGAAATCGAATGAAATCATTCTCCCTATCTCAATGAATTTATCGTTTTCTAAAAAGGTATATTTAAATGATTTAGAGACGAAGAAAAAATAAATGCAAAGTAACAATATAGAGGGTTGGGGCGAGAATATATTCAAAGGAAGATAAATGATAAAAACAGAAAAGCATTAAGAAATATTAGAGAAAATATCTCATACATTGTTTAAATATAGGCAGATGATATCTTTGATAATATTACATAAGATTGTTTGCGAAGCAAATCGGAATTAAAACTGATTTCTCTAAGCAATAAAAATGTATGTCTATTTTAATAAATTAATGGTAGTTAAAGTAATTATTCAATTTCTCTATAATCTGAATATTAAAAGACTACCAATATGAATTATTAAGCAATTATTTTTCAATAGCTAATTGACGAAGGAGATGCTTGTTGAAACTTCATTATAACGCTAAGAAATAAGTAATTAAACTTCTAGTTTCAAACATTCTTTTTTATTGTAAATACCACTACAATATTGTTTCGCCATACAATGGCTTCATCAGGTGGATGAAATACTGGATAAGTACAATACAAGTTTGAATATTTATGTGAAAATTATTGGGGAAATGGTGGTGGAAAAATTTTTACAATCTTAAATTTAGTAGAGGGGAGTTGTTTAAATCTAGTTGGTCATTTAAAGCTAATCCTAAACTATTGTATCTATTAATTTCTAAGTTTTCTAACAGGTTAGGTTTTTTACTTTTTTCTTGAATATGTAAAATTTTGAAATCTATATTAAATCTATGATTGATATCTATACAATGACTTGCGAAAGTTGAATCTGTTTTCTTTTCTTTATGGCTTCTCTCGTGTTCTTTCATCCTAATTTTGAATGTCCTCCCCGTTTGTCCTATGTATACCTTATTACAATCTTCGCATGTTAACTTATATACACCAGAGTTTGATTCTTTGTCTATTTTATCTTTGTTGTTTTTAATATGTTCTGAATAGTATTGTCTGTTTTAAATGATATATGTTCGTTATTAAGTTTTTTAATGAAAGTACCTTTTTTTTCCGAAATTTTTCCTAAGTAAGTGATTGAATTATAGGAATTAATTATTTTGTATTTTACTTTTGGATAAACTAAGGAAAGGGTTTTAGATTTTTGTTGGCTATTTAGGATGTTATTGACAATATTTATAGCGTAACCATTGTTTAATGCTATTGTGTATTCTATTAAGTTCAAGGTCGAAATTACTTTTAGTCATAGGTACATGAATTAATCTATATACCATTGATTGGTATGCTGATAATTTGTGTGTTATAGGATGAAAACAATTAGCGTGTATTGTGGTATCTGTATGTGTTGGTTTATGGTATATGGCGAACTCGTGTTTATTAGTTTTGTGTGATATGGTTAAATCTAGAAAATGAATGCTTTTATTTATTTCTGTTTCTATAGTAAAATATATTTTCGGGTGAATAGTGTTGATATAATTATGTAAATTGTCTATCTGATCCGTTAAAGCAAATTAATATGTCATCAACATATCTAAACCAATATACACAATTACCAAACAAGGGATGTGTACTAATTATAGTTTCTAAATTATTCATGAAAATGTCCGCTAATAACGGGCTTAGTGGTAATTGCAAGTTTGAAATGTTGTTAATTAATTCCTGAGAATTTTTAACGGAGAACTTACTTACACACACTAAATTCAAATCTAAGTTCTCCGTTAAAAATTCCCAGGAATTAATTAACAACATTTCAAACTTGCAATTACCAAACAAATGTAAACTCATTTCTTTTGATGTCTCGAATTTGTTCACTAGTATCCCACCCCAGGTGGTAATAGATTTAATTACTTTACAATTAGAACGTAGAAACACGAACATTGTCACAAAAACCGAAATTTTACAGCTCTTAGAAATGTGCCTGGAACAAAATTATTTTCAATTTAAAAATAAATTTTATAAACAAACAGAGGGTCTAGCAATGGGAAACCCACTAAGCCCGTTATTAACGGAAATATTCATGAATAATTTAGAAACTATAATTAGTACACATCCCTTGTTTGGTAATTGTGTATATTGGTTTAGGTATGTTGATGACATATTAATTTGCTTTAACGGTTCAGATAGACAATTAAAAACTTTACCTAATTATATCAACACTATTCACCCCAAATTTTACTATAGAAACAGAAATAAATAAAAGCATTAATTTTCTAGATTTTACCATATCACACAAAACTAATAAACACGAGTTCGCTATAAACCATAAACCAACACATACAGATACCACAATACACGCTAATTCTTTTCATCCTATAACACACAAATTATCAGCATACCAATCAATGGTATATAGATTAATTCATGTATCTATGAGTAAAAGTAATTTCGACCTTGAACTAAATAGAATATACACAATAGTATTAAACAATGGTTACTCTATAAATATTGTCAATAACATCCTAAATAGCCAACAAAAGCTAAAACCCTTTCCTTAGTTTATCCAAAATTAAAATACAAGATAATTAATTCCTATAATTCAATCACTTAGGAAAAATTTCGGAAAAAATTGGTACTTTCTTTAAAAAACTTAATAACGAACATATATCATTTAAAACAGACAATACTATACAGAACATTATTAAAAACAACAAAGATGAAATAGACAAAGAATCAAACTCTGGTGTATATAAGTTAACATGCGAAGATTGTAATAAGGTATACATAGGACAAACGGGGAGGACATTCAAAATTAGGATGAAAAAACACGAGAGAAGCCATAAAGAAAAGAAAACAGATTCAACTTTCGCAAGTCATTGTATAGATATCAATCATAGATTTAATATAGATTTCAAAATTTTACACATTCAAGAAAAAAGTAAAAAGCTTAACCTGTTAGAAAACTTAGAAATTAATAGATATAATAGTTTAGGATTAGCTTTAAATGACCAACTAGATTTAAACAACTCTCCCTTACTAAATTTAAGATTGTAAAAATTTTTCCACCACCATTTCCCCAATAATTTTCACATAAATATTCAAACTTGTATTGTACTTATTCAGTATTTCATCCACCTGATGAAGCCATTGTTTGGCGAAACAATATTGTAGTGGTATTTACAATAGGAATTTTTGAAACTAGAAGTTTAATTACTTATTTCTTAGCAATTATTTTTGCTTATAAAGACGGAAAACTCAATAGTTTATTTTTTTTTATATAGATTTACTGTTGATTTTTCGGTTATTACACTATAACTAAATAAGTATTGCTTAAAAAGCACTTGAAACCTATCAAATTGCTCTAAAAAGTAAAGGATACAACTTGTGGGTTCTTTATTATTGTTAAATCTACATAAGTATAATACACACAATTTTAGAAGGAAAAATATCAAATCAAATATTCAGAGATGCAGACGAAAATGTATTTATTGTCATTTGACTATGTTTTATTTGAGTCTTGCGCAATGACAACGATTATGAACAAGGAGAACTGAAAAAAAAGGATTGAAATACTCATGCACGTGTTCTGTGGACGTCTCAACATCACAATAGAATGAATAATATGAAAAAATCAATATATTACCACTCACTAAAATAGACTATGTTTTCACTCACCCTTCAATTATTAGTGTAAGCTGCTAGATAAACCGTCATTTATTACTATTAGTATCCCGTAAGAACTAGCACAGAAAAAATACAAAAAACACGAAAGCACGCGATTGGTAACTTTGTGTGTGTCATTGGATCTCGTCTATGTTCGCAATAACTAATCAATTTTTTCAGCTCTACGTGCAATTTTTATGAATTCATATTTGTTTATACATTTTTATCACTAATCTTATCAGAATAGTGAGCGCGTTTATGTTCATACATACATACATATATATAAAATATATTTGAATGTATTAAAATTCCTAGGAAAACACATAGTTGGGAAAATATCAAAATTCTAATTTTATTCAGTCTGTGCTGGATGAGTTACAGGAATATTAAGAGGATTTCCCGTATTTTTTTCTCTTTGCTATTCAAAGAAAACCGTTAAATGATCTTTTACACAGTGATATATACACATAAAATAATGATAATGACAATAATAATGATATTTATTAGTGAAAAGTACAATATATTTACAGGGCAAATACATACAACATTTAGTATATTAACCTAAGATGAATTATAGCATCTAAATGAAAATTATAAACGGTTATAAGTAAAGCTTGATAAGATAACTATGGATCAATTATTTACTATGTTGAATGCGTCACCAGTCTTTAGTTCTTCGAGTATATTAACAATTTTGCAAACCTTCCGGAAAATTAGAAGATTCAAAAGCACAATTGAAAATTCTTGTTAGGAGAACTGTAATAATTGTTAGTTATGCTTTGGAATTTTTTATTTTTTCGAATGTGATCTATGCAGTAGCGTAGGAAGGTGGGTGCGCAGGGTGAGACCCGCACCAGGTACCAAAAAATTGCCGATTTTGTACTATATGCGGTAAAACATAGGTAACTGAAATTATCAGTAGTTTGTGGTTTATATTTCCATAGTAACCAAGTGTTTATTTATGCTTTATAATACTTTGGCATATTGCGTACTTAGTGTTGGGGTTTGTGTTATTTATGGTTCTTATCGTGGAGCATACGGAGTTGGGCGTTAGAATGCACCAAGAGGGCACCAAGTAATAAAACAATCCTAGCTATCATCGAGAAGTTCCATCGCACGGGGTCAGTCTTGTATCAACGGAAGGGAACAACTGGGCGCTCGAGGACCGTTAACACAAACGAGAATCATGGACGACTTCTCCAACAAGTGTTACAGTCCCCAAAGCGTAGTCTACGGCGAACATCGCCGAAACTTGGTGTGAGTGATAGGTCTATTCAGCGGATGTTTAAAGAGCTAGGCGGAATAGCATACCATATTCAAGTTGATCAGCGTCTAACTCAAACGGATGAGCGGACCCGATTACAGTATTGCTCCCGAGTGTTGTTCATGACTTATGTGGACCCAAATTTCTTCAATAACATAATAGTTTTCAAATGAAAGACATATTCACCTTACTGGCTACGTCAACCGCCAAGCAATTCGTTTTCTAGGGTTTGAACGGCCTGATGTTCTCATACAGAAACCACTGCATAGTGCGCGGGTTACGATTTATTTCGTTGAAGATGATGAACAAGTAAATCAGGAACGTTACAAAGACATTATTATTGCCGGGATTTGCACTCTTTTGCCGCGCAAGAAACCTGTTACTGCGACAACAGTGGATACAGCAAAATTTAGCTACAGCCCGCAAGGCGAGGGGTCACTTACTCTTCTGCAACAACACTTTGGAGATCGCATAATTTCCCATGGAACGACATTTCCCGTTCCCTGTACACTCCCCGGATCTCACGGTCCCGAATGCCTATGGGGGATGCTGAAAGAATATGTTTTCCGATCAAATGACCCATCTGGCCAATCTGACCCATGTTCCCGAATTACAGGAGAAGATACAGTAATTAATCTTTTGTGTCCTTTCAACAGCCTGTGTTCAACAACATGTTCTACAATCTAAAGTACCGTTTTGAACAATGTGTAAGACGTGAGGGTGCACATTTTGAAGACATGCTGCACCGACGCATTTAGATTGTTAATTATTGCATGTTATAATTACATATTGATTTTGTAAATACGTTTGTAATTTT
Organism: Melolontha melolontha; assembly: GCA_935421215.2. Classification (NCBI taxonomy): domain Eukaryota; kingdom Metazoa; phylum Arthropoda; class Insecta; order Coleoptera; family Scarabaeidae; genus Melolontha; species Melolontha melolontha. The sequence goes on along the minus strand of OW285242.1, from coordinate 10,197,380 downwards.
AGTTACCTTTGTTTTGTCGCATATAGGATTAAAGCACCTTTGTGTTTACATAGGCTTCTACAATCGCTAATTGCAGCAAATTGCGGGCGAAGAATATGATGCTGTAATGATTTAGTATAATTGTTATTGGAATAATGTCTTAGAACAAATTAACCATGTTAAAAAGTATTTACAGGTTCTTGGATTGAGCTTCGAGAAGTCTTTTATCAAGGTAAGAAGTCCAAAAGTATTTTTAAAAGACAAAAGAAATGACCTTGTTGAGGATGTACTGCAATTTGCAAACGACACATGCGAAGAGATAAGCATTCCTGTAGTAAAAAGAAGCACAGTCAGAAAGAAGAAAATTGTGCTCGGAGAGAAGGCTGCAGACTTTGGACCGAACACTGAAAAGGTCAATGTTAGAGTGCAGGAACAATTTGATTATAAAATATTATTACTACTTAAATATTGATTGTAAATCTATATAGTTCCGAATAAATTCCTTTGTTTAGTAATGGAATTTTATTGGTACCTATTTAGGAAACGTGATCTTAAGAATGGATATCCAAACTAAACTGTACACCATAATGTATCCAGTAATAAATAAATTTGCAAATATAAAAGATGCCGCTTTGTAGAATCTAGAGAAAGTTTTTCATTTTAAATGTGATAATAAAATTCTGTTAATAGCGGTTTAAATTCGAAAATGAACGCTAAATATCTATAAAATTGGAAATGTTTTGTTTGAATTCTACATCCTAGATTTACTTATATTTAACAATAAAAAGTTTGAAATTAAAATATTACAATAGGATATTAAATATACCCTGAATATGATTTATCACAGAAAGTAATTTGGATAATATTTGAATTAAGAAAATCTTAATTGATCATTTGTCATGTATGGAAGAACAATTTAAAAAAAAATATTTTCTATCAAAAATATAAATACTGAACAATTTATGTGGGTGCAAAAACCTTCCTTGTAGAAATAGAACGAGTGAAATATCTCCGATTAACTGCCCAAGAAGAATTTGCCGAATTTAGTTTTAATACAAAACTTAGAACCGAGTTTAGTGAGCAAACATTGAATTCTTTTTGGCTTAGTAAAGAAAACGTAGATTACTACTCCCTGATTTTGCAATGGCTGTTCTATTACCATTTGCAACCATTTATTTATGCGAAATGGTATTTTTAATAATGGCCATTATCAAAACAAAGCAGCACTCTCATCTTAGCAACATAGAAATCGCTAAGAGACCTGCATTGACTGATATTAATTAAACCCAGGTTCAATTTATTGTCCCAAAATAAGTAAGCTCACCCAACATATTAAAGTTAATTTAAAATATGTTTCGTAAACTCAATTAGTTACTTAAGTTAATGTCGAAATATATACCCAGAATATTTTGTTCAAAGATATACCAAAGATAAATTATTAATTTTTATTTATATTAAAAATAAATCTGTTAATTATTTAAATAAAATTGTGAGCGTTTCAATGCAATTAAACAAAAGAAATTAACTCCTGAGTTTGTATATATTTTTCTGCACATATTTTTTCAACATATACACCCATTCTTCGGAGGGGGGATCCTTTGAAATTTTTAAGTACCAAAGGGACTCGCGGACCATAAAGTGAGAGAAGCACTGGTCTATACTGCTGCTTTGTTTTGGATATGTAGCGATGGATACATACTCTTTAACAGTTACGAGGCGAGGCAAAAATTCACAAGGATTATTTTGAAAAAATTTAAAACATTGCTTCAAAATAGTCTTTGACGTTTTTAGTTAATTGTTAACAACTACGGTACCAATTTGGCTGAGAGTTGTTTCAGATGTAAATTCTCATATAAAGTGAATAACAAATTCAATCAATGTACAATAATTTTTAAATTCTGATGTCCACTTTTTTTATTGTTGAAAAGGAGTTAATTCTAGTTCAGTTGGTGCTAAACTTATCACAACAAAGTATTTTATTACCGTCCGATACTTGATTTGTTTCTATTGTAACAAATGTATACGTAATATGTTCTTCAAACTTGTATGAATACTTGTTGAATGGACATTAATAAATGCTTGCATTACATTTCCATAACTAGGCATATTGAAGCACCTATGAAAGCTGCTAAAATAGAATTGGTAAAACACTAAAAATTTTAAGTGCAAAAGGGGGCGCAGGCCAAAAAGTTTGAGAAATACAGTTTAAGCGTTCCCGAAGTCTTAAAAAGCTTTCAGCTTAAGGCGTTAGGCCGTTATAGGTACAATGAAATCAAAGTTATCGAACGTCTATGTAAGATGTTAACTCCACTCTTAAATTGAGTATTTTTTGAATGAGCTGTCGCAAGTTTTCCAAACGTTCAATGCTTAAGAAAAAAAATTTAGGGAGAATTTTCTTTCAGAAATAACAGAAAATTAGGAAAGATATCGCAAAGGACTTCGCGAACTCTGTGTTAGTGAGACTATCTGCAGTCATAACCGCAGTAGTACTAGCCCACTTTTAAAATTTATTAAAGATACAAGACAATGTTTAATTTGTTTATTTTTCAACTTTTGGCTGTGGCAAATTGACTTTTGTTACTGAATGTAGGTAGGTAGGTGCATTAGGTGTAGTTCGTATATTCTACATTAAATTTCCAATATGTAGACAAATACATTAACGAATTGACGCGACCTGAAATGGACACCTTTCTTGTTTTGTTGGATCAACCTAAATAAAACGAAATCAATGATAAGTGGAAAGTACCAGACATACTCGACTCAAGAATTTACTTATCAATTTACTGTCTCGATGACTATGCTTACAATTAATTTGTTAATATTATTTAAATAATAATATTTAATATTTGCAATAATGTAATGTGTAAAACATTTAAAAAGGCGAGAAACTAATTGAAGTAATCGAATAGATACGTGCGATCACGATATATGGAAATAACAAGGAGACGACTATTAAAGAAATATTCTACAACTCAAAGATTTCTTTTGCATGTGATATTTATATACATAACTACATCTCAGAAATTCTAACAAAACGTTTATTGCAAGAAAATGTAATGTAACCTCATTACAGTTTCTTGCAATAAACGCTTTGTACGAAACGCTAAACAAATATCTAAACAAAAATTTTTTTTGAAATATTTTTGTTTATAAAAACTCCACCTTTAACTGCTAACACTTCATTTACAATTCGTCACATTCTTTCAGCTAATTGACGTAAAATTACACAAAATTGCATTACTTTAATCCTTTTATCGATTTCATCGTACAGGTTCCAGATCTAATGATTACTGTAGTCATTATACGAAGGATGTGGGCTTCCGCGGTTGCTGTCGATGAGTATTTCTGGGATTCTGGGTTTAAACCGCGTTCTGGAAACTGTTTTCTTCTAGGCTGACATTTTATTCACTGTTGCAAGGGGAACTTGGCGCCCTCATAGAGGACGCCAGTAATAAAACATCAGGTGTCAATATTAATGTCAATCTTTCGTTAACCTAAATTTAAAGTTTCATCAAGATACGGCAAGAGATTTAGTTACAGTATATTTTTAAAATTTATAAATGCTGGAAAATGGAATTGAGTCGACAAAATTTTCGGGCAATATTTTTTTGCAACTTTCTGGGAGGCTTAACTTAACAACAATGCCTTGCTGGCAATAAAGGCAATAAATGTCGAAAAGTTAAAAATGAGTATTTTTATTTGAAGAATAATTTATCAAGCCGAATTCCAAGAAAAAAATAAGCATCTATACTTTAGAGAACGGCTAAGAAATATATATACAGTAGAGATATACAGAGAGTAATGTTTTTATTTGGACAAATACATATAGAAAAATCATTAAAAATTTATGGTTATTGTGAAAACATATGAACATTTGCTCGTAGTAGTAGGAAAGGTGTTGTAGATATTAAATAGGCATTATGCAAATATATAAAAAATTAAATTAAATTAACATATAATTTACAACTTGAAAAAATTAATAATTTGTTTTTGCTTTTGTGATTCGTATATTCTAGCCCTTATAAACTCCTTTATTTTTCTAAGCTGAATAATATCAATAGCATTAGGTTTAGGTTACTCGTTAAAATATTCGAATAATACATTCACGTATCTCTTGCTTCTTGATGACTTCTTTTGATGATACAGTCACTATTATCATCATCACCACACGCTACATCATCAGCACTCAATTTCTCCTATTGAATGGCTAATTCTCGTATTCCATGGCGCTTTTTAAACCTGTGCACCTAACCAGAAGACGCAGAAAAGTTTCTTTTAATTTTCAACTGTTTATGAAACTTTTGTCTGTCAGAAATAGCTTTTGCACTGTCTGCTTTAGATACAAAGCTCTGTAATTCGGCTTTTTTTCCTCACAATATCACGCACCGTTTGCTTGCCTATATTATATTCTTTAGCCAGTTGTGCAGCACTTGTCCCCTTTCGAAATTGTTGAAAAATATTGATTTTTTGTTCTATAATCAAAATATTGCGCTTACCCCTTTGACGCTGCATTTTGTCAACTAAACTATACACAACACATTTGTTTTCAGTTCGTAACGCGACTATTTCCCCAAAACCCTTGAGTTTCCCCGAAAACCAACCGTTAAAACAGTAGCATGGCTGCTATCAAGCCTCTGTCGCCAGCCACGGATAATCCGCGCACGGTTGACCGATCACAAATTTATGCGCGGATAATCCGCCGTCCGGATTAACCGTACACGGTTAATCGGTGTTCCACTGTATATATATATATATATATATATATATATATATATATATATATATACCGCGATATCATAAAGTTTCTGGGTCAACGGTGGCCATGGGGTGAAAAACGTCTGTCTTAATTTATATCATGCTTTTGAGAAAAATCTGATAAAATTTTCAGGTTAAGTGTCATGCTGACGTTAAAATTTGTCAATATATTAATCTTAATGTCAGTATGACACATAACCTGAAAATTTTATCAGATTTTTCTCAAAAGGATGATATAAATTAAGACAGACGTTTTTCACCCCATGGCCACCGTTGACCCAGAAACTTTATGATATCGCGGTATATATGTATACATATATATATATATATATATATAATAACTTCGTGACCTTGGTATGATATGGTAAACCTAATCAGTAGGCGATTAAAGGTCTGTATATTACTTCAAAATATATGTATTTAAAAAACTCTACATGTTTCGGCTGTGTACGCCTTTATCAAGAGAATACAAAATATGATTCATATTTTGTATTCTCTTGATAAAGGCGTACACAGCCGAAACATGTAGAGTTTTTTAAATACATATATTTTGAAGTAATATACAGACCTTTAATCGCCTACTGATTAGGTTTACTATATATATATATATATATATATATATATATATATATATATATATATTTAAAATAAGCTTACATATTTCGGCAAATAATGCCTTTTTATAAGAATTTTAAAATATAAATGACAGTATATTAATGCCATATTTATATATCTGTAGTTGTCATGGATAAAATTAAATTATTCAAAGACACATTCAAGTTTAATAATAATAATTCATGTCTTAGCATTCTCCAACAGCTAGACGACAATTACGGGGGATTGGCAAGCTATGAGTTATTATTATCTCTGCCTGCAAATACTTCAAAACAGACAAAACTGCTTTACTTACACACAAACTTCAACGCGATCACCATTTAGATTTTGAAAACACACAGATAATCGAATAAGAACACACAATGAAAAGGGAAATTAATCAAATTATTAATATTAAACAGGAAAAAAATTAAATTAACTACAGAAGTGATATAAAAAAATCTAAGCAGTATATACTATAACCTAATAATGTAAAGTAACGATTTTCAATTTACCATTATGAATATATGTTGTTGTTCTATAAATGTCTATCATATGTTATTTAAATATCTGTACACTGGCTTATCATGCTGGTAGTTCCATGTGCAGGTCCTTGACTAGGCTGTCCGAGTAGATTTTCATGGTTTTCCTTCTCGTTCCAGGCAAACGCCGACCGCTTAACATCTTAAGTCGCTCCACGGGCGCAGACATAATAATAACTTATGGCTTGCCAATCGCCTGTAATTGTCGTCTATTTGTTGGAGAATGCTAAGTCATGAATTATTATTATTATTAAACTTGAATGTATTTTTGAATAATTTAATTTTATCCATGACAACTACGGATATATAAATATAACATTAATATACTATCGTATATATTTTAAAATTATTTAAAAAAGGCATTATTTGCCGAAACATGTAAGATTATTCTAAATATATACATACTAAAGTAAAACAAATCTTAAATCGCCTACTAATTAAATCTATTATAACATACAAAGGTCAAGAAATAATTATCTATCTATCTATCTATATATACATATATAAGATGGAATTTTTTATTTTATTGGCCGTAGTTAGAATATCAGATAAAAATGTTTCTTGGGAATGGCGGCCGGATAATTAAAACAATATTTAATTTATGTTTACGTTTTGGTTCTATATATAGAGCCTTTTTATAGACTGTAATATTTATTTAAATGTTAAAATGGTGAAAGTAATGTTAAATTCAATATACTCACATTATATTGTACTGTATGATTACATTTCAACTATGACTAAATATGTTATACTTATTGTCAAGTTTCATTTCAAAATACAACTAAAGATAGTGACTACCGTGCTTGAAACGTCTGTTTATTATCGTTTTTGCCGGGTGGAATGTTGGTAGTGTCACTACATACGGGGGGTTAGTTTAAATTGTTCTCGGACATGTGATCTTTAATTTCATTTTTGTAATGTTTATATTGTCAATATTGTCTACAGGTCGTTTATGTTCGAATACAAAAAAAAACACAAATTCCATAAATGACAAAACAGACAATCGACATCATTTATACAACACATTGTAGTCAAACAATACATGCAATAGAAAGAAAAGGAAAAAGAATAATTTTAACACGTTGACACGTCCAGTATTAGTTCTACTTTGTCTATTTATAAGTTTTAAAATATTTGTAATTAAGCAATACAGCTTTATAGTACATATACATAAGTAATTTAGAAGAACTGACTTGTAACAGGAATGACACAAATCATAACTAGAGAACGGACACGCTTGCCACATGACGCAAAGCCTAGTGCAGTACTGGCGAAAGGCTGTATTTCTAAAATATTTAATTTTATTTATATAATTGGAAAACGAACGGGTGGTGATCTATAAAATTACGAAATACATATTTATTTGTTGAAAAGTTGTATTTATAAAGTTTTTAATTTTATTTATATAATTGGAAAACATACGGGTGGTGATCTATCTATCTAAAATTACGAGATACATATTTATTAATTAATTTTATTTATATAATTGGAAAACGAACGGGTGGTGATCTATAAAATTACGAAATACATATGTATTTGTTGAAAAGTTGTATTTTTAAAGTTTTTAATTTTATTTCTATAATTGGAACATTTTTATTTGTTCATTTTGTCGTTCAAGTTGAGTAAAGGAGTATTAATATTGACTAGCAATAGTTTCTCAAGGTTTTCTTCTGTCAATTTTGTTCTCTTTGAATTAAGTACATCCTTATAAATAGAAAACGTCCTTTCTACATCGAAACTGGATATAGGTGCATACTGGAAATATTCTTTTATTTCTTCATATTTAGCCGTTAGATTTTGTGGAATTGTCTCCATACATAATAGTTGCAATGTAATTAAATCTGGATTTCTATTAAGAATTGCTTCAAACTTTTGCCGAAGGCCACATCCGAAGTTACTTGGAATACTTTTCAAATTATTAACAGCCACATCTAATGTGGTTAATCCGTCATTTAATTTGAGATCTCGATTTTCAAAATAAGTGATTAGTTTTGGCAATTTTCCAAAGTGTTCGTGAAGAAAGTACAACTGATTTTTTAAATTTGGGATTTGTGTGAGTTCCTTGCACTCACCAATACTTCTAGCATCCTCCTTAAGCAGTGTTACGAAATGTTTTAGACTATCGAAATTCTCGGCATAATAACTAGTAGCTTCCAGCCATGTTCCACATCTAGTTATTACTGGAGTGGGAGGCAGTGACAGAGATGGAAATTTTTCCCTGAAAAGGGCTACTCTCAATGGTGCTTTTCTGAAAACTTTTTTAAAAGCTGATACAAGGCTATCAACTTCCGGAAAAGTGTCTCTGATATATTCACAGATTCTGTGGAGAGCATGTGCTACACAAGTAATATGCAGCATATTAGGATATGTTTTCTTCAATAGTCTGGCTGTTTTTAACATATACGCAGCACTATCACTGACAAATAAAAGTATTTTTTCTTTGTACGTGGCGTCCGAATGAAGCACTTTTTGCATATTCCCTTAATGGTTTCAGCAACTGTTTCCGCATCAACTGTATTTATAACACTTGTTGCTATTACATATGAGTTATAGGGAATAGTTGGATGTATGTAGTACACCAGCTACAACATTTACCACACAGCGTCCTAACATATCCACCGTTTCGTCGGCGCTTATCCATATGTATTGATTTAAAAGATGGCTTCTAATGCGTTCTACTGTTCTCGTATAGAAACACAATATTTGCGTAAAGTTGATTCATCAGGAACATTTCGACCAGTATATTTTTGAAGAAATATTTTTAAAGTGGGATTGCTAAGTTTATTTAATGGAATATTAGCCGCCAAAAAAGTTTTACAGAGTTCAGATGTGTTTGCGATCCTAAGTGACGAATTTTTGACGATATTTTAGGGATTTATTAATAAATTTCGGAATCACTGACAATGGACATACAATCAGTATGACCGTCAATCCAACTCGCCATTGTTTTACAATGCCGTTCTTGATATTCTTCCATATCATGTCTGAAAAAGTAACTTAAACAATGTTCTAGATCTAAATAAATGATAACTAAAAATGTGTGCGTAAGTTATTGAAACTGAACGAAATTCAATGCACACTTACGTCGAAATAATTGGTAGAAATAGATTCAATCAAACGATATTAAACAGGATCTATCACAAAAATTACGATGTAATTAACAGTTAAAACTATGAAAACAAGAAACTTACTCACAGCACTTTATTTATCCTACGAAATATAAACTAATAAATAAAATACATTATAAAAACCCCGCTTCTATCTACGCTCATGAAAACACTTTAAAAGAGACTATATTCTCCGAATACTAATCTGGCTTGTCCATTGTTAACGCGGCGAGACCAGGTGTCCGAGTAAGTCAAACAAATACTTCATTGAATTACGCCGGGATGTACAGAGCGACGTTATACACAATTCCAATTGCCGATTGCGTTTTATGGAAATTGCATCCGTTCTCTAATCATAACACAGCAAAACTTGCACCATCGAGAAAGGAAATATAATTCCTAAACATGTATGATAAATGAATACGCAATTCTTTTCTAAATATTGTTTGTTTTATCTGACTAAAAAACGCCAAAAGAATCTTGACTGCCGATTTAAATCGAATGATTTAATTTTAATCACAAGTTTATAACCAACTTCACAAGACAAAATCAACAATAATTAAATCGTCCAAAAATGCAGTTATGCATAAAACCGACCAATTCTAATTAAAAATTTTTAATCAAAACTTATATAAGTTATATAAAACTGAAGCAAAAGACTAAGTAGGATATTTTAAAACCCATTAAAATTTAAACTCTGAATGTGATTGTATTAACTAATGAGTTATTATATATTAGTAAAACACTACTGAATTAAAATTATCTAGCTCATTAATTTTTCAATTTTTTTTTAAATTATAGGATAACATTATTGTCGAAATGAATCAGATAGATAATGTTGAAATTAACATTTTTCTGTATATATTTCGACGAGAAAATTTCAATTATACTGATATAGGCACTTCAGTATAACTATTTAGCAGTTATCTTTAAATTCAGAAATTTAATTAAGAGAATGCTTTGGAGAAAATAAGCATTAGTTGCTTAACATTCACGAGATATAAAACATTATAAATAACTGAATGTAGATTTGAAATTAATAAAATTGCAGAATCTACATCTATTGTGATCTACTTTACACAATTCGTATAAATGCGCTGAAAACGAAGATATACGAGAGTCACCTTTTATATTTTTACAAAATCTGGGAAGAAAACAAAATTTTTGGGAACAAACTATTTTATTGTTTTTGAAAATATTTGCCTTTATGGTCTATACACTTTTGTATGCATACGAACCAGTTCTCAAAACATTTTTTCCACTCTGAAGGTTGTATCTCAGAAACATGGTTTTCAAAGGCTTCGACTGCTTCTCTAAATGTTGAAAAATCAATGTTCACACATTTTTTGTTTCACAGTTGGGAACAAAAAGATATCATTCGGTGAATATGGACAATGAGACATTATTTCAACACTTTTCTCCTTCAAATAGTCAACTGTTAGACCTGCTATATGGGAACTCGCATTGTCGAGATGAAATAATGAGACGTTTTTGGTTGTTCTTCCTGATTTCGTCTATAATTTATCGCAAACAAATTACTGTATACCATTCAGCTTTAACAGTTTTTCGATCCTCTATAGAAATTGTTGCGATGTATCATGTACAGCCGAAGAAACAAGCGATAATTTTCTTGGAAGTGCTCCTTGCACGAACAACTTTTGTGGGGTTCGGTTCGTCTTGGAACACCCGTACAGTAAATTGTTGCTTGGGTTCCCGCTCATACGCATATATCCATGTTTCGTCACCTGTGACGATGTTGTGTACGGATTTTGCGGTTCCTGCGTCAAATTTTTTGCTCATCTCTTTACACCAATTGCCACGAGCTGTTCGATCAAGTTATGTAGAATCCATCTGGAACATATTTTGTTTACAAATAAATGTTCATGTAAAATCGAATGAATTGCAGTCTGCGATATGCCATGAGATGCCTTTCCCTCTCTATAAGTCACATGTTTATCGTGTTCTATCATTTTCCGCACAGCATCGATGTTTTCTAGAATGACAACAATTTTTGGTCGACCTTTACGTGATTTATCACCTACTGAGGCACGACCATTGCCAAATTCTGGAAACCAATTGTAAACTGTCTTCTCTAATAGTGCTTCATTACCAAAAGTTAACCGAAGCGATATAATGCATTCTTTTGGGGTTAGGCATTTTTTATAATCGTAAAAAATCATCGAACGAAAAGCTTCACGAGTAATCTCTATTATTTTACAAACTGTCTGTATTAAAACTGTCACTGTCAACAAACTACTGACTCAATTTCTAAGCTATCACGGATTTCTCATTGACAAATGTCAAATTTTAAGAATTAAGTAATTACATATGTCAAAAGCACCATCTAGTGGTCGATTGTAAAAATATAAAAGGTGTCCTTCGTAGCAATACTAATGAGGGGCATTAATTACCTCGAAATTATAGTGCCTGGATTTTTTACAATGTAAAAATGTATTTCATCGATCTAGCAACTGAAATATAGTCCATCAGTAAAAGTGTGGGCGTTTTTTGAAATACCTAGAAGTTTCCCAAGTGTCGCACAATAAAATAATAAATACATCTATAAATTAATATAATTTAATCAAAGCCTTTCATTATTGGAGAATGTGAAGCACAGTATATCATAGATAAGACATTCTGTCGATTAAATATATTTGATTAGTAATTGTACAGATAGTGTAGTAGAAACTAGGTGTATTACAATACGATAATGATACATTTTTTTTTCTTAAATGCGCTATTGCATACTCTGGACACACTGAAAGAAAGATAATGAGACATTGATTTTGTTCCAGTGATAACGATATTGAATCACAGAGACAAGTAGTTATCGTTTATCATACTTTGATATTATTTCCTAAATTTGAAATTTTATTAAATCTTTATTCTTGAACCAGTGAAAAAAATAGGTATTCAATAGTTTAATATTTACAGTTTTTAAGTATTAGCAAATGCTGTGTTGTAATAACAATAAATCACCAACAAAAACTCTACAGACTTAGGACATTGATTTTTATTAATAGCTTAAATTTTTATAAGAAGATTAACATTTGCAATAATAAATTTGTATTGTTGCATTTTCATAAAATTAACTCACCTAATTCTAAGTAGAAGTAAATATTATTAGAGGACGATAAAGATATTTTAAACGTTGCTAAGTTGTAGGCAGTACATAGGTATATAATATATACTTCTACGGTAGTAAATTAAGCGCAACAACACTTAAAAAATCAATAAAGGTTACAATTCGCACATAGTCAGTAATAAAACCATATTCATAACCAGCCGCATTTACGCACATGATGCCTGTAGAGTTAAGCCATTATAATTTCCTCTGTACCTCACATAATAAACTCTACAAATATTAGAATAACTTTAACGTGAACTTTGATCTTTATATTTCGTCTAATATATCAGTATTCCAAATTATTCTATTTTCACTATTTTCTCTCTTAAAAAAACAAATTGATGCAAACGGAAGCTTGAATTTAGTAGAGTTTGTCTCTCATTCAGTTTGTTACGTATGTCGGCTACTTCTTATAGCTTAACGGAATAAACCATATTGTTATATAATAATATTTATTCCATTTAAATGCGAAGTATGAATCATAATTATTTACCTATTTTGTCTCTATCTCTAATACACAAATAAAAGAGTAAGCGATAGCAAAATAAAGCTCCACAAAAAGAAGCTTACAATTTTAAACAACTTAGAGTAGCTGTTTTTTTTTTGACAAGTTTCCCCGCTAACCCTAAACTCTAAGGTATACTGAAAATTCCAACTAATTTGCAGAGCTAGGGCCGTTATTTACCATACAATATTGAACAATAAGTAAATTTTATGAGAATGATTACCGATGGTGTGCAGAACATATCTAATTACAATTAAATATCTCTATACCAGCGATGCACATACCGCGACCCGCGGGTCGCATGCGGCCCACTGTCGATATTTATGCGGCCCGCCAACGAATTTTAAAAATTGTTCGAAAAACTACAAAAGTAGGTAAAAATCCATTCAAATCAATATTTCTTAACTTTTTATTTTATTCTAACTTTTGTAATTGTTAGTAAGATATGTATCTTTAAGTACCTACTACTTTCTTGTTCAGGTTTACTACGTAGGATAGGTATGCTCCTCGTCGTTCCAAGCATATTGTTACGAGACTAGAAATCTGTCGAACCAACTAGATTACTCGAAGATTCGCGAAACACGTCGGTATTATCCCCGAATAATGTGGTATGTTCTGCGATGTTAGGTAACTCGTATAAATACAATGCATCGTCCGCTATCGGGGTAGTTAAGTTTTAACTACGGACAAGCGATCGTTATATTGTTTGAATTGTAATCTGTAAAGAATAAATATTTCGTCGTTCGAACTTGGCATCTACCTACGTATCAATATAATATCAATTTTGATATGGATAAACCAGGCCCCTGTAAAAAACGTAGTCGTAAGGTTGAAGATGAAAATCGACAGTTTCAAGGTATTTGGACCGAAGAATACTTTTTTATTTCATCGCATAACAAAAGTGTCTGTTTAATATGCAATAGTAGTGTTTCTATTCCGAAGGAATATCATATGAAAAGGCATTATGAAACCCAGCATCATACTTTTACCAAATTAACCGGCGAAAATCGAACGCAAAATATTTCCACTTTACAAAGGGAACTAATGGGACAGCAAGCTATATTTACAAAACCAATTCAAGATGCTGAAACAGCTACTGAAGTTAGCTTTGAAATATCTCGAATAATAGCGAAAACTTGTCGGCCTTTTAAAGATGGTGAGTTTGTTAAGCAGTGTTTAGATATCAACGCAAAAAGAATGTGTCCGAAAGATGCAAATAGGTTTGAGAAAATTCAACCAAATCGGGTGATTGTTCAAAGAAGACTTACCACAGTAGCAGCTAATATAGAAGAGCAATTAGCTACGAAATCGAAAAGTTTTGAGTATTTTTCTATAGCACTCGACGAATCTACAGATATAAGTTCCACTGCTCAATTCTTAATATTTTTACGAGGTGTAACGCAAAATTTTGAAGTGAGTGAAGAACTGATTGGTATAAGTTCTTTGATAAGTCAAACCAAGAGGAGTGACATGCTCAAAGCTCTTCTGGAAAAATGTTCTATAATGGATTTGGATTTAACGAAATTATCTGGAATTACGACTGACGGAGCCACCTTCAATGGTTGGAATTAAATCTGTTATAATAACTATGTTAAAAGAGTATTTACAAACTAAAAACATAGATACCAAGGAATTAATGCAGTTACATTGCATTATACATCAAGAGGCCCTCTGTTCAAAATTATTGGAATTTGAAAATGTAAAGAAAGTTCTAGTACCTACTGTAAACTTTATAAATTCACGAGGTCTCAATCACCGACAATTCACACAATTTATCGAGGATATTGAAAGCGAATATGGTGATCTCCTGTTTTACACTGAAGTAAGGTGGCTAAGTCGTGGGTTGTCACTAGAGTGGTTTCTTAACTTGATTGAAGAAATCAAAATATTTCTGGCGGAAAAGAAAAAGGACGTCTCCCAACTCGACAACCCTGATTGGTTGTGTGACTTAGCGTTTCTTGTAGACATCACAAATCACTTGAATGTCTTAAATACGCGACTCCAAGGCAAAGATCAATTGATTTCGCAGTTATACTCTCATGTTTCGTCCTTTCAATACAAATTTAGTCTTTTCAGGACACAAATCAGTTCAGCCAATTACAGCCATTTTCCGAACTACAAAAAAATTATGGAGATATTCAATAAAACTGATGTCAATTTGGCTTATGTTGAAAAAATTGAAATTTTAATACAAGCTTTTCATGATTGTTTTCTAGACTTCAAAAAAGTTAAACCTCTATAAGACATTTTCAGCAATCCTTTCAACATTTCACCCGAAAATGCACCGGAATCAATACAGCTGGAATTGAGACATGCAAAATGATGATAATTTACGAAACAAGTTTAATGAATGTAATTTACTCAACTTTTACCGTTGCGTTGATAAAACCGCTTATAAAGAGTTGCGCATAAATACATTGAAATGCGCAAGCTTATTTGGATCGACGTATATTTGTGAGCAAACGTTTTCAGTGATGAAACTTAACAAAACAAAAAATCTAACAGTAGTTGTGGACCGACCGACGTACGTCCAGTTCAAGCGTCATCTCGTACACTCTCATGTCCATCTTTAAATTCCCCTTAAGCGATTCAAACACCGTAGTACGACTTAAGGTATTATCGTCGTACACAGATTTCAACATCTTGGAAATTTTTATTGCAGTTTACCTAATTCATAGCAATATTTAATTTTTACTTGATGCTCCATTACGACTAACAGAATAACCCTACTCAGAAACGAACATCTGCTTTATTTTCGCTTGACCGACATCTATTGGCGAGACTGTGAACTATTACATACTGTTTTATTTTTGGTTCAATTTCAGGTGATTTCAATACAGCAGAGTGAATTCGGGAATTAAATGGCGACACCTTGTATGTAATGAACACGATGTAAGGATATACACTACTTGTTATTCTAATCTATAAAGAATTTTTGTTATATAATAACTAGGTATGTTTGTTAAATGATCTCTTACATGTAGCTTTATTTCAATAAATTTGTGTTGTCGCATTTTATAATTAGTTTTAATAGGCGGGCTTGTGAGACCTAGTTGTTGTACAAGTAAATATTGTACCAGATATGCATTCTAGGGTTAAAGAAAATTATAGGAATTTTTTTTTTTAAAGCTATATTTTTAGATTGCCCCTTGTAACAATATTATTCCCTTTAAATACAGTCGCGTAGGTAGCTGATCCAGAATGAAAGGAAAAAAATCCACTACAAACGGAAACCTGTTTTCGCGTTTTTTGCAGTTCCCCGGAAAAAAAGACGGAATAAATTATAAAATTAAAAATATCTTCCGTATGTGTGTTTCTATGTGTACATGCGTGGTGGCGCTGTTTAGAATGAATTGGTGGTCTCTCTCATTCTTCAACGGGCGCGTGTGGCCGTTACGTCATTTTAACCCCTTTGCTCTTCGGGGAAGGTTGTTTACCCTGTCGCTGGCAAAAATTATACGTACTTCTCTGTAATTTATACATTTATTTTTCGCAGTCCATCTCTCTCTTTCCCTCTGCTATCTTTGACGTTCCTTGCAGGTACATGATATCTAAATTAAGCATATAATTATGTGTGTCATAAGTCATAATTATTTTGAGGTTTTATAAATATATTTACAGCATCTTTTTTTATTATTAAGAATGTAAATCTATCAAATTATTCTTCGGAAAATTGTTGGATCTACATTGACAGAATTGCAAAAAAACTACTGTTTCGTATGAAATTATGATTCGGTATATACACAGGTGGGTCAATTTTTTTTTTCGATAAAGCGTATAGCAAAAAGTAATCTATAAATGATCCTGAGTAAAATTACTCAAGAGGCCATAGGTGTAAGTCGGATTTGGAAGGCTTGTCTAAATATCACACCGAACATTCATAAGTGGGCATGCGTGACTTTGGCGCGATACAATCGAAATTCAAAGCCATACAAGATTATTCCCGCCAAACAAATTTAGTGCGTGTTGCGCACATAATATACCTACACAATTTTCAATTCAGAGTTGTGATTAATAATGGATTTAATTTTCTAATAAATTGTTTTTTTTATGATGAAACTCTGGAAGACAACTATAAAATTACCAAATCCACTTAAATATAATTTATTTATACACAAAAAGCACAATGTCATTCAAATTATTTGAAAATATAAAAACTAAGTGCTACTAAGTTTATTTATTTATTGTTATATTTAGTAATGCTTACAAGTTATATGTAAATTTACCCATTTATAAGTAGGTTATGTTTTAAAAATTTATCTTATAGTAAAAAAAAACATTTCTAACAACAAATTTACGTATAAATATATTTTCTTATTTTATACATAGATTATATACACATTCCGCGATAGTACATATTAGAAAGCCCATCTTAATTTTACCACACACTAAATAATAATTCGCTATATATCTTAGTATCAAATAATAAATTTGTGGGTTTCTATAATCAGCTTCAAATAAAAATGATTTAAATGTTATATGATGTTTACTTCGTGGTTTAAAAAAAAGTATAATTTTTCCCATTGGAATTCCATTTTTCAATTTTTAATGCTACTGCGACTATATCAATTGCATGTCGTCGTTTATCAATATTATATTTTCTAGACAAATTATTAATATCTTTTCTAGTTATTACATTGCATCTGCTTAATTTTTCACTCTAAGAACTTCTGGCATCTGTTGTAATTTTATATGGCTTTAAATTTCGATTTTGTTGCGCCAAAGTCACGCACGCGCACTTATGAATGTTCGGTGTGATATTTAGACCAGCCTTGATTTGGAACTCCCGAAATTTTCAAAATAAATATTTTCCTTAATAAATACATGTATATTATTTTCAATAGAATTCCATAGAATTATATAGTGCGAGGGACACCTTTTATATTTTTACAATCGACCACTAGATGGTGCTTTTGACATATGTAATCACTAGATTCTTAAAGTTTGACATTTGTCAATGAGAAATCCGCGATAGCTTAGAAATTGAGTCAGTAGATTGTTGACAGTGACAGTGAGTTTGTAAAATAAAGGAGATTACTCGTGAAAGTTTTAGTTCGATGATTTTTTACGATTATAAAAAAGGCCTAACTCCACAAGAATGCATTATATCGCTTCGGTCAACTTTTGGTAATGAAGCACCATCAGAGAAGATAGTTTACAATTGGTTTACAGAATTTCATCATGGTCGTGCCTCAGTGAGTGATGAATCACGTAAAGGTTGACCAAAAAGTGTTGTGATTCCAAAAAACATCGATGCTGTGCGGAAAATGATAGAACACGATCCATATCTGACTTACAGTGAGGTAGAGACACCTTTTGGCATATCGCAGACTGCAATTCATTGGATTTTACATGAACATTTATTTGCAAAAAAATTAACCGAAGCACAGAAAGCAGCTCGTGTCAATTGGTGTAAAGAGATGCGCAAAAAATTCGGCGCAGGAACCGCAAAATCCGTCTCTACACTAAAATTTAAAAAAAAACTTGATTTTAATAGTGGTTCTGAACGGTGGCAGAAATAACTTTTCAGCAAGCTTGTTCTCAGCAGTCTGCGAGGGTCCCGTTTTATATTTTTACAAAATCTGGGAAGAAAACAAAATTTTTTGGGGAACGAACTATTTTATTGTGTTTCAAAATATTCGCCTTTATGGTCTATATACTTTTGCATGAGTACGAACCAATTCTCAAAACATTTTTTCCACTCTGAAGGTTGTATCTCAGAAACATGGTTTTCAAAAGCTTCGACTGCTTCTAGAGTTGTTGAAAATCGCTGTCCACGCATTTTTTGTTTTACAGTTGGGAACAAAAAGAAATCATTCGGCGACAAGTCAGGTGTATATGGACAATGAGACATTATTTCAACACTTTTGTCCTTCAAATAGTTAACTGTTAGACGAGCTGTATGGAAACTTGCATTGTCGTGATGAAAAATAATGCGACGTTTTCGGTTGTTCTTCCTGATTTCATCTATAACTTTTGGCAAAAAAATTATTGTATACCATTCAGCGTTAACAGTTTTTCGATCCTCTAAAGGAATTGTTGCGATGTGTTTTGTACAGCCGAAGAAACAAGCGATCATTTTCTTGGAAGTGCTCCTTGCACGAACAAATTTTGTGGGGTTCGGTTCGTCTTGGAACACCCATATAGTAGATTGTTGCTTGGTTTCCGGCTCACACGTATATACAGGGTGGCCCAAAATGACCGAAGGGGTTTTAATTCCTTATAACTTTTTTATTATAATTTTTTTTTTGTTTTCAATATTTTGTAAGGAAGACATGGGGAATTTAAAATGGAACAGTACACAATTGAACAACGTGCCAAAATCGTTGAACTTTATTTCTCAAATCAACGATCCATTGTTTTGACTCAGCGTGCATATCGTCGTTATTTTAATGTGCGGGTTGGACCCTCAGAGTCAACAATAAACCGTCTGGTTGCAAATTTTCGAGAACAAGGGGCAGTAAGGAACCTTCCTGGTGCCGGCAGACGACGAACGGTGCACACGGATGATAATATTGAACGTGTACAAGAGAGTATTCGGGAAGATGGAGAAACATCTACCAGGAGACGTTCGACACAACTTGGCCTCTCAACAGGGTCGCTGCAGAGAATTTTGCATACAATAAGAATGTTTCCATACAAAATTCAGCTTATCCAACAATTGAAACCGACAGATTACCAGCAACGACTTGATCATGTAATTTATTTTCGTCAAAAAGCAGAAGAAAATCATGATTTTATTCATAATTTAATTATGAGCGACGAAGCCCATTTAAAATTAAATGCGTTCGTTGATAGGCAAAACTGCAGGATATGGGCTACGGAAAATCCAAGAGTAGTTCGACAGCGAGAATTAAACCCACTTAAGTGTACCGTTTGGTGCGGTGTTTCGTCGGAAAGGATAATTGACCCATATTTTTTTGAAAATGAACACGGTGTCGCCGTTTCCATCACTGGTGTTAGATATCGGACAATGTTGGAAAAGCCAGCGGTGGAAAACCATCCGCAAGTATGGTTCCAACAGGATGGAGCCACAGCGCACACTGCGAGGGACACAATGGCTCTTTTACGCGACATCTTTGGTGAACGAATTATTTCCCGTACAAGCGATTTTAATTGGCCTCCGCGTTCACCAGATTTAACCGCTTCAGACTGTTTCCTTTGGGGTTATTTGAAAGGAAAAGTCTATATTAATAAGCCTCGAACCATACAGCAATTAAAAAATAATATTCGCGACGAAATCAACAACATAACACCTGAAGTTTTGCGAAAGGTTATGGAAAATGTTTTGGAAAGAGCACGAATATGCGAAGCAGAAAATGGCCACCACTTGCTAGATATAATTTTTCATAATTAAATTAAAAATATTCTCCATTAATATACTGTATTTAAAATTTAAAAAAATTAATAATTATGTCTTAAATAAGAAGTTATAATGAACTCAAACCCCTTCGGTCATTTTGGGCCACCTTTGTATTAATATTTCGTCACGGTGACGATGTTGTATACAGAATTTGCGGTTCCTACGTCGAATATTTTGCGTACATCTCTACACTAATTGACACGAGCTTTCTGTGCTTTGGTCAAATTATGCGGAATCCATCTGGAACATATTTTTCTTACAAATAAATGTTCATGCAAAATCGAATGAATTGCATTCTGCGATATGCCAAGAGATGCCTCTACCTCACTGTAAGTCACATGTCGATCGTGTTCTATCATTTTCCGCACAGCATCGATGTTTTTTTGGAACCACAACAGTTTTTGGTTGACCTTTACGTGATTCATCACTCACTGAGGCACGCCCATGACGAAATTCTGCAAACTATTTGTAAACTGTCTTCTCTGATGGTGCTTCATTACCAAAAATTGACCGAAGCGATATAATGCATTCTTGTGGAGTTAGGCCTTTTTTATAATCGTAAAAAATCATCCTTCACGAGTAATCTCCATTATTTTACAAACTAACTGTCTTAAAACTGTCACTGTCAACAAACTACTCAATCAATTTCTAAGCTATTGCGGATTTCTCATTGACAAATATCAAATTTTAAGAATATAGTGATTACATATTGCTATGGTTTTTTTCCCGCAAATATTTTGAAAAATTATTTAAATATTTTTGAGTGAATTACTATTTATGTATGTATTTTTATTTTGAATTTATTTATAGATTTGACTAGCGTAGTTGGAGCACGCCGATTACTTATTTTGTATTTATTGTTATACGAAGCTGAGGGCTTTGCTGTATCCTTAGATCAGACACTATTGTACGCTGAGTTTAGAAGGTCGTGTGTTAAGAAGATAAATCTTTATCTTTGTCTTAAGTAATTTCGTGATTTGATTTAATTGTGTTTGGTGTTTGTTTTCAATACCGATTTATTTACGAGTGTGTAGAACTCGTAATTGTTTAATTAGTGGCTTTCTAACTAAGGTGTCTCGAAAACAAAAATATTTTTTTATTCTACGTAAGTAAAAGATATTATTCTTATTATCATTATTATATAATTATCTTGTATGTATTGATTTGTGTATTTTACCTTTGTGGTAATTTTGATATATATATTTTATTTTTAGTTATATGAATTAAATGACAAGGAACGTTTTCTAAAATTTCTATAAAAAATTTCTGTAAGGATAAAATTTTGTTCGCTTGGGTTATCAAGTGCATTTTTTCATGTGGTTTGCATATGCGTTAGAGTCTGCTTCGGGCTGTCATTTAAGTTGTTTACTTTGTTTATTGTGGGAGAAATTAAAATACTTCTTTGGAATTTATTAGTTTTTAATTTTGCTCGGTTGTCACTAAGGAAGTTTAATTATACGCTACGGTCATTTTCGACTCAATTTCTAAGCTATCACGGATTTCTCATTGACAAATGTCGAATTTTAAGAATTAAGTAATTACATATGTCAAAAGCACCATCTAGTGGTCGATTGTAAAAATATAAAAGGTGTCTCTCGTATTAACTAATAATCACTAATATAATACCTACTTTATTGTTTAATCATAGATAAATATTATCATTATTATTATCATTAACATTAGTGAAGATTATGTTAAAAAATGAAATTATTTCCAGGTAAATTATTTTTTTCTTATCTTTTGTGACTTACTGTTTGACTGATTTACCATCGTATGTATGTATTTATCAATATATTCGTATATATGTTACAATATCTTCTACTGTATACTTTATCATGCATTTATTGCGCGTCCATTTTGAGTTTTACATTTAAATGATTGAATTTGACACGTTATTGTGCCGATGGATCATTTGTGTGATGACAATAGACCATTAAAAACTATGTGCCTACTAGTACTTTTAATGTGCATTTAATAATAGAACTGGTGGGCTAAATCATCTATAAAATTTGATAACATTGTAGTTATTACATGTGCAATATATATAAAAATATTGCTTTTTGTTCCCTATTCAAAGCAAACTCGTAAAATCGCCAACATACTATTTTTTTTTCTTTGTTTTTAATGTGCGTTTGTGCTAAACGAACTTATAATTACCATCGAGTGATGTGTATATTAATGTAAAATTAATGAAAAATTGATAATTTTTATTTTGCAATATCACGCTTAGAATTCATTGATATTAAATGCAATGCATGCGTATATGAACTGAATAACATTCAGTATGTACACAAATATAGTAGAGACTACTAGTACTATTTGTGTCAATTAAACTAAAGCTTGATTTGAAATATTACTAGAACATGTTCTTACAAAATATTTGCGGATATATAAAGAAATAATAATTCCAATTCGCTTATTATAGATATTACTACTAATGACTCATAATTAATTAATTAAAAGATATGCAAAAGCCTTTGATTCCGTTCCCCTTCGAAAATTACGGATCACTTTAGAACAAGGGGGCGTCACAACAAAGTGTACATATATAAAAAAGCAATTAAAGCACTATACAGGGAAAACATAGATGTAAAGATCGGGAATCAAATTTCTCTGCTATTCTCCCCGTCAAAACGATTCAAGTAGGGCTGTTGTCTTTCCCCCACCCTTTTTGAAATTTACCTTCCAGCAGCATTGCAAAATTGGGTTAGGAAATTCAGTCCGATCGGTGTATAATTAGGGGAGAATCCAAATTATTCGATTCCCTTTGCCAACGATCAATTAGTTATAGCAGACCAATAAAGTGTATGGTATACACATTAAATAAACTCATAGTAGAACATAATGAATGGGGCTTGGAGATAAACACAGAAAGGACACAATATATAGTTCTTTCCTTTTTCCACAGTAAATTGTAAATTTTTGTTATAGCTGTTAAATGGTTGAGTTACCATTTCAATTACCGTTTAAAAACCTTTAAAAGTTTTTAAAAGGTTGACGATAAACTAACAGCATATTGATTTGATGTTTTAAATTTGATGAATTTTAACATGTTTAGTGCCGTTGTTTGCTAAATTTTAACTCTCAATCACACTCCTGATGAAGTAGCAAATCCGTTATGAAATATAGAGTGGAAAAAAGGAGTTTTATTTTTACTTGACAGACCGCTCACCCGTTAAGTAATTTTTACTATACAGTACGGTCGATAATACTTAATAGTCTATATATATATATATATATATATATATATATATATATATATATATATAATATTTTCGTGACCTTGGTATTATATGGTAAACTTAATAAGTCGGCGATTAAAGGTCTGGTTTATTACTTCAAAGTATATATATTCAAAAAAACCCTACATGTTTCGGCAATTATGCCTTTATCAAGGATATAAAATATAGATGACAGAATATAAAATTTATATTCTGTCATCTATATTTTATATCCTTGATAAAGGCATAATTGCCGAAACATGTAGGGTTTTTTTGAATATATATACTTTGAAGTAATAAACCAGACCTTTAAACGCCGACTGATTAAGTTTACCATATATATATATATATATATATATATATATATATATAAATATAATATCTTCGTGACCTTGGTATGATAAGGTAAACTTAATAAGTCGGCGATTAAAGGTCTGGTTTACTTCAAAGCATATATATTTAAAACAACCCTACATGTTTCGGCAATACGCCTTTGTCAAGGGAATACAAAATATAAAATTTTATATTTTGTATTCCCTTGACAAAGGCGTATTGCCGAAACATGTAGGGTTGTTTTAAATATATATACTTTGAAGTAAACCAGACTTTTAATCGCCGACTTATTAAGTTTACCTTATACAAGGTGTGTATAAATTGGCGGACCCACTACACGTGGCGACATTCTTGGTCAAATTTTGAGTTAAAAGTCCTAATCCTAAAACGATGTATCAGGCTTCCTTTGTCTTCAGAATGAATTTGAAAGAAACATACATTTGGCAACATTGAATACGCATGTGCTAGTTATAATCTTCGGAACATTTTTACACGTCGTCATGTGAACCTTAGATTTTAAATTTAAAAAAGAAACAAACGAAATAAAATTGGTTTCTTAGATTACATATTTATTACGAAAATATTACAAAGTTTTAAAAATTTTTGATAATATTGACTAATTTTTGTACATCTTCTTGATAGAAATCAATGTAATTATTACCTACATAATTGTCCGAATTGAAATCCATCAGTTTATAGACATAGCTGCAATCTTTGTGGTATCGTTTGCACTATTCGCTCAAGTCTTTCTGGTGTGATTTCTAATACTGCGACGTCAATTTGGGCTCTAACTTCGTCAGCGTCTTGAGGAGCTGTAGCATAAACTTTACCTTTAATGAAACCCCAAACAAAAAAATCTAATGGATTGAGTTCGGGGGATCTCGCAGGCCACAAAAGGGGACCGCCACGACCAATCCATCTGTCTGGGAAGTGTTCAGTCAACCAGTCTCTTATATTACGAGCAAAGTGCGCAGGAGCTCCATCATGCATGTAAATCATATTACGGCGTACGTTCAGCGGTATCTCATCAATAACTTGTTCTAAAACATTTAAATATTCACCGGCATCTAGGCGATTTGGTAAGTAAATTGGTCCAACTACCCTGTGGTTTATTATACCCAGCCAAACGTTAACAGAAAACCTTCTTTGGTGACAGTATTCGCGAAATTCATGTGGATTTTCATCTGCCCAATGATGAAAATTATGAGTATTAAACACACCATCTCTGGTAAACATGCACTCATCACTCCAAAGAATACGTCTTAAAAAGTCACCTTCTTCCTGATTTCTATTTAAGATTGTATTGCAATAATTGATTCGAAATAAGTTATCATTTCCGTAGAGAGGCTGAACTTTAGAAACATGGTATGGATGAAGCAAGTTTTCTCGTAGAACCAAGTGAACAGTCTTATTACTGGGAATATTTAGTGTAGAAGCTAACTGACGGGTACTCGCAGAGGGATCTTCCTGTATTGTGGCTAGAACTTGCTCTTCTAGTTGCACGGCACGCCTTTGCCTTGGTCGACCTGCGTTCGCATTTCTTGGAATAAACGAACCTGTTTCACGAAGTCGTTTGTCCAGCCTTCCAAATACATTTTTACTTGGATGCCTCCGATTTGGAAAACGCACTCGATGTTCCTGCCCTGCCATGCTAGCATTTCCACGACAGAAACCGTATATCATGTACATATCGGCATATTCGTTGAACGTAAAATTCATAATAAACAAACAGAACAACTAATAAACACGAAAACCCGAAAAAACGCGAAAAATATAAGATTTATATTTTTTATATCCTTGACAAAGGCATCATTTCCGAAACATGTAGGATTATTTTAAATATATACACTTTGAAGTAATAACCAGACCTTTAATCGCCGACTAATTAAGTTTACCTTATCATACCCACGAAAATACTATATTTATATATATATATATATATATATATATATATATATATATATATATATATATATATATGTATATGTTATAATAAATGTTTCCAATTTATTCCGATAAATTTATACATATTATTTTTAAAGTATTATAAATTTAGGTTTCATTTTATGAAATTTAGAGACTGGAAGAGAACCAATTATTATTCAATCTATTGAAATATTTGGAAAAGATAAAATTTATTTTATGTAACGCATTTTCAGTTTTATTATATTATGCATTTTATTATTGATATATATTTGTGTATCTGCTAAAATAAATAGGTATTTGTTTACATTACAAAACAAATATTTAATATATTAAAGTTTCTAAAAACAAAATTTAAAATTGAGTTCAATAGATGAATTAACAAGAGTTGAACATTCAAACTATGTATTATATTAAAAACAAATAATATTTTTCTCTAATAAATATTTGGTTCATAGTTCATATGAAATGTAATATATCGGAAACATATTTTAAATGCAATTATAAAATTGCATGTTAGTTTGTGCAGTTGTGATGAAGAAAATTGGAATTCAATTTTTTGTTTATTGATTGATTTTGCATTTAAATTTGTTGAATGTTTCAGTTTTTAATTATTGGAAAAAAAATTTTTAAAAAGAAGTAGGTATACAATTATAACTTTAGTATATTTCTAACAGAAAATGTATTAATATACAAATATTAATACATATTTTGTTAGAAATATACTGAAGTTATGATTCCATTTCCTAAATGGTATAACTAAATTAGTTCATGTACAATTTAATTTATAACCCTATCTAGGTACTACAGGACCTACTGAATTCATAACTTATGTATGCCTTAATCAAATGAACTACGAATAAAACAAATTAATATCTTACATAATTAATTAAGAAATTTAATTCGATACAATTAATCTTAGAATGCGTGCGACTTGAATTTTGAATATTATCTTCACTACTAAATATATTAAATATTTAATTATTCATTATTTGAATTATTTAGAAAAACTTCCTTCACCAACTCCTATAGTGGAAAAGTGGAAAAGGATGACTCATCAGCCCATAATATTTTAGTAAAATAATCGGCATTTTTGTTAAATCTTTGAATTTAACTATATCAAGTGGTACATCATTTGAATCGTCGAAAGAAGGCCTTTTTTATAAAGTCATGGCCGACTATGATTTCCATTAGAAAAAAACAAGTTTGTGTGTCATAACTAAAGACGGCAGACTATGTGCCCACACTCTTAAATTTAATAAATAATACACATAAGGTGTATTAGATAAAAATGTAGATTTTACAAAATTAGGGCAACTTTTTACCAATACTGAAGATCCATTGTACAGATACAAAGAGCGCTTTAACTATGCAAATATAACATCTCTCAACGTCGAACAATCCTTCTCAGTATATAAACATACATATATTAAATTTATTATATTATATTAAATTTGACAGTGTGGGCACATAGTCTGCCGTCTTTAGTCATAACTTAAAAATTATGGCTTAAATGAAAAATTCGGTTATACAGTATTATTAAGCATATAATTACTTATAAATTTCTATTATCAGGATAAAATAAAACAAATTTTAATGAATTACACTTTTTAATTGACACTGCAACGATCGTTTCGCTCCAACCTGAGCTTCATCAGACATATAACTAACTTATTTACAAATTTTTTAACACAAGTATACGGTAACAAACACATGTTTTATTTTAAATATTTGAAGGAATGGGTCTTTTTATTACTAAAAATTACTAAAATATAAATTTCTCCTTTACTTATTTTTTCTAAAGTCAATAATAACAGAGATATCGGCGCCGGACAAAATAACAAAAAAAATCGTTTTTCCGATGTATCTAGTTAGCCATGCATTTTTTCCAAAAAAAACAAAAAGCTTATTAAATTGAGCTCGTAAAACTGTAATTCTTTCCCCATTTAATAGTCTCTCTATCTCCGCTAGTTTCCGAGATCCCCATGCTAGACATCGGAAAAAACTCACCCTGTATATAACCATTCAGCCTGCGTATGTTTGCTTTCGCAAAACTCGAAAAGTAGTCGGTCAATTGACTTGAAATTTTGACACAACGTGTTTTTATAGTAAAATGAATTTTTTTTCGAACGGCGCGACAAAAATATTTCCGCACTGGTGAAATCTACAGAACGCTTCGACATAAGTAGCGTAAAAATTTCTCAAATGCTTGTTTTGGTGGTACTTTTTTATTACAAGTTGACGTTTGCTAATCATATACTCTATTTACGCTAACATATTGTTAAAAAGGAAAATAACTTTGATTTAATGTTGAATGAATTGTCTTATATGAATACTTAAAATAATGCGTATAGGTTAGTTGTAAATGTCAGGATGATGTTATTTAAAAAAAAATATGTCAGACAAATGTCAAATTTGAAAAGCTAGAATATTAATGATATTGATATTTGAAAAACAATTAACAAATAGCTGAGATTTTGAAAAAAAGGAGAAATTATTATTAATTGTCGACGAACAAAATCCTTCTAAACAGAATCGCAGGTTAAACAGTGACATACAAGTCCATGATGAACCAAACTGAAGTAATGAATTTTTCAAAATGGACATCTTTCGATATTCCTGGATTACCGTCACACATTCTGAAATTGAAAAGTGGAGCGCCTTTTATATTACTCTGAAACATCAATCAACCAAATTTATGCAATGGCACACGATTAGTAGTTTAAACAATTGATGAACAATCTAATTGAAGCAACAATTCTGATTGGACCTCACAAAGGTGAAGACATACTACTACCACGAATACCACTCATTACAATTGACATGGCGTTCTATTTCAAATGACTTGAATTTCCAAGCTAAAGCGCAAGGGCAATCTTTGCAAGTGTGCGGTTTGAATTTAGAAAACGATTGCTTCTTTGGTGGAAAATTATTCGCCGCATGCTCCAGAGTTAGTAAATCGTCTGATCTTTATGTTTTTGCAAACGGACAAACAAAGAATTTAGTCACTCCACTAGTTTTACAATAAAAAATATATTTTTTGTTAAAAACATATTTTTGCTTCCTTGCCTTTCATTCCACATAGCCACAGCAACGCAAGGTAGGATATTGAATTGAATTATGTGTTTTCTCGGTGAATATATGTACGCTACAATACAGAGAATTCCATTTTACAAAAATATTATCTTTTTGGTATTCCATTGCATCTGCACGCCACTTCGTTTTTGACGGCGTATCATGATAATTCAGTCATAGCCACACAACTATTATTTGAAACGTTTTTTCATATATAGAATAATAACCATGATAAAGAATGGTTAATTTATAGTGAACAATCTTGTGTATTAAAGGGAATAATAATTAAATATGTATAAATATATCTGTGTATCTGGTATCTGTGACGTTTTCTATAGGATACTGTATGCGGCCATTGATAAATATGTACCCAAGCTTAAACTAATTAGGAACAAACATTTTCCGCCGTGGTTTAATAGAGCTATTATTAAGGATATAAAGCGTAAAAATCATTATCACAAGATGTATAAAATATACGGAGCGAATTATTATAAGCATCGATTTTGTGATCTCCGCTCATCCATTAAAACCAGCATTAGACTTAGTTACTCCAGCTATATACATAGTACTGAGAATGGAATCAAATCTGATCCACGAAAACTCTGGTCATTCATTAATTTAAAAAAGGGACAGTCACGTATACCGGGCCACATGATCAGCAATGACCAAGTGATATCGAAGCCTTTGGATATTGTGCAGGAATTTGCCACCTTCTTTAGTTTAGTTTACGACGCAAGTGGTCCTCGGGATTCGAGTTTGCTACAGTTGCAGACTACCATTACCAGCATTGATACATTGCCATTGTCCAGTGTGTCTGATCGTGATGTTCGCAATGCCATCAGGAAACTGAAGGGTACAATGACAGGTCCAGATGCTATTCCTTCATTTTTCGTGAAGGATTGTGCTGAGTGTTTGTTAAAGCCGTTGACACTCATTTACAATTCAATCATTTGTCAGAGGGTATTCCCGGATGAGTGGAAAAGAGCGAGAGTGACACCTGTGCTTAAGTCTGGATTGCGTGCGGATATAAGAAATTATCGGCCCATTTCCTTGATCTCCAATTTTGCTAAGATTTTTGAGATGATACTGTACACTGAAATCTATAATCATGTAAAGCCATATATCTGTAATAATCAGCATGGATTTTTGAAGGGCCGATCAACTGCGACCAATTTAAGCAACTTTGCCCAGCTAGTATCTGAGGCCCTTGATGAGCGAAAACAGGTTGATGTCATTTTTACAGACTTTAGTAAGGCTTTTGATTGTGTACAACATCATATACTTCTGCGGAAGTTGGAGCGGTTTGGACTCCATACCGACTACCTGCTTTTACTCAGAAGTTATTTAACTGGGAGGCAGCAATACGTTGAATATGAGGGAATCAGGTCACGAACTTATCTTGCCCGGGGTAGAGTTGCACAGGGTTCGAATCTAGGTCCACTGTTGTTCATACTATTTATAAATGATGTGTGTGATAAATTTGATTCTACCTGTTTACTTTATGCTGACGATTTAAAAATTTATCGGATAATAAATACTTCTGCTGACTGTGATATCCTGCAGAGTGATTTGGATCAATTGTGTTCTTGGTGTCAAAGAAATTGTATAAATCTTAATGTTGGAAAATGTAAAGTAAGGACATTTTCTCGAAAAGCTGTCAATGTTGAATACAACTATGAAATTAACAGTGTAAATCTTCAGGGATATACGGAGGTTACAGATTTGGGAGTAGTATTTGATAGTAGATTAACCTTTAATAAACATATCTTTCATATTTATTCTCACTGCTGCGAATTGCTAGGTTTTATAATGCGATCTTGCAAAGACTTTGTAAATATTGACACCATTACTATTTTGTATAATTCCTTGGTTCGTAGCAGGCTTGAGTATTGTTGTGTAGTTTGGTCACCAGCGTACATACTTGAAATATGTTAACCTGCTTGAGTCACTACAGAAGAGATTTTTAAAATATTTGTATTTCAAAAGGCATGGTGTATATTCTGCCTTATCATATGATAATTTGCTGGAACAATTTGGCTTTAATGGTTTATCTAATAATAGAAAAATTATTGCGTTACTACATTTGTATAAGTTGGTTCATAATATTATAGATGATCCGGTGTTTTTGTCACGGCTTCGGTTTTATATTCCTCGTTTCAACACTAGAAACTCAATTACTTTCTTAAACAGACAGGCTGCAACTAATTCATATAAAAACTCCCCACTTTATAGATTTTTATGTGCCATTTATATAATTCATGTAATTATAATTTAGATGTATTTGGCGATAATTACTGCAGGTATTTGGTTTCTGTGAAAGAATGTATTTCTTTTACTTCTTAGATTTAATTTAGTTTAGGATAATTTTTCTATTGATACGCACGTTATGTTTAATGCTTATATAATGTATTTATATTTATAACCCCATAATTGGATGTATTCTGTTGGG
The DNA here is from genome assembly GCA_935421215.2 of Melolontha melolontha. Lineage (NCBI taxonomy): Eukaryota > Metazoa > Arthropoda > Insecta > Coleoptera > Scarabaeidae > Melolontha > Melolontha melolontha. Next base: position 10,166,407 of record OW285242.1, on the reverse strand, counting down.
TTAATAAACGGTTTATTATTATTATTATTATTATTATTATAAATGTAAAACAAAAGATTTTACAGGACGAATTTCGTAATTTTATAACCACACCTTGTAATAAACTCATAAATCACAATATTTAGATAAAATCAATTTCAATTATATTTACTTTGATTCTAATTGAATTTTTTGGGGTTTCAAAACATGAATAATTTAGTTTTCTTTAACTCCCGAATATGTTATAATAAATACGCCTACGTACAATTAAAAAGTACATACATATAGCATAATATTGTTTTTTTAAAGACAAAACTCATAAAAACAAAGACAAACGACGAACTCGATTAATTTTGCAAGTGCTAACGATAACAGAATCATCCACATTATAAGAGTTATACGTATTTCTTTTTGTATTCATTGTAGAATTAGTGCTTCGCAGAAGTGTGTCATTGTCGTCCTTTTATAGGCAAGCGACACTAAAATTGAGGTCACACAGGAACGGGTGAATTGAGCAAGCTCCACTGTGAGAGCGCTGCAATAAACTGAATATCATTAAAGCCGCTGCTTTGCTGACGCTGCCCGACTGCTGCAGTATGCACTCCAAAGACTTTCTAAAAATGTATTCATCTGGCAGTTTCTACTGCAGACGTAATATTCGCTTGGAAAAAATACTTTTAGTGGAATCAAATCTGTATCGTGCAAAATAACTTTATTATTGAATGTATACACAATATTTACTTGATAAAAGTTATAAAAACATTTACTTGATTAATTCCACTGTTTTATTTTGTTTTTTCTAACGATATTGTTCTGTATTTCTACTATTTTCAAATACGCAAAATGAAGGGGTACAACTTTGTAATGTGTAATGTTTAAATGTATGTATTTGTGTATGTTTTAGATAAATCTGGAGTATACAAAATAAATTGCGAAGATCGTGATATATACGAGGATGATTCGTACAGTAAGTCCCGTTTAGCTATTAAAGAAAACACCAATAAACGAAGAGGTTTTTATTATACCGATAGCTTCGAGTAGTAGGAAATTTAAAGCGGTTACGGGGCAAAGTAGCTGCAGTAGACGTTTAGCGGTGACAGTGACTGTCACGCTAAACGTCTACTGTCAGCAGAGATGCCAGACGATTATAGTCAAAAATCCCTAGTTGTCCCCCTCAATAATTCCCTAGAATTCCCTAAATATATTTCTACGAATTTATAAAAAAAAAAAAACATTCAAGCAACGAAAGTATATTGAAATAGTAGAGTTATTAAATATGTACATTCATTTTTAAAATAATGAGTATTACATACAGCAAAAATAACTAACTACAATATACATTTTTATTCACTTATACAATTGCTTTCATTGCGACAATTCTAAATGGTCATCATTAACGTTAAATGATTTACAATTTCCAGTATTGGAAAATCTAATAACTGAAATAGCATTTAGTGCCTCATTTCCTAATTTATGCCTCTTTTTGGATTTAACGTCCGTGACAACTAAAAATACTCTCCCGGTGTCTGCATTGGTATGCGGTAAAGACATCCATAGATTAGCTAGATGTGCAGTGTTTAAAAATTCATATTGTTCTTGAAAATTTTTACTGTATTTTACCAATATTCCTCCTATGTTTGGCGGTTGCTGCATGATTTTCTAAATCTGATTTTCCTCTATTGAATTGAACGTTACATGCAGAGGAACTTGTCTTTAGGATGTTCCAGTAGCCAACACCTGAAACGAAGATCTCCAAACCATTCCATTTTGAATTTTCTGGGCGTATACATGTTATCTAGGTGTTCCCCGTAGAATTTTTTTTTTTAATTACATGTGGATTTTCACTACTCCAAATTCTTGTATTTTGTGAATTTAGGTATCCCGTTTTATAAAACCATGCTTCATCAGTAAAGATGATTCTTTGCGAAAGTTCTCCATTATTGTTCATATTTACAAACCAATTACAAAACTGTAGTCTACGTGGGTAATCAATTTTTAATAATTCTTGTACTGCTGTGACACGGTATGGATAAAGTTGCATATCTTTTTTTAATAACTTGGGAGTTGTACCAACAGAAAGGTTCATTTGTTGACTCAAATGTCGAACAGATGTTTGTGGTTCATTTATTTAAACCGGAATTGACCCTCGATTATTTTATGCACTAACTGATATTTGTGATTGACATTATCAAATGTCATTTGGATTTACGTTTACGGAACAACAAACACATTAATATATTTGAGTCTTATTCTTTCAAAATTTCAAAGTAACCTAGATTGACTTTCAAATGAGCACTTGAGCACATCCAGTTGAAAGAGGTTCAAGTTTAAAAAATTATCAGAGTGTTAGTTTTGTTTTAAAATCTAATTTTCAAGTGTTTAGTAGTTAGTTACTAGTTACAATTTTGTGCAAATTAATTAATAAGACTACCAACGCTTAACTCTAGCTTATCTCCTGATGAAGTCATTAATAAATGACGAAATATTGAGAATTAACATTTGAGTTTTAATGTAAGCAGACCGATAACCCAAATATTATTGAATTTATATTCGTACGGTCAAGAAATTTTCTATAATTACATATATATATATATATATATGTATATATTCGTTGTCTGAATTTCTGGAACTGACCCGCGTTGAGAAGTCCGTGAACGGACTAGTTTCTACTCGAGCTTTTGGCAGACTCGCTGCTGCCATCTTCAGGAGGTAGTTCTCGGAGCCCTACTTGATGTGGAATGATTTAACATCAAATAGCGCTCCGATATAATTTTTGAAACATGATGTAATAGATATTTCCATATCCTTTTCTTATTTTTTTATATTTATTGGAAGTATCCTGTAAATTACTTTAATAGTAGTTATCATTAGAGCAGACCAATTTCCGTGCGCGCCATGTGCGCCGATGTGAGGATGATTGTATTGCATCAGAACTAATAAAAAGCATTCAGTGTGTGTTTGGTACTTGCTTAGACTGCATGTAAGTGTAAGCATACGTAATAAAATGTCGTCGACACATAAATCGAGAAAACGACCGTTGTCAGACGAAGTGAATAAGTTTATTATGGATTTCCCGGACTTAATACACGATGGCTCAAAAATTAAATGTTTAGTATGCCATACCTATCTAATGTGTTGGTCAAAAACACATTGTAAAGAACACGTAAGCAGCTCGAAGCACAATAATAACAAAATTAAGCGACAACAGTTTATACATGAACTATGTGTAACTATGATTGTGTGTACACTGCCGTTTACCTTGTTAAGTAATGATTCATTTATTTCATTTTGGAATAAATACGCGAATAAAACATTACCGAGCACTACAACGTTACGAAGGAGATTACCATCGGTGCGTAAACATACAAGGCTGCTATAATATGTACTATTCTTATTTTTCTTGTGTTTATGCATATTACTTTAATAGCAGAAAACCAAATGTATATTTAATTATTTCTGATAGAATAAATGTCTCTACTTCTATACTTATATCGGTAACAAGCTCATGTTGCGTCCCTATTCCATCGCATATTCTAATATATTACGAATTACACTCCCATACCGGCGCTTATGGCGCGCATGGAAATTGGTCTGCTCTAGTTATCATGATAAAAGAGATCTTGTATATAAGTTTTAATTTTAAAAAATATGTAAGGGACATACACACTTGTTTCTTATTTTCTCAAAAAAATATTTATTTATTAGTCTACACTCTTATTAAGCAATTTTAATAGAATTTAGAGAGTGTATTTTTAATACCGATTTAATTAACGTAAATACTTATGCATCAACAAAATAATATTCATTGTCTAAAAATAAATAATATTTTTATTATATTTTAATTATATTTTAATTGAAACTATGTAGCAACTTCCAAAGATTGATAATATTTAATTTTATTAAACAGATTTTTCGAAATATGTAAATAATTGTCATGCAATAAGACATTTTAAGAGCCTTAATATTAAAATGTATTGAATAAAATTGAATTAATTTATTTTAAAATAGAGTTAATTCTAACGTTCTAACGTCATGAACTTTTAAAGCAGTTTTTTAATGCATAAATCATGGCAATTTTATTTTAATTCTATTTAATTAAATAATGGAATATATTTTTGCAAATTATTTTCTGGAATAGATGTGTTAAAAAAAGACTTACAAAATTTCAAATTTTCCGAGTACTAGAGAGCAATAAATTAAATCACATAACGTTAACACTATCACATGTACACTCTAACTACTAAATAGTTTTATAATATGATTTAGTTTTATTGAAGTTTATCATATCACTAGTTATAGTATAAGTCTGATTCATTTTATCAGTAAAATATAATATTTTTTCCATTTCGACTGCCAGTATAGGTTTATGTAAATTATAGATAGTATTTGTACATAGATATATTACAGTGTAATTAAGAAAAGAAGGAGGTATAAATTTTTTAAAAATCTATCTACGGTACCTACAAAAAAAAAATTAGTGTATTAGATTATATCGGGATTTACTATTGCAATGAATTTATTCTACAAACAATTAATATAAAAAGAAAATTGAAAAATAAATCACATGATAACTTATACCAAATGAAACAGATATGCATCACATATATCTGTATCTGTACACATAGCCATACATCTCGTATTTTCCAACATTTACTTGTGACAAAGACATGTATTTATGTCACAACAATAAACTTCGTCAGTTTGGCTATTGAAGTAAAATTTAATGGAACGCCTTATAGGTACAGCAAATTCTGTCCTATCAGGTGGCACCAGATAAATCTGGTGACATCTGACGGACAAAAGAGACTATGTCGAAAATAGCGAATATCTGTTTCATGATAACTTAGTTTAATAATATCTTCTTTGATTAATTGAATTGATTCGGCTTTTGCTTAATGAAGATCCATGAATTAAACATGTTTAGTACTGTTACGGTTGTATCCAACTCGTGAAGGACCATCTATAAATCGTTTCTTGACCCCACCGCTCACGGGGCCGAAACTTACGTATAAGCTGGTTATTTATTTATTTTTTATTTTACTTGGTAGCAGTCGTATTGAAACTTGGTGTGTTTTCTGAATATTTTATTTATTTAACCAAAAGGCACTTCTTAACTTTTTATTCTATTTTGTTTTCTGCTAACTTTTGTAATTGTTAGTAAGATATGTATCTTTAAGTACCTACTACTTTCTTGTTCAGGTTTACTACGTAGGACAGGTATGACCCTCGTCGTTCCAAGCATATTGTTACGAGACTAGAAATCTGTCGAACCAACTAGATTACTCGAAGATTCGTGAAACACGTCGGTATTATCCCCGAACAATGTGGTATGTTCTCGATGTTAGGTAGCTAGTATAAATACAACGCATCGCCCGCTATCGGGCAGTTAAGTTTTAACTACGGACAAGCGAACGTTACATTGTTTGAATTGTAATCTGTGAAGTATAAATATTTCGTCGTTCGAACTTGGCATCTACCTACGTAACAATATAATATCAATTTTGATATGGATAAACCAGGCCCCAGTAAAAAACGTAGTCGTAAGATTGAAGATGAAAATCGACAGTTTCAAGATATTTGGAGCGAAAAATACTTTCTTATTTCATCGCATAACAAAAATGTCTGTTTAATATGCAAGAGTAATGTTTCTATTCCGAAGGAATATAATGTGAAAAGGCATTATGAAACCCAGCATCATACTTTTACCAAATTAACCGGTGAAAATCGAACGCAAAAAATTTCCACTTTACAAAGGGAACTAATAGGCCAGCAAGCTATGTTTACAAAACCAATTCAAGATGATGAAACAGCTACTGAAGTTAGCTTTGAAATATCTCGAATAATAGCGAAAACTTGTCGTCCCTTTTAAAGATGGTGAGTTTGTTAAGCAGTGTTTAGATATCGCCGCAAAAAAAAATGTGTCCGAAAGATGCAAAGAGGTTTGAGAAAAACTAAATCGGATGACTGTTCAAAGAAGACTTACCACATTAGCAGCTAATATAGAAGAGCAATTAGCTACGAAATCGAAAAGTTTTGAGTATTTTTGTATAGCACTCGACGAATCTACAGATATAAGTTCCACTGCTCAATTCTTAACATTTTGACGAGGTGTAACGCAAAATTTTGAAGTGAGTGAAGAACTGATTGATATGAGTTCTTTGACAAGTCAAACCAAGGGGAGTGACATGCTCAAAGCTCTTCTCGAAAAATGTTCTATAATGGATTTGAATTTAACGAAATTATCTGGAATTACCACTGACGGAGCACCTTCAATGGTTGGAAGTAAATCTGGGACAATAACTATGTTAAAGGAGTATTTACAAACTAAAAACATAGATACCAAGGAATTAATGAAGTTTCATTGCATTATACATCAAGAGGCCCTCTGTTAAAAATTATTGGGATTTGAAAATGTTATGAAAGTTGTAGTACCTACTGTAAACTTTATAAATTCACGAGGTCTCAATCACCGACAATTCACACAATTTATCGAGGATATTGAAAGCGAATATGGTGATCTCCTGTTTTACACTGAAGTAAGGTGGCTAAGTCGTGGGTTATCACTAGAGCGGTTTCTTAACTTGATTGAAGAAATCAAAATATTTCTGGCGGAAAAGAAAAAGGACGTCTCCGAACTCGACAACGCTGATTGGCTGTGTGACTTAGCGTTTTTTGTAGACATCACAAATAACTTGAATATCTTAAATACGCGACTCCAAGGCAAAGATCAATTGATTTCGCGGTTATACTCTCATGTTTCGTCCTTTCAATGCAAATTGAGTCTTTTCAGGACACAAATCAATTCAGCCAATTACAGCCATTTTCCGAACTACAAAAAAATTATGTAGAAATTCAATAAAACTGATGTCAATTTCGCTTATGTTGAGAAAATTGATATTTTAATACAAGCTTTCCATGATTGGTTTCTAACTTCAAAAAAGTTAAACCTCTATTAGACATTCTCAGCAATCCTTTCAACATTTCACCCGAAAATGCACCGGAATCAATACAGCTGGAATTGATAGACATGCAAAATGATGATAATTTACGAAACAAGTTTAACGAAGGTAATTTACTCAACTTTTACCGTTGCGTTGACAAAACCGCTTATAAAGAGTTGCGACTAAATGCATTGAAATGCGCAAGATTATTTGGATAGACGTATATTTTTGAGCAAACGTTTTCAGTGATGAAACTTAACAAAACAAAAAATCGAAACCGTCTGGCAAATAAAAATCTGGAAGCAATTTTACGTGTGGCGACAAGTAATGTGGAGCCAAACATAAACAAAATTGTTAGTCATGCATCAAAATAATAAAACATGAAATATTACATTGTAATGATTAGATTACTTTACGATTACATAATTACAACAAACATTTTTGAATGTTCTTTTATTTTTATCATTTGTAGTAATTCATACTATTTAAAAATAAAAATATTTTTGTTAATAAGTATTCCTTGTAGTGGCCCATCCTTGGCTTATAATTTTCCCGAGTGGCCCCTGTTCCCTATAAGTCTGTGCATCCCTAATTTACAGCAACGAATAGAATAAGAATATGTCACAAAAATTTATGCGGTATCTTCATTATTTTGACGATTTAAAAGATCACATTGAAGAAATCAATAATATACCAGAAATTCTTTAAAATGTCTTAGTTTACTTAAAAGAGAATTACTTTCTGCAGAGATGTGAATGGTGGCCATATAACACGACCTATTTAATATTATTTTTCCGTTTTGTCTTATTTTATCGTTCTATATTTTTTTTATTGTTTAATAATGAATCATATTTAACTTTAAAAATGTTTATTATTTATTTTATTATGAGAAATATTACATCTGCTGATATTACAATTAAATTAAAAAATATATTTTCAAAATTGATTATTTAGTTTGAACGATCATTAAATTAGACAAAGTGACAGGTAGAATTAAATTAAGACACAACTGATTTTATCAATGGCATACTCTAAAAAACTTTTATTGACTCATACATTATAATAAACCATAATTATTGTTATTAAGCTACCATCTACTTAATTTCTAACTTATAAAAAAATCGAATGGTCAAGTAGATGTTACCCTACTATAAGATTGTTCAGAAATTAAAACTGCTAATAATATTAACATGTGATTTCCCTAATAATGTTATCGTTTATATTTAAATAACCAAAATTATTATCGTGAAGTACTAGCTTTTTTGCGGAAATCAATTGAATACTGATACAAATATCGTACTTTGCTGGAGCTAATTACTTGCTAAATTAAAAAAATAAATCTAATTTATTTTTTCTAGACTGATGAAAGTTTGATCAATGAAGATATGGTGAACGTTAATGTGACGATAATATTATTTAGATGTTCGTTATAGATGCGATAAGATTACCTATCGCTAACCCATTGTTTTACATTTTGATGAATAGTTATAGGTTTAATCTAAATTGTCTAAATAGACAATGTATATATATTTGAACAGTACCAAATTAATTTATCTACAATACTTTTGAAAATTACAAGAAAAAATAGAGGAAATATTTTAGATTAGATACTTTTTTTGGAGACAAAATAACATATGATCAAAAAGTCTTTGGATCGCGATAGCCATGAAGTGTAAAAACCATCTATAGAATTACTTACTTCTGTAGTTTGAAGTACACATAAGTAGAGAACGGACACGCTTACCACCCAGTGCAGTACTGGCGAAAGGCTGTATTTCTAAAATATTTAATTTTATTTATATAATTGGAAAACGAACGGGTGATGATCTATAAAATTACGAAATACATATTTATTTGTTGAAAAGTTGTATTGATAAAGTTTTTAATTTTATTTATATAATTGGAAAACATACGGATGGTGATCTATCTATCTAAAATTACGAAATACATATTTATTAATTAATTTTATTTATATAATTGGGAAACAAACGGGTGGTGATCTATAAAATTACGAAATACATATGTATTTGTTGAAAAGTTGCATTTTTAAAGTTTTTAATTTTATTTCTATAATTGGAACATTTCTATTTGTTCATTTTGTCGTTCAAGTTGAGTAAAGTAGTATTAATATTGACTAGCAATAGTTTCTCAAGGTTTTCTTCTGTCAATTTTGTTCTCTTTGAATTAAGTACATCCTTATAAATAGAAAACGTCCTTTCTACATCGCAACTGGTTATAGGTGCACACTGGAAATATTCTTTTATTTTTTCATATTTAGCCGTTAGATTTTGTTGAATTGTCTCTATACATAATTGCTGCAATGTAATTAAATCTGGATTTCTATTAAGAATTGCTTCAAACTTTTGCCGAAGGCCACATCCGAAGTCACTTGGAATACTTTTCAAATTATTAACAGCCACATCTAATGTGGTTAATCCGTAATTTAATTTGAGATTTCGATTTTCAAAATAAGTGATTAGTTTTGGCAATTTTCCAAAGTGTTCGTGAAGAAACTACAACTGATTTTTTAAATATGGGATTTGTGTGAGCTCCTTGCACTCACCAATACTTCTAGCATCCTGCTTTAGCAGTGTTACGAAATGTTTTAGACTATCGAAATTCTCAGCATAATAACTAGTAGCTTCCAGCCATGTTCCCCATCTAGTTATTACTGGAGTGGGAGGCAGTGACAGAGATGGAAATTTTTCCCTGAAAAGAGCTACTCTCAATGGTGCTTTTCTGAAATCTTTTTTAAAAGCTGATACAAGTCTATCAACTTCCGGAAAAGTGTCTCTGATATATTCACAGATTCTATGGAGAGCATGTGCTACACAAGTAATATGCAGCATATTAGGATATGTTTTCTTCAATAGTCTGCCTGTTTTTTACATATACGCAGCACTATCACTGACAAATAAAAGTATTTTTTCTTTGTACGTGGCGTCCGAATGAAGCATTTTTTGCATATTCTCCTTAATGGTTTCAGCAACTGTTTCCGCATCAACTCTATTTATAACACTTGTTGCTATTACATATGAGTTATAGGGAATAGTTGGATGTAGTACACCAGCTACAACATTTACCACACAGCGTCCTAACATATCCACCGTTTCGTCGGCGCTTATCCATATGTATCGATTTAAAAGATGGCTTCTAATGCGTTCTACTGTTCTCGTATAGCACCTAAGAACATAATATTTGCGTAAAGTTGATTCATCAGGAACATTTCGCCCAGTATATTTTTGAAGAAATATTTTTAAAGTTTGCTAAGTTTATTTAATGGAATATTAGCCGCCATAAAAGTTTTACAGAGTTCAGATGTGTTTGCGATCCTAAGTGACGAATTTTTGACGATATTTTACGGATTTTGTAATAAATTTCGGAATCACTGACAATGGACATACAATCAGTATGACCGTCAATCCAACTCGCCATTGTTTTACAATGCCGTTCTCGACATTCTTCCATATCATGTCTGAAAAAGTAACTTAAACAATGCTCTAGATCTAAATAAATGAAAACTAAAAATGTGTGCGTAAGTTATTGAAACTGAACGAAATTCAATGCACACTCTTACGTTGAAATAATTGGTAGAAATAGATTCAATCAAACGATATTAAACAGGATCTATTACAAAAATTACGATGTAATTAACAGTTAAAACTATGAAAACAAGAAACTTACTCACAGCACTTTATTTATCTTACGAAATATAAACTAATAAATAAAATACATTATAAAAACCCCGCTTCTAACTGCGCTCATGAGAACACTTTAAAAAACACTATATTCTCCGAATACAATAGCCGGCTTGTCCATTGTTATCGCGGCGAGACCAGGTGTCCGAGTAAGTCAAACAAATACTTCATTGAATTACGCCGGGATGTACTGAGCGACGTTATACACAACTCCAATTGCCGATTGCGTTTTATGGAAATTGCGTCCGTTCTCTACACATAAGTCACAAATAAAATAGATTTTAGGTTATGACTTAAAAGTTGTCAAGTCGATGTCAAAACTAATTGAAATAAATAATTTCATAGATATCTCGTAAATTTCAATTTCAATAGCGATCCAAAGACTTTTTGATCATAAGATAGAAACAGAATATTTATTCACAAATAATAAACATCCTTAAAATTTTACCATTCTTTGATGACCAAAAACATTGAAATTTATTTAGAAATCTTTTTGAAAATATATTGCAAAGAAGTTTAAAAATCTAATAATTTGTTATAATCACTGATTTTTCCATATTTATTAAAAATAATGCCGTTTACGCATTTAGAAAAGTGTGATATGCTAGAGGCATATCTGATTTGTAGAAAAAATGCGAGAATGCGCTTCGTTACTGTCAAAACACATATATGAATCGTCAATCACCAAATCAGTTTTATTTTCTAAGATTCTATAGAAAATTTCCAAGTAATCAAAAAACATTTAAGATACGAAGAAGGAAAAATAATTTTTTAATAGACGAAGAAACGGAAGTAAATGTGTTAGCTTATTTTGAAACCAATTCAGAAAAATTCATTCGAAGTTATACCAGAGAATTAGATTTGAAAAAGAGTAGGTACAATGCACGGTATTTTAATCAAGTATAAGTTGCGTCCGTATAAACACCACAAAGACTTTACCACCCGGCGATGCAGACAGATGAGTAGTTTTCTGTTATTGGTTAAGAAATTTTTATATCGAACGTCCAGATAATTTAAATTACATTCTATGGTCTGACGAATCTAACTTTTCTAACAGCATTATTGGAGGGGCGAAAATCCTCTGAGAGTTGATTCGCATAATCCTCAGTGTGTCGTGCAGATTAATGGGCAACATAATTGTTGGTCCACTTTTCTATCACTTTAACTGGAAACCGCTATGTATAGTTATTAGCAGCAATTACGGATGGTCTCTGAGATGATATGCCAGTGCTTAATAGGCTCCGCATTTATTTTCAACAGGGTAAGGCACCTCCTCATAATTATGTTAACACTTCCAATTTGTTAAATGACAAATTGATAAGAACCAACGCACCCATTCGCTGACCTGCACGTTCTCCTGACTTGACACCTCTAGATTTTCATCTTTGGGGGTTTTGTAAAGGATGAGGTATACAAGCGGCGATAACTGAATGTAATGGAACTCGAAACTAGTATTAGACAAACGACAAATAATATTTCTAGTCGAAAAAAGTCGAGAAAAGCTACTGAAAGTGATATCGTGGGAGCCGAAAATGCATTAAACAGCAAAGCAATGTCTTTGAAGATTTATTAAGTTAGGCAAAATGTTGCATAGGTAATACAAAATGACACTTATTTGATGATTGTTTATGTTATTTTTTTTTTACCGTGAACGTTATATTTTGTTATCATTTTCCATGACCGACACAGAATTAAATGTTAACATATTTGTTAAGCTTTAAACGCTTCCCATTTGTTTATCTTTTAGTTAACGATAGTTATGTATTTAATATATTTTTTCAAGATATTATGCTCATTCAAAATATGTACAAATATACGGGCTTGTTCCATAGCGCACCGATAATTTTGGACACAAATGTAAACATTACTGTCTACAAATTACAACACAAGTCATACGAAATTTTTAACTGACATCTTAATCATTAACATAGTTACCTTATAATATATTTCTAATTAGCTTGAACCAAGGTATATCGTGGCTTAGTTGGTAAAGCGACGGTCCGGCAAACAGTAGACTTGGGTTCAAGTCGTGGACAAAATTTTGCAATTAAAAATTTCGTATGCCTTGCGTTGTAGACAGGAATGTTTACATTCACATTTACTTTGCAATTACATACTAATTTGATAATATTTGTAAATATTTCATATAAAAGCCGAAAAATTCCAAGAATATACCAATTGATATATTAAATGAACGGCTAAGAAATTATATATATATATATATATATATATATATATATATATATATATATATATATATATATGTATATATATATTACCTGTCGAATATGGGAACGCTAATGTAAAATCTAAAAGAATTGAATTACACACAAGAAACAATATTGTATTTATTACATGTCATGTGTGTATATTTTCAAAAAGATTTCTATACAAATTTCAATGTTTTTGGACGTCAAAGAAATGGTAAAATTTTAAAGATATAGATTTTTAAATAAATAATCTATTTCTACTCATTTTATTTACAAAAAAAGTATCTATTCTAAAACATTTCCTCTATTTTTTCTTCTAATTTTCAAATTTAGTATTGTTCAAATATAAATACATTGTCTATTTAGACAATTTAGATTAAGCCAAAAACTATTCATCAAAATGTAAAACAATGGGTTAGTGATTTTCACATGAATTTTCTTTTAAAATTCTATTAGATATGTAATAGTATATCACAAATAATTTTATTAAATGCTTTGTTTTATTTAAAAAATGAATGTACATATATTAGATTATGCTATTAAATGCATATATAGCGTGTAATTGAAATAAAGGAATAATGTATGATAAATGGAAAGTTATAATTATATAGAACATAGATCTAAAATATGTCAATGTATATTACGTGACGCTTATGAAATCAAATTTTTTTAAATATTTTTCTCATTTTTTGTCTCTCTAACGGAAGGGAATTTTGGGAAAACATTTTGGATTTATATTCTATATAATTACATCTTTCTATTTTTCATACATTGTCTTTTTATTTCAAGGACACTCAGTATATTACCTGTCGAATACGGGGACGTTACTGTAAGATCTAAATTAATTGAGTTACACACGGGAAATAATATTTTTCTACCTCATGTTTATACAAGTGTCCTGTATCGTTATGTTCAAATTTTAGGAGTGTAAAGTAGACTTCATTATTTCAAGTAACAAAAACGCAAAACTTGTATATCCATTTTTATTTGTTTCAAAGTTACAGATCTATGAATGTGATTGTCAGATCATGAAAAAAAATGTAATCCTAAAGTCAATAAAAACTGATTTTATTTAAGAAAGTTATACGATTCAATAACAGGCCTGTGATTGTTAACGTCGCATAACAAAATGTTATCCTAAAATAAATACTTATCCGAATTTCATAGTTGTTTTGTCGGATTTGTTCGGCAACCAGGTGAATACGATACAACAACTCTTCTCTTGTGTTCGAAACTTGCGCGTAGACTAAATTTTTCATGTACCCCCATAAATAAAAGTCAAGGGGATTAAGATGGGGTGATCTAGGTGGCCATGCAAGAGAACCACCTCGACCAATCCATCTTGGATAATTGACGTCAACCCAATTTCGGACATCCATGTGAAACCACATGTCTCGTCGAACATTCAGTGGGGCATCTTCTAAAAGACCTGGCAGTTCGTCAATAAGAAATTGAAGGTAATTGTCCGCATTTAACCTCCCAGGAAGAACGACAGGACGTTGATTGGTCCTGTCAGCGATTAGGGCCGCCCAAACGTTAATAGAAAATTCATGTAGAAATTTAGATGGGTGTATAGCTTTAGGATTTTCTGATGACCACCTCTGCAGGTTTCTCAGATTTGTAACACCACTTCTCGTGAACGTAGATTCATCTGTCCAGAGGACTGTTCTGCAGAAATTAAAATGAATCCGTGATTGTCTTAATATCCAGGTAGAATAAACTAGACGAGCATAGTGGTCTGCCTCAGGCAAACCGTGTCCCCTGCGATAGTGATATAGATATAAGCCCTCACGTTTTAAAATTCGCCAAACTGTCGTTCGTGGCACTCCTAGTTGTCTAGCGACTCGACGTACACTGAGAGTTGGATCCCTTGCAACAATAGCTACTGCTTCTTCCTCTAAGTCTGCTTGCAAATTTACTCCTCGGTTGAAAAGATAATCACGCAGTCCGCATTCCCGAAATTGTCTGTGTACTTACAGAAACGTTCTGTAATGAGGAATGCGCCTATCGGGAAACCGATGTCGGTATTCAATAACCGCGTGACGTGCACTGCCGTTACAGTAGCCATACACAAAATGCTTGGCCGCATACTCTTGGGAAGAAAATCGGTAAGGCATTTTGAATAATGAAAACGTGTCTACTCACTAAAAAGCTGTTGTATGAACTGAAACGTAATTTGTATGATATTGAAGGTTCAGCACTTACGAAATAAGTAAGAACCTTCTTTATCATAAATCAATTTCCAGTACTCTTTTTTGTAGATCTCCAAGAAATTGCTGTATGCACTACGACGCGTTTATTTATTTTAGGATAACATTTTATTATGCGACGTTAACAATGTTATTGAATCGTAGAACTTTTTTTAAATAAAATCAGTTTGTATTACTTTAGGACTACATTTTTTTTCATGATCTGACAATCACATTCATAGATCTGTAACTTTGAAACAAATAAAAATGGATATACAAGTTTTGCGTTTTTGTTACTTGAAATTAAGTCTACTTTACACTCCTAAAATTTGAACATAACGATACGGGACACTTGTATATATATACATTTAATAGCCTTAATATATAATAATTTTTTAATTAAAACAAAGCATTTAATAAAGTTATTTGTGATAGACTATTATATAAGTATCTAAACTTGATGCGGAATTTTAAAAGAAAATTCACGTGAAAATCACTAACCCATTGTATTAATTACATTTCGATGGATAATTATAGGCTTAATCTAAATTGTCTAAATAGGCCAACAAGTATTTATAAATATAAATACTTGTTGGTCTATAAACAATACCAAATTAATTTATCTACAATGCTTTTGAAAATTAGACGAAAAAAGACGGGAAATGTTTTAGATTAGGACATACTTTTTTGTGTAGAAATCGAATATTTTTTGAAATGTCTATATCCTTAAAATTTTACCATTTCTTCGACATACAAAAACATTGAAATTTATTTAGAAATCTTTTCGAAAATATACGCACATGACATGTAATAAATACAATATGGTGGCCCGCCATATTAACTCGTATAGTTTCTCTTTTTCTAGAAGAACAAGCAGAAACGAGTTTTGTTTAAAATAAATATTTGTAACAGTTAAAATAAAGTGTATTTATAATCCTTACAAGGTTATAAACGAAGGAGACACTAATAAATTACAAATATTGAAATAGCAATTTACTTTGCAAAAAAGCTGTTGTTTTTATGAAAATTTCCCCAAGAACAACGATTTAATGTAATATCTCCATATATTTTGAAAGAAATTAAAAATAAAAAATTGCAGAAAAAAATTTTTTGAGCTAGAAAATTATATTAAAGTGCTTCACTGGAATAGTATTTTTAGGTAGTTGCGCGCCTAATACTTAGCGTACTTAGGTTCTAGAATTGACTGGCGTATCATAACATAACGTATACAAAATAGACAAAATAGAATTGTCTGGACTTGATCGTGGTCAACAAAATTAAAATAAGAATATGGAGAATTACATAGTTCTAATAAGTAAACAATGTTGTTTTTAGCAGTTTCTCTAACGTGATAACTAATAATATTTACAGTCTACAGACTTCTTTTCGTTTTATTTTATTCTTTTAAACATATTTGTTGATTAATTTAGATATTTGTATTGTTCGTTCTTTAATTATTTATTATTTTATTAGTGTGAAAGAATGGAATAACTTGATTCTAATTTTATTAATTTCCTGTTAGAATTATATACTCCTGCGATCTGTCAGGAAATATAATTACACATAATCATGTCTATATTCGAAATAATTTAAAACTGAGGACGTTGGTTGTATTTCTCTTTTAATAAAACGAAAATATACGATAATATTGGCGAGTGGGCGTTTTAATAAAGTGAATAATTTGTTTTGAAAATTCCTGTTGCGAGAAAGGAAAAATAACTTTGTTACACTACCTGCTCCAAAATTAAACAATCACTAAACTATGTCAGTCAACTTTGTCGTTTTAATTTACAAACAAACAATATACCGTTTTAAATTTAACTTGTCCCATGATTTATTAAGCTGTTCAAATATATTAAATTAAAAAATACTAAAATAAAAATTACGGAAATTAAAAAAAAAAACTTACATTAATCCTAGTACAAATTGTGATGTAAAACATAAAAATTCTTTAAAAAAGAAAAATCGTTTTCGAAAACTAACAAATAAATAATCGCTTCGTTTGAAAGAATTGTATTGAATCAATATAACTTCGATTTTTTGGACGTCATCTTCATGGGGGCACCAGGTGCAGATCACGACACACTCGGTACACTAGCGTCTAACCCGAGAGATAGTCTAGCAATACTCTAACATCACAATGGCCTTAAAACATCCGAAAACCCCCTAAAGTGGTAGGACCACTTTTTATTGAGTTTGCAAATTCATAGGTACCTGTAAATACCTTGGAGGGGTGCGCGCGGGGGACAGCCGGCCATCTCGCAGTACTCACAGAGTAAGGGGGGCTGTTAGCATCCGAGCTTACAGCAGTACAGTTATGTGAAAATCATGATTTGCAACCTGTATGTGTGTGCAAAGACCACATCCCAAATTTTTCGTGTGGCCAATTCTTTTTCCACCCCACGTCAGACCAAGCTGAACTAGTACTTGAACTCGAGGTCCTTTTCTCTGTCTCCGTTCGGCTGAATTCACGCCTTGCTGACACACACTACATCACGGGGGCCCCCGATATTATACACGTTACGTTCACTGCGTATTCATGGTTCCTCGTTTATCAAACATAACTAACTACATTCTTTTCGTAATAACCAGTAAAAATTTATTCGCCAATTTGTATAATACCTACACAAAATCCTCTCTTGTGAAAACTGGACGGTGCACGGTATTTCGTACCTCCATTTTCACAATTACATGTTGCATAACTTTCCGTAATGTTAATGTAAGGACAATCATACCGTACACTGAAATTTTTCGAATATCGTCTTATATTTATAATATACAGCATGACTCACAGAGCGTGCCTTTAAATAAAATTCTTTTTGGTTAGAAAGGAAACAAATTCTATAAAGAGCAATTTGTAAGAAGTAAGATCAATATTAAATGAAGAAGATCGGATTTTCTAGATTGTGAGTTGGAATTTCTTCCATTTGTTCTGCTATTTTACCATTTCTAGTTTTACTTTATCATCTATGATCTACATATTGAGTTAGTTTGGAAAATTTCTCGCGTTTCTCCCAGATTACACAGGGCATTTCAATTGAAACGAGCCACCTCAAATAACTCTTTATCACTTGTGATTTATATAAAATTATGAAACCTGTTAATTTTCATGACAAGGGGGGACAACTTTTAATATCGAACCTGACGATTTAAAATCATTCCCGAGGGCGCACCAGCCCACAGGGAAGTAACAAAAAACGCAAAATTTGTATATCCATTTTTATTTGTTTGAAAGTTACAGATCTATGAACGTGATTGTCAGATCATAAAAAAAATGTTAAAAAATTAATCCTAAAGCCAATAAAAAATGATTTTATTTAAAAAAGTTCAATTAATAATATTTTCGAAATATCCACCTCCTTGTTGAATGTGCCCGTAAGCCAACAGAAGAAGTACTTATCCGAATTTCATACTTGTTTTGTCGGATTTGCTCGGCAGCCAGGTGAATACGATCCAACAACGATACTCTTGTGTTCGAAACTTGCGCGTAGACTAAATTTTTTATGTACACCCATAAATAAAAGTCAAGGAGATTAAGATCGGGTGATCTGGGTTGCCATGCAACAGGACCACCTCGACCAATCCATCTTGGATAATTGACGTTAACCCAATTTCGTACATCCATGAGAAACCACATGTCTCGTCGAACATTCCGTGGGACATCCTCTAAAAGACCTGGCAGTTCGTCAATAAGAAATTGAAGGTAATTGTCCTCATTTAACCTCACAGGAAGAACGACAGGACCAATCAACAAGTCATCGATTAGGGCCGCCCAAATGTTAATAGAAAATAATTCATCTTGAAATTTAGATGGGCGTATGGCTTTGGGATTTTCTAATGATCACCTGTGCAGGTTTCCCAGATTAGCAACACCACTTCTCGTGAACGTAGATTCATCTGTCCAGAGGACTGTTCTGCAGAAATTAAAATGAAGCCGTGACTTTCTTAATGTCCAGGTAGAATAAACTAGACGAGCGTAGTGGTCTGCCTCAAGCAAACCGTGTCCCCTGCGATAGTGATATGGATATAAGCCCTCACGTTTTAAAATTCGCCAAACTGTTGTTCGTGGCACCCTAGATGTCTAGCGATTTCACGTACACTGAGAGTTGGATCCCTTGTAGCAATAGCTACTGCTTCTTCCTCTAAGTCTGCTGGCAAATTTACTCCTCGGTAAAAAAAATAATCACGAAGTCTGCATTCCTGAAATTGTCTGTGTACTTCCAGAAACGTTCTATAATGAGGAATGCGCCTATCGAGAAACCGATGTCGGTATTCAATAACTGCTTAACGTGCACTGCCGTTACAGTAGCCATATTCAAAATGCATGTCCGCATACTCTTGAGAAGAAAATCGGTAAGGCATTTTGAATAAAGAAAACGTGTCCACTCACTAATAAGCTGTTGTATGAACTGAAACGTAATGTAATCCTTTATTAAAAAATGCAATGTTAACAGTCATCTGAAATTTTTTTATTGTATAATATTCATGGTTCAGCACTTACGAAATAAGTAAGAACCTTCGTTATCATAAATCAATTTCCAGTACTCTTTTTTGTAGATCTCCAAGAAATTACTGTATGCACTACGACCCGTGTTTATTTATTTTTGGATAACATTTTATTATACGACGTTAACAATCACAGGCCTGTTATTGAATCGTATAACTTTTTTTAAATAAAATCAGTTTGTATTGAATTTAGGATTATATTTTTTTTCATGATCTGACAATCACATTCATAGATCTGTAACTTTGAAACAAATAAAAATGGATATACAAGTTTTGCGTTTTTGTTACTTGAAATGAAGTCTACTTTACACGGGACACAATCCATGAAAAAGAAACTGATTGCTGTTGAGTAATGGAGTCAAAGGAAATTTACGGCTCATTGTTGTCACAGGAGAACTATGGAGCAGGAAATTGGTTCTGGGAAATGGTAAGACAGGAACGAGAGGATAGACGAAGGACCAAAAAATTAATAGAGGGAATAACAGTGGGGAATCAATAGCTCCACAGAAATCTTGCTCCTTGAACTTCACGACGATATTGTAGGGACTGTACATCATGTCTTCTCAGCAGCGAATTATAATCGATGTTACGTTCAGGATAGACCTGATCAACTTTGGAAACTCATGTACTTCAAACAACGTCGCTACACTATTTGCTTGTGGTGATCAAATGGGTGAAGCATATTCGTTTGCTGACAACAAAACTAAAATATAAGTTTCTTAGCAAAGACAAGCTTTGAAAGAATTTGCAGGTTTGCAATACAAAAAGTTTTGGATACAGCAATACAGGTGTTATTAATATGTGAAGCAAAGCTTATGCCAGAATCGAATAAAACCCCGAGATCTTTTACGTTATGAACTTCTTCGAGATTGTAGTCATTAACGTAATATACTGAGTCAATAGAATGTACCTTATTCACATAAGTAACAATACGACACTTTTTATTGTTTAACCCCAATTTGTATTTAGAATACCATTGAGTAATTATATCAATATTATATTGCCAGTAACGTACATCATCCCATATCCTGATGGAGATATAGATTTTTAGGTCATCCTCGAAGACGAATACAGGACCCGACAAAGACGTTAATAAGTCATTTATAAAATGAACAAACAACAATGGTCCCAAATGAGATCCTAGTGGGACACCTGATAAAGGAAAATATTCAAAAGATTTATAGCCAATGTAATGAACATAATTAGATCTGTTAGTTAAGTATGACGGTAGAAGCTGGAGAAATTAAGAAAGTTTAGCAAGTAAAATTCCAATCAATGAATATGATACTTGTACCCGTAGATTTATACTATACAAGGGCTTCCGTATCGTTATGTTCAAATTTTAGGAGTGTAAAGTGGACTTCATTTCAAGTAACAAAAACACAAAACTTGTATATCCATTTTTATTTGTTTCAAAGTTAGAGATCTACGAGTGTGATTGTCAGATCATGTCGTGTCGTAGTGTATACAGTAATTTCTTGGAGATCTACAAAAAAGAGTACTGGAAATTGATTTATGATAAAGAAGGTTCTTACTTATTTCGTAAGTGCTGAACCATGAATATCATACAATAAACAAATGTTCAGATAACTGTTAACGTTGAATTTTTTAATAAAGGATTACATTACGTTTCAGTTCATGCAACAGCTTATTAGTGACAGGACACGCTTTCTTTATTCAAAGTGCCTTACCGATTTTCTTCTTAAGAGTTTGCGCCAGACATGCATTTTGTGTATGGCTACTGTAACGGCAGTGCACGTCAAGCAGTTATTGAATACCGACATCGGTTTCCCGATAGGCGCATTCCTCATTACAGAACGTTTCTGGAAGTACACAGACAATTTCGGGAATGCGGACTGCATGATTATCTTTTCGACCGAGGAGTAAATTTGCCAGGAGACTTAGAGGAAGAAGCAGTAGCTATTGTTACAAGGAATCCAACTCTCAGTGCACGTCGAATCGCTAGACAACTAAAAGTGCACCGAACGACAATTTGGAGAATTTTAAAACGTGAGGGCTTATATCCATATCACTATCGCAGGGGACACAGTTCGCTAGGGGCAGACCACTATGCTCGTCTAGTTTATTCTACCTGGATATTAAGACACGGCTTCATTTTAATTTCTGCAGAACAGTCCTCTAGGCAGATGAATCTACCTTCACGAGAAGTAGTGTTACAAATCTGAGAAACCTGCACAGGTGGTCATCAGAAAATCCCAAAGCTATACGCCCATCTAAATTTCAACATGAATTTTAACGTTTAACGGTTGGGCGGCCCTAATCGATGACTTGTTGATTGGTCCTGTCGTTCTTCCTGGAAGGTTAAATGCGGACAATTACCTTCAATTTCTTATTGACGAACTGCCAGGTCTTTTAGAGGATGTCCCACTGAATGTTCGACGCGACATGTAGTTTCACATGGATGGGGCACCACCATATTTAGGAATTGCTTCCCGAAATTGGGTTAACGTCAATTATCCAAGATGAATTGGTCGAGGTGGTCCTGTTACATGGCCACCCAGATCACCCGATCTTAATCCCCTTGACTTTTATTTATGGGAGTACATGAAAATTTTAGTCTACGCGCAAGTTTCGAAGACAAGAGAAGAGTTGTGTGATCGTATTCACCTGGCTGCCGGGCAAATCCGACAAAACAAGTATGAAATTCGGATAAGTACTTCTTCTGATGGCTTACGGGCACAAGCCTGCATTCAACAAGGAGGTGGACATTTCGAAAATATTATTAATTGAACTTTTTTAAATAAAATCAGTTTTTATTGACTTTGGGATTACATTTTTTTCATGATCTGACAATTACATTCATAGATTTGTAACTTTGAAACAAATAAAAATGGATATACAAGTTTTGCGTTTTTGTTACTTGCAATGAAGGCTACTTTACACTCCTAAAATTTGAGGGTCACCTTGTATACATATAATACCTTAGTACGAAAATAACAATATGCACAAAAGTAATCAAACAAACGAGTGTAACGATATGTAGTACCGAAAGTAATAAATACGAAAGTAACGAATACATTCTCAAATAGGTAATCGTTATTTTGGGCCATGTAGCGAATACTAATAGATAGTTACTTTTTCGATATCACTAGTGGAGAGGAATATTTTAAAAAATTATGAGCTAACGTGTTTTGTCAAGAATGGTGTTATTTTATTGAGTTCGACAGAAAAAGAACGTTCCTAGTACATAATATTTTTTAAATATTGCAAGTTAAAGCAATAAAGTGCTTTAATGAATATTTTATTGACATCTTAAGTAAATGCAGACATTTGGTCTCAATAAAAACGATCACAAAGAAATATGGCCATATATCAATATAATAATTGGCGCAACCATTTGATTAGTTCTAAATTATATCACATAATTGCAACACTGTGTTCTGTTTATTACAAAAGTGTATTTTTATACATTTTTTATCGTATCGAAAGTTGTTCTCCCGTATCTAAGATAACCTCCAAACTATTTAAACTGTTTGTAAATAGAAATCGCATATTATCTACATACATATTTAATAATGTGTATGTATATGTGTGGTCACATCTATCTCTACTTGCGTTGTAATAAAAAAATGCACTTAATACTTTGAGACTATTTTGTTTCTCAGAATTGCTGATATGTCATCCATAAATAGCATTTTATTTTTTCACGCGCATGCAAATACTTTCTTAGATAAAATGTATCAGCTATAATCTAAACTTTGTGTTTCTTGTATGTAAATATATATGTACATATGTTTGTATCGATTTGTGTATGCGAGAATGGCTAAAGACAATGATAGTTAGGAGTGACTAGGAATAATTGCAGTAAAGTTGTAAAAGTAAAAAATATTCAATCAATTAAATGGAGGAAAAGTACTGGCAATTCCCATCTAACTTGAACACAAGAAAGTGGTAATATTAATTATTTCTTAGGCTTTATAATATAAATTATAACGAAAAAATAAGAAGGGAAAACAAGAAAGGAGATTATATATGTCATAATTATACTATTAAACACAGTGTAAAGAATTATGCTGGAATTTTCACTTCTTTTTTGTTGAATAATAAAAATGCAGTTTTAACTCTAATAATTAGTTATTGAATCCAACGTTTGATTTTGTATTAGTGTTTGAAATCTTGCTGTGGTTCGAATGAATATTTCTTATTTCTTGTTAGGATGAGATTATGATTCTTATTGTCTTTAAAAACACTTCAAACAGGCAAAATTTGCCATTACCACCACAAACTATTATATAACTAATAATCGATTATATTTCCAGATGACGACGTGATTAGAGGGAATTCTGAAAGTTTCGGTAGATGGTAGCACTAATACCCGGCAATATAGATGTAGATCTCGGTTTCCGGGTTGGAACCGGGTCGAGTTAGGCGTAATTGCCAACGTTTCGTCCACTGTTTCAAGGGACATCTTCAGGGCTGTACGTAGATGTTCGTCGTGCTATTGGCTGGGGACAATGAGCCAATGGCATGCGTCGTATGCGCGTGGTGATTCTTAGTAGAGTTCAGTAGAGTTTGCCACGTCGGATGTCACTTATAGCCTTCGTCTCTATTGAGATTGTTTGAGGATGTTTGTAAATTTCAATAGATTCACGGATTTTCCTAGGGAAATAATGCGATTCACGGGACAGAAGCTTGACATCTTTGAATAGAATTTGATGACCGGAGTTGAGTTTGTGTTCTGCCAGCGCTGAACCGGTTATATGTAACAGTCTAGCACAACGTTCATGTTCGGACACACGCACGCCGACTGGCCGCTCAGTTTCGCCAATATACACACTGCCACACGAACACGGAATGCGATACACTCCTTGTGCTTGGAGCGGAGATATTTTGTCTTCAGCGTATTTAAGACATTGAAGTGATTTGTGATGTCTACAAGAAACGCCAAGTCACAGCTAATCAGGGTTGTCGAGTTCGGAGATGTCCTTTTTCTTTTCCGCCAGAAATATTTTGATTTCTTCAATCAAGTTGAGAAACCGCTCTAGTGACAACCTACGACTTAGCCACCTTACTTCAGTGTAAAACAGGAGATCACCATATTCGCTTTCAATATCCTCGAGAAATTGTGTGAATTGTCGGTGATTGAGACCTCGTGATTTTATAAAGTTTAGTGAAGTCCATTTCTTTCTGTTCTTAGTATTTCTCCTTATTTTCATTAACTATGGAGTATCAGTCCAGTTAATTATTCCAAATCCATAAGTAAGTACAGAAGTTGCACAGCTGTTTATTGCCTTGGACATATTTCTTGCCGACAATCTGGTTTTCAACAACGATCGCAGCCTAGAGAAATACTGATCTTTCGCTGATTCTTTTGCAATATTGTGTTCTATTCCTCTAGCCTGCAAGTAACCAAGATACTTATAATAGTCGTTGCTCTCCATTCCAATAACTAGTCCTTGTCCGCCTTCCACTTCGAACCCACGATATTCAACCCATTGTCCCTTTTTCATGCAACTTATTTTGTATTTTTCCAATCCAAATTTCATTTGGATATCTCTACTATAACGGCCAACACAGTTTAGGAGATCGCGAAGATGATTCTTTTTCCTAGCATACAATTTGAGATCATCCATGTACCAAAGGTGACTAATTTGTACAACAGGTTGTAGTAAATCCCTTATTTAGCGAATTTAACAAAGTTGTTAACGGTTTCAAAGCTAAACAAAACCACAGTCGACTCAAAGCGTCTCCCTGAAATATGCCTCTTTTAATACTGATCTTACCTGCATCAATACTTTCTGTAGGGGTTTTCATTAACAAACTTGTCTTCCATTTAGTCATGGCGTAGCTAAGAAAATTAATATGGTGCTGCTGAATTCTATATAAGCTAAGAATCTCTACCAACCACGAGTGAGGTACACTATCAAACGCTTTCTGATAGTCTATATATGCCATGTAGAGATTTTCTTTTGCTTTTACCACATTCTTCATCACAACTGAGTCAATCAGGAGCTGCTCTTTGCAACCTCTTGATCCTTTTCTACATCCTTTCTGTTCCTCTTCTAAAAAGTTGTTATTCTATAAATGGGCATATATCTTTTCAGATACAATCGAGGTGAACATCTTGTATAATGTAGGAAGACATGTAATTGGTCTATATTTAGAGGGATCTTCCGCAGATGCATTAGATTTCGGAATTAAGAAGGTGTTTCTCTCGGTCATGAATTCTGGCAGTTCGGTTGGTTGTTCTAGCAATAATTGGAAGCACTTAGCAAGTTGTAGGTGCGTCGATGTAAATTTTTTTAACCAGAAATTTTGTATTTTATCTGGTCCAGGTGCTTTCCAATTCAATGCTTTTTGGATTGCTCTTCATCATTAATTATTAAAAAATATTGATGCTAAATATTCTTTGTTTCACTTCCTAACAACGAGTTACTTCGAGTGTACAATAAATACATTTCAAGAAAATCTGACTGCAAGAAGGATGGAATTCCTTATTTAGAAATTGCAAATATTCATTAAATTAAACCTGGGGGCTAAAAGTATACGTTACGTGTACTGAAACGACGCGAAAATAAAGTTACAAAGACGTCGATTACACTCACCGTACCAGTACGAAACGGCATATAAAAGACGACAAAAAAGAAAACATATTGTTGACCTTCTATTTGAACGGACGGGAAAAATTCACGTGAAACATTCGCATAAAATTGGAACACGCTCTATTTACTTTAGATCGAGGGGATCGTCGTGGCGTCGAAAGAAAAAAAAGGGAAAGGCGAGTAAAAACAAACAAAACGAGCCAAAATAGTATCGAGTACGCGAAGGAGCACAAAAAAACATCGCAAATCCGGAAGCGCGACATCCGGAAATTCAAACTCCAGTTTAGCTTGTATCTCAGACCTGTATAGAGACATACGTATGTACATACAAGATACGTGTATACCTCGGTTGCCGTGTCGTCCTGTGCAGTCGCGCAGCGAACAATTCTGCCAACTAAAAAGGTAGGGGGTACGAGAGAGGTAACAGGAAAGAAAAATAAGAACGGCAAGGCAAACTCTAATCCCACCCTCTTCCTGCAAACATCGAAACATTAATAAATTAATAATACGCACGCTAGTGTATATATGTATGTACAAAGATACTCGGGTATATAAATCAATATCTGTTGAGGGAGAGACGAACTTTGTGTACGTGCACAGGGCTTTTACCGTTTGAAAATTGTGAAATATGCAAATAGGTAGTGTGTTCGTTTGCCAGTTTTGATAACGAAACGCATTCGTTCGTTTTCTGCGACTGTTTTCGCGACGTTTCCGCGCCGAGTTTTACAGAGACGGATTATCGGAAGGACCGATCGCGAAGAGCCCGCACAACCGAACATCAATTTACGGGATCAACGATTTTCTATTTGCTCTGACGAGATCTACCGTATTGAGTAAACGAAACGAAAAATAGAGTTTGATATATTTTGCAAACTCGAATTTTATTTATTCAATTCGATTAGCAAAATAACGTTTATAATGCTTTGTATTAAGGTCTCTTGACTTTGGTCTAACGTGTGTTCATTTGAAAAGTCAATCTAGGTTACTTTGAAATTTTGATGGAATAAGACGCATATATATTAATATAATGTATCGAATCCACGGTTGGCTCTTGGTGAAACATAATGAATAATTTACTAAAGAAAACACTCGGTATATTTGTTTCACAAAATATATTTATTAAATCTCTAACATATGTTTCGACTTTTCAGTCATTATCAAAGAGTTTTTAAACTAAAATAAAAAGTACACTTCTACCACTATTTATGAGTTTTTACAAGACTTTATTACGGCATCAATAGTAGGGGTGTTGAAAAAATCCAGCTGTGTATTTGTGACATGTCTATTAAGATTTATGGCTTTTTTAATTTCTAATATTTCGAGGAAGTCAAGTCGTTTTCCTTTATTACAAGTATGTAAAAGTTTAAAATTACTGGTATTGAACAAATGTTTATTTTCAATGCAATGTTCCGCGAATCCCGTATTCATTTTACCATAAAGAATAGAACTTCTATGCTCTTTTATCCGTTCTTTTATTGAGCGTCCTGATTGGCCGATGTATATCGCATCACAATCACTGCAACTTAATTCGTACACACCTGACTTATCACACAATTCTGTTTTTTCTTTATTATTTACTAAAATATTTCCTAGATTGACTTTATTCACTTGGATGACATTTAACCCTAATTTATTCAGTTTATTAGAAACTTTATTGCTAACCCCAGGTATATAGTTGAGTGTGTGAAATGTTGACTCCCACCTCATTCCAATTTCGATGTTTTTGACCATATTCTAGTCGCCCTACACGATGACGCCGTTTGACACATACGAATTGAGACTAACTTCCTTAAGTCTTCTTCTTACTGTACGTACATCTATGGTGGTACCACGAACATCTTTCAATATGGCATCTGCAACCGTGGTTGAGCGTTTTCTGCCCTGCCTTTTTATTCTAGCATACTTCCCAGTTTGTCTCCAACGACTTTACGACATTACGACTTTACGACATTACGATGATTGGTTGATTCTGATTTACCGAACCTTCGGGCATCTTTGCGGTATGTTAGACCACATCGTTGCTACGGCCCCAGCAATATCAATCAGTACTAAGTCACCCATTATTACCTGGTTTTTACAATACAAAGAAACTGAAGACAACAAATAAAAGAAAAGCAAATTACAAGCCAAACAAAATAAACTGATTGTTATCTCTACGTATTGTAAAACGCTCTTCTCTTCTTCTCTCTCTTCTCCTGGACGGTACTCCTGGGAATATTGAAGACAGCGATGTATCGAATGCTGCCTCCATCTTCGTTCAAAACTATTGCTCTGGCTACATTTTCTTTTTTGTTTGTATTTTGTCAACCAATAAGTGCCAGTACTGACAGTTCAAATGACCTTACAACAAAACAGAGCGCGCGAAGACTTTTTGGGTTCGTCATAATTTTTGTTTTTCTTTTGGCTGTTTTGATAAATTAAATGTTTTGTATCTTTTTTAATTCCCAATTCTTATTTCATAGATAATACTCATGTCTTAAGAAAAAAAAAACGAAAAAAAAGGAATTTTAGTTATGATAACAGACATTTACTTTAGTGTCCGGAATTTTTTTTTATCCACGATTGTAGTAAATCTTATCAAGGATTTTTTATATTACGAATATATAAATACAATGTTTCACCAAGCACTTGGAACATTCATTAACAAGCATTTATTTGTGTTTAGAAACTATGACTATTCAATTGCCGATTGATGCTAAATCACTTTGTAAGGAGAGGTAGTCTATAATAGATTTAATTTGATAATATATTTATATCAAATATATTCAAGTGATGCTGTCAGAGATGTCATTCATGAAAATAAAAATAATGTGGCAGCTTACTTTACTCTTATAGATACGATTATGATTTTAGTTTGTCATTTCATTAATTAAATTAAAAGGAAAAATTCAGTATTTTATAAATAATTTTATTATTTTAGTTTAATAAAGAATTGTTCAATGTAGGCAAGATAATATCAAACATGAGGTGACAAATTAATAGTCAGATAGTTAGTTATTTTATCGCAAAAGCAATTACCTAGCAATAGATTACATGAAATCTATATTAGAGATTTGTACTGCATGATATCAGAACATCTTCTCTTATCAAAACTTTCTTCTAAGAATTATCTATAATAATTTATGAAAATTAAACTAAATATGAAGATAAATTTCTAGTTACGCATTAATATAACAGATAACTATATATGATTGAACATTTTTTTCTTAAACTGGCAAAAATTCTGTAACTTTATGTAACTTGTAACATGACTGATTACGAAATTTGAATTTGTCAAAAATTTGGCACAGTAAAAATCAAACAAGCGAATAAATAAACCAATTTGTTATCCTATTGTTGTTGTATATTTTGAAGAATACTAATAAAATTGTGGAACGAAATCATCATATTTCTATATGTCGTCTATTCCAACTAACAGATAAGTCCCAATTAACAATTAATTTGTTCCTTAGACATTAAAACTTTCCTATGGATCCTCTTGAATGAACATGAGACGACAGCAACATTTATATCCATATAAATTTTCAATTATCCATCAAATTCACCCATCTGAGTTTTTACAATGAATCCAGTTTTGTCAGTGGCGTAATTATTATTAGCATAAAATCATTAACTGGCAAAATATTACTATCAATTCTCATGAAGCATGGTCTCACCTGTCTGGTTATGTTAATTCACAGAATTATAGAACTTGGTCGGCAAATAATCCGCACGATTTAGTCGAAGTGCCATTGCGTAAAGTTAAAATTGGTGTTTGCGTGGTACCTAATTTCAAGGCAACAAATTATTGAACCAACATTCTTTCAAGACACAATTAACGCTCAAAGAAACGAAACCATTATTTTAGAGCCATTTATAAGTCAGTTGGATGACATAGATTTAACTAATGGTTATTTTCAACAGGATTTTGCTACACCACATATTGTACATACAACTATGAACTATTTATACCATTTTTTCTCAGATCGATTATAAGCGTAGATTTATGAACAAGTAGATTGTTTGATTTGTCTCTGGATTTCATTTTATTTGCTCATTCAGAAACGTAATATTTCGGAATCCCATAAAGAATTTGCATGAACTACGGTAAGCAATTGCAAACGTGCCATTTATCACTATGAGTTTGTTGTTGTTTACCAGCGGGAGGTCAACATTTTAAGCATTTTTTTAAAAGTTTTGTTATTAAGTCAAACAAGTAATGCTGACCATATGTCATCCATATTTGTACAAAATATTCTAACTTAAAAAGGTAAATCTTAAAGCGAAAAAGGAGGTCAGCTAATTTCTCATGGTTGCCAAAATAAATTTTTGCTTTAATTACACAGGTCTACAAAATTAAACTTTTTGACAGATGTTTTTATTTTGAAAACTGATTTTATATAATTTTGGTAGGCTGATTTCAAAAATTCTATGCATTTATTTGTATCATGTAATTAAGTTCTGGGTCATTTTGTTTAACCAACTGATTATCTGTGTCAGCGATTTCGGTTCAAATTTTTCCAATAGCGCGTTCAAAATTATCTAAATTATTCTTGATTTTTAATGCATCTGTATTGACATTTTGTAATTGATTAAACAATATGTCCACATGTGGCATAATTTTATGAAAGAAAGTTAACCAAAAGATAAAATTTTCCTCCTCTAAAATTCGCAAATTGGCACTAGCTTGATGAATGGTAGTTTGTAAACTAGCTTCTCCCTCGATTTGTTCTAGAGCTTCAATTATTTCTTCTCGGTGCTCATATATTGTATTCACTGTCCTAGAATTGAAGTTCGATCTTATTTTTGAAGAACGAGGTAAGCTTTTTCTCTGAAGGAATTCTTCCAATCTTGCAGCTCGTTGTGGTGAAGTGGAGAAAAATGTACATAATCCCGTCAGATTGGCCAAAAAAATTCTGCAATTACTACTGCTCGATGTAGCATATGACATAATTAGATTTGTCTGATGTGCATAACAATGTACAAAATTAGCCCTTGGATACTGGTCTTGGATATGTCTTTGCACGCCGTTAATAGCACCACTCATGACTGCTGCCCCATCATAGCTCTGTGCAATCAGTTTTTCTGGGTCATCAATAAGCAAACTAATTTCGTTAAGGATGGAGACAGATAAAGAATTAGCATCATGTCCACTAGGCAGAAGAAATTTCCAAAATCTTTCAACTGGTCTCGCGTTCACAATATATCTTAAAACAACCACCAACTGAAACTGATTGGACACATCTGTGGTTAGCTATCACAGTTATGAAGTCGGTTGCTTTAATTTCACTGGCAACTTGTTCATGATACACGTTCAACATTGCATCAAGCAGCTCATTCTGTATCGTTTTTGATAATCCCTTAAAAACCGGTGCTGCTTCGATGTGATCTCTGAGCGATTTATCCAATTCTGCCGTAAAATTTATCAATTCCCGAAAAATGCCCTTGTTATTTGACGTTTGCGGTTCATCATGACCCCGAAGTGCCAGTTCAAACGCGCCACAAAATCTAATGTAATTTATTATTAAATTTAACACATGCCTATTTTTTTGTTACCTTTTCATTGTGTTGTTGAATTGCTTTTCCATATGATGAATCTAAAACATTCTGAATGTTATTTTTTCCTAACATTCTTAGACTAAATATATTTTTCAAATGCCCTTCGGAATTTTCATGTTTAATAATTTTATACTATACTAATAATTTGTTCATCAAAGCTCTATATTCGTTATTTCCCATCTACACGGCGTTTAAAAATCTTTAGATTTCTTCTTCTCCTACTGTGAGCGATGCTGTCTACGTGGCGTATGTTACTACTGACCTAATAAGTGTCATTTATAATCTCAGTTTCTTTTCTATACTTAATTTCTTCAACTTTAGTAGCTTTTTATCACAATAGTAGGCTCTATATCATTTCTGAATTTTTTTCTTTCATATCAAGTGCCTCATTCAGCCTATCGATTACGACTCCAAGAAAGTTCTTTCACCTCTTCGAAACTGTAACTTTCACAGGTCCAGCTCTTCATCTCTCTGTTCTTTATGCTCATTTATCTCTAGATCTTTCTTCCTCGCCTCATGCACGATTATTTCTACTATCCATTGCAGTTCTTCCCTCTACCTGGCTGTCATTGCAATGTAATAATTAAAGTAGGACACCTATTTCTACATATTCAATATAAGACTTATTTAACGAAACATGTCCTCATTAATTGCTACACCTTTCGCATTCTAGTTTAGTGGGGTAACTAGGTTATCATAACATTAAGTAAGTAAGTAGACATGATATGTATGTATATACTGAAAGCAGAGGAGAATGAGTGAGTCTTGTAAGTCTGATCGAATCGATATTGTACATGTGAACATCGTAACATGTAATATTATTGTTATGTATTTATTAAATGTTATTTTATATTATTCCCGAGTGTATTATTTATTTTATTAATAAAACTGGCCTCTAATGAGACTGCCTCGGAGATGAAGCTTTAAAGGACCAGGGAACATTACAGCAACATCGTCCGCATATGCAACTATTTGCATAAGATGTTTATTTAAAGTCCCAAAGTTGCCACACTTAGCATATAATATTCTATAAATAGTAAGCTTATAACGGGTGTTTTTTTATAGAGGTATATGACTTTAAGTTTGCAAAACTTTTTTAACTGGCGGCCATTTTGTCAGCCGTCAAGTGTTTAGTTTGGTTTGGCATTTCAACATGAATAGACTGACGTCTGAACAACGCTTCCAAATTGTGAAAATTTATTTTGAAAATCATGGTTCTGTTCGAAATACGTATCGCGCACTACGTCCATTTTACGGTCAACATAATCGTCCATCAGAGCAATTAATTCGATTAACTATGGAACGTTTCGCACCAAGTTTACTCTAAATGATAATACGCATCCACAGAGACGTCGTACAGTGCGTACAGAAGAAGTCATTGCTGCTGTAGGGCGTAGCGTAGAGGAAGACCCGAATCAGTATATCCGCCATCGTGCACAGGAATTGTATATGCGTCCATCCACTTTATGGAAGATTTTGCGGAAAGATCCTGGTTTGCGTGCTTACAAAATCCAAATCGTACAAGAATTGAAGCCACACGATCACCTAGCAAGGCGTAGATTCGGTGAATGGGCCCAAAACAAGATTACCGTTGATCCCGATTTTCATAAGCGAATTTTGTTTAGCGATGAAGCTCACTTTTGTTTGAATAGATACGCCAATAAACAAAACTGCCGTATTTGGAGTGATGGTAATCCTCAAGTGTATGTTGAGACACCGTTACATCCAGAAAAACTGACTGTTTGGTGTGCTTTATGGGCTGGTGGAATCATTGGTCCGTACTTCTTTAAAAACGATGCTGGTCAGAACGTTACAGTCAATAGTGACCGCTATAGAGCCATGATTACGACTTTTTCGTTCATAAATTGAACAACCATGATATGCAGGAGCTGTGGTTTCAACAAGACGGCGCAACATGTCACCTAGCTCGTGCCACAATTAATTTATTGAAGGAAACGTTTGGTAACCGCATAGTTTCACGTTTCGGACCCGTGAATTGGCCTCCAAGATCGTGCGATTTAACGCCGCTAGACTATTTTCTGTGGAGATATGTGAAGTCGCTAGTCTACGCCGATAGGCTCGAAACGATTGACCACTTGGAGGACAACATTCGCCGCGTTATTGCCGACATATGGCCACAAATGTTGTAAAAAGTCATCGAAAATTGGACCTCCAGATTAGACTACGTCCGAGCCAGCCGTGGCGGTCATATGCCAGAAGTCATATTTAAATTATAATGCCAGAAGATTATCTTTCGAATAAAGTAAATTTCATGTCAATTTAAAAAATTCATCTTTGTTTTATTCCATTTCAAAGTTCTATACCTCTATAAAAAACACACTTTAGTTTGAGCGTACTATTTGCAAATACAATAGATTCGGAAGCCTTTGCCTACCGGAATCATCTCTTTTCGTTAATATTCTTTAGCGCTCCCGGGGCTGGAGCCTGTCCTTCTCATTTTCGCTCCGTACCACTCCAATTCTACTGCTTAGTTTTAAAACTTAAATTTCTCCTCCTATATATTATATATATATATATATATATATATATATATATATATATATATATATAAACGAAGAATGTCTTAGTTACACAAAATCAATAAAGCTAGAATCGTGTACAGAGGCAAGCAAGAGTAAGGAAAAGGCAGAGAGGCAGGCATCTCCTCAGGAACTACATTTTAAAATACTCGGAGAGAAAGAATCTTTATGGGTCTAGTACAGTGCTCCGCTAAAAATTACGCCCTACTCTCCTCCTCATTCTCGTCAACTACGTTTTCCTCTCTTCCGCCGTTAGTTCGGCTCTTTCTCCGTCTTCCTCTTTTTGATCATCTCATCTCATTTCACCCCCCTCTTTCTCTTTTTGTCTAATAACTTCTCTTTCTCTACCGGCTGTGACGAAGGCAGGCACAACCAACAGCAACAGCAGCAGGGAGCAGCCGATGAGAGAAATTTTATTTCCAACCCTTTTTCGGATGATGTCCATATTTTATTACGTCCGTATTTATGGGGAAAAACTGTAATTATTTTTAATTAAACATTAAAGGGAGACTGCCGACTCCTTGCTCGCCAAATAGATGCATATTTAGGCCGGGTATGGCGCGATACGCGGCCATCCCGAATGATACATGTGATTGTTTTGGGAAAATATTATGTTGGTAAAATGAAAACTAATCAATAAAGGATGACACCAGAATTGTAACGCGCTTTTTATTAAAGCTTTGAAACACTTTCCTCCTACTGGATATGTATAATATATACCAATAGGCTGTACAACTTAACAGTGGTGTTCTACTTTTTCAATTAATTTGATGTAATTTTAATTACTGTTTCGTTAAAATTATTAATTTATATTTAATTTACAAAATATTATCTTTATTCAGATGAATGAAAAATAAAGCAGCCTCTGCTTTGCTTCTGTAGAAAATCAAAATGCGATTTAAATTATTACGAAAAATAACTACTGGACTCTAATTATAAATTGGCATATAAAATTAAAAGTGTATATTAGATTCATTTATTCCATATAAGAGGCGATATAAACGCAAGAAAAAACTAGCAAATATATTCAAGGCAAGTTTACAACAGGATACGAGCGATGGGGGCCTTTAGTTTTGCATAATTTTGGCAAAGTATTCAAATGCATACTTTATTGTAGAATATGTAAGAGTGTACTGCCCAGTCCACAGTTACAAACTTGACAGATATCGTGCAATACCTCTCTAATGCTATTGATCAATGCAAACAGGTCGATGTCATCTATACAGACTTTTCAAGGGTATTCGATTCTATTGATCATAATGCACTTCTGGCCAAATTGGATCAAATTGGCTTTTCCTCAGCTCTTGTTAAACTAATAACATCTTACTTATCGCATAGGAAAGTTTACGGTTTCTACAATGGTTATTCTTCTAATAACTTTTTGATATCGTCTGGTGTCCCATAGGGCTCCAATCTCGGTCTCATACTTTTTAATATATACGTAAATGAGCTCACGGGTGACCTTGGTTGTGAATGTCTGAGATATGCCGATGATTTGAAAATTTTCAGTATTATCAACAACCACGACGATTGTTTTAATTTTTTTCTACAGATATTAAATAGTTTAATTTTGTATAATTGGACATTATACAAAATTAAACTATTTAATGTCTGCAGAAAAAATTCACAGCATAACAGTGAGATTGGTTTATAAACTGTTGAAGAATCAAGTTCATTATTATTATTATATAGCCTCATAGAGGGCGCCAGTAATAAAACGTCAGGTGTTAAAATTTATCTGAATCCCTCTGTTGAGGATACATTTAATATCCTTTCGTGATATTTTAATTTCAAACATTTTTATTGTTAAATATAAGTAAATTTAGAATATATAGTTCAAACTTAAACATTTCCTAGTTCGTAAAATTTTGAATGTTTATTTTCAAATTTAAACCACTGTATAATATATTTTTATTAGCATATATAAGTTGTAAAAACTTCCTTTAAGTTCTAAGAATCCTTTACATTTGCAAATCTATTTATTACCTGGGATTACTAATACTCTTTTTCCAAATGTATTTATTGGTTATTAAGGTTATTAGTGTATGATTTCGATAGACCATTAGTATACCTCCCATTGTTAATTAAATATGTATAATAGGCTGATGATTCCTAAATATGTATGTACAACAAAATCTATTACTGTACAAAGGAATTAACCAGAAAAACATTCTTAGGTTTATGACACCTACCAATACTTAATTAGTAATGATAGTTTATTATGTATTTATTAGTTAAGATTATTAGTTAAGATTATAAATAATAAGATTTAGATTTTAAGACATTATCGTAAACATTGGTTATTGTTGCGTGTAGATATAATTTCCAGGAAATAACACAACAAAATTTCCCCGTTATGTCGTCAAAATATATATTGTTCAACCAATACGTTTTTAATATGTAATAGTGTAGGGGTAGTGATATATTTTTACGTACTTGTAAAGCAGTACAGAATAGTCTCACACTAGCAATAAGACACTTATAAGTATCGTTCAGAAACTCATACCAGCAACAAGAGACTCATAAGTACAAATATAATATCAGCATAAGACACACAGTCTTACAGTATCAATCGAAAAGCCGACAAAAGTCATCCGTTCTCGAAGTGTCTCCAAAAAGATGGTCGCGACATTTCTCTCAAAAACAGGTCATGTGGCAATAATTTCTTTACAAGATCAAAGAACTGTTACTGCTTATTGGTATACAACCATTTGCTTGCCGCAAGTCATCGCTGAGCTCCGAGAAACCAATCCACAACGACGAATCATCCTCCACCTAGACAATGTAAGTTCGCACACAGCTCGCAAGTCAATTGAATTTTTAACGCAACAAAACGTCGAATTGTTAGACCATCGTCCGTACAGTCCCGACCTAAGTCCTAACGATTTCTTTACCTTTCCGAAAATCAAGGACGGACTGCGTGGTCAAAGGTTCCAGTCCTCAGAAGGAGTAGTCACTGCTTTCAAAAACGCAATTTTGGCTGCACCAACAAACGAGTGGGATAACTGCTTCTCAAGTTGATTCGAACGCAGGCAAAAGTGCATTAATGTTTGTGGAGAATAATTCGAAAAATAATAAAGTCTTTAAAAGCAATCTACTGTTTTTTTCTAGCCCTATATGTAAAATATAAAAGACAACCCTCGTATATAGGGTTATTCAAAAAAACCGCAACAAACTAGCTTTATTGTTGGCTGAGATCCAGGATGACATAAACTTTTCGTTATGGCAAGTATCTCAGGGTACGCGCTAACGTGCTCACCCTGATTAAATTAAATTAAAAACAAAATGTATTCTAGAAATTTAATATTAAATAGTATAATGATGCCTTATGAAGCCCCACATTTCATACACACCAACTTAATAAAATAATATACACCTAAAAGCGCGAATTTATTTCATTTCATTAATAGTATTTGTTGAGTCTTCGCTTCTTATGTATGTATTGGACGAATACTGACCGCCCACAACTTCCTTCATGCTAGGGTGGCGAGTATCAATTCTAACGTAGCATTATAAAGAACGTTGCTTTAATCTAGATAAGAACTTTTCGCATATTATCTGCTAAACCTTCAGTAATGTACACAATGTTCGTTCTACCAAATTTCTGTCAGTAGTTTGCTTTTATTTATGATTTAATATACTTATACAGTGATGGGCTAATGTGTGGAACCATGTATATATCTGTTAAATGAAATAAGATGTTGTAATAAAATTTTAGACACGGAAATTAGGAATGAAGAGCCATCAGTTTGTTGAAATCGTCTTATCGTGGAGAATCCTAAAATGTAAAAAAATACAGGGTATTTAATTAAAAAAAGTATAACTGCAGTAGATTTTATATTTTTTGAAAACTTTAGTACAATATTTCTTTATTTTAACGGATATTTATATGATCTTACACATTTTCCCATTACTTCATATATACATAACATATATATATAATTGAAACGAAATTATCGACCGTGATATATTATAAAAAATTAATTTAAATTCGGGTAAGCGGTCAATTAAGAAAAAAACTCCTTCATTAAATAACCCTATATTTCGCAACAGACTTTGTCGCTTCTTCTGGGGTAAAAAATGTAGAGTTGAAAATAATAAAATTGACGTACAAAATATAATCATTTTTATATTTTGTACGTCAATTTTATTATTTTTCAACTCTACATTTTTTACCCCAAAAGAAGCGACAAAGTCTGTTGCGAAATATAGGGTTATTTAATAAAGGAGTTTTTTTCTTAATTGACCGCTTACCCGAATTTAAATTAATTTATATATATATATATATATACATATATATATATATATATATATATATATATATATATATATATATATATATGTAAATATAAAGATAATTATTTCTTGGCCTTAGTATGTTATGGTAGATTAGTTAGCGATTTAAGGTCTGGTTTTACTTCAATATGTATATACTTAAAACGATCTTACATGATTCGGGATATGATGCCTTTTTCAAAGAAATTTGAACTATAAATGACAGTATATTAATGTCATACAATATATTTGTAGTTGTCATGGATAAACTTATTCAATAATACATTCGAGTTCAATAATAATAAATAATGCCTTGGCATTTTCTAAAGTTAGATAAATTCTTGGAGTTTTCGGCTGTTATATTAAATATTTTCAAAGAAGTATGTTATTTTGCGAGGCAAATGTGAATGTAAACATTGCTGTCTACAAATTACAATGCAAATTATACGAAATTTATTTAAAAAAATTTGTCCACGTTAGGAATTGAACCCAAGTTTATGGTTTGCCGGACCGTCGCTCTAACTAACTGAGCTACGATAGATCCTGGTTAAGTTTATTAGAAGCGCCTTATAAGGCGACGATGTTAATAATGCAGATGTCAGTTTTGAAAGTTTGAAATTGTTAATTTTTACTTCTTAGCTATTAATAGATGTAGATAATTTATTAGCTGTTCATTTAATATATCATTTCATAAATTCTAGGAGTTTTCAGCTTTTATATTAAATATTTTCAAATTAGTATGTTATTTTGCGAGGTAAATGTGAATGTAAGTAAACATTGCTGTCTACAAATTACAGGGTCGTAGCTCAGTTGGTTAGAGGACGGTCCGGTAAACCGTGGACTTGGGTTCAAGTCCCAACGTGGACAAAATTTTTCAAATAAATTTCGTATGATTTGGTAGACAGCTATGTTTACATTCACATTTACCTCGCAAAATAACATACTAATTTGAAAATATTTAAAATATTTAATATAAAAGTCGAATACTCCAAGAATTTATGAAAAAAATAAATCTACTTACATGAAATTATTGTGGTATTAACATATTGTGATTATTTGTAAAACATTTCTAAGTAAGACTAAAACTTTTGCATTGCAGGTAGATCATTTTTTTCGGACATGTGTTTACTTTTACGGGCAGAAAGAATGTTGTCTGAGACTACAGATGCGGCGGGGGCGGGAGTTTAACTATTATCGGACAAGTGTTTTTTTTTAATTTTATTTTTGTGATGTTTATATTGTCGTTATATATTTATATAAATGACAGGTATATTGCTGACAGATTTTTTAAATCTGTTCTGTCATTTATGGAATTTCAATTTTTTTGTATGTGGATGCTTCCTAATATATTTCTTGTTTTGTTCTTTTTTTCAGATGTAATTATTGAGGTTTTATCGAAATTAAAGGTGCGTTCTGTTTGCTCGATATGTTTTTTAAGGTCTGTACTATTGATTGAAAATTTGTGTCCAGTTGCAGATATTGTGTTGTTTGGCTGATGTATACGCCTTCGCAGTCATTGCATGTGTTTTCTTTAATGTAGGTATTTTGTATTTTAATTTTGGAAAAGGTACTATATATAGCACCGAAACGTCAAATTAAATATCGTTTGAATTCCCCGGCCGCTATTCCCAAAAAATATTACTTTTATATGTCGTATTATAATTACGACCAAGAAATTCGTTCTAATACTATATATATACAACTATACATACATATATATATATATATATATATACAGTAAAACCTCTAATTATGGACACCTCCGACAATCGGACACCTCTAAAAAATGGACATTTTTTGTGGTACGAAATTTTATAATGGGTTTTCTTAACAATAGTCACTCCTAATATTGGACCCTCCATAAATCGGACGCGGACACCATTTATTTCACCGAAGCAATAAAACATCTGTAAATATATCTCTTAATTAAGGACAGACAAGACGGGCGGCGCCGAATAAAATTTTGCAATTATGTACGTATGTATGTACTTTTATTGCTGCACACGTGGAAGTATATCTACTCGAGTTTTTCCCATAATACATATGTATGTACAAAGTGCACACGTGGAAGTATATCTACTCGGGTTTTTCCCATAATACAAAGGAACGACGGTTTACCACTGGCCTACTCGTCAGGTGATAAGTGGAGTGATATGTATTTTGAATCAGTTTGAACTAGCCTTTGATAGTGCCAACATGGATTCTAGTAAAAGAAAGCGGTTAACAATCCAAGATAAAATTGATATTATTGCGGTTAGTGAACAGCAAAGCTTAAGTGTTCGAAAGCTCGCGGAAAAGTTTGGTGTCGGAAAGTCGCAAATTAGTGATATAGTGAAAAACAAAAGTGAAATAAAAGAACTTTTCGAGAAAAATGGAAACCTAGCTCAAAAAAGGAAGTTTCCAAAAACTAGTGGTTTAGCAATCGACGGAGCAGTGTTCAACTGATTCTGTTAGGTGCGAAACAAAAATATTCCCATGTCAGGACCCCTACTCAAAGAAAAGGCGCTGGAAGTAGCACAAAATTTACAACTCACCGAATTCAAAGCGTCTAATGGTTGGTTGGAGAAATTTTGTCAAAGACATAAAATATCATTTAAAAGTGTGTGTGGTGAATCTGCCTATGTAAACATGCAAAATGTAGACGATTGGAAAGTCAAGTTGCAATCAATATGCAAAGATTACTCTCCGAAAAATATTTTTAATGCTGATATTTTTCCGCGCCCTTCCGACAAAAACATTTGCGTTAATAAGTGATTAATGTGCCGGAGGAAAATCTGCAAAAGAACGACTAACTATATTGTTGTGTTCAAATGTGGAGGGTGATAAGGAAAGGCCGTTAGTAATCGGTAAAAGTAAGAAACCTAGATGTTTTAAAGGAGCTCATGTGGATAAGTTGCCGATAGGATGGATATCTAACAAAAAAGCGTGGATGACTTTGGATATTATGTCAGCTTTGTTAAAGAACTTTGATAACAAGATGAAGAAAGAAAAAAGGCATGTAATTTTGTTTCTTGATAATGCCACTTCTCATCCGAAGATTTCATTGGAAAACGTAAAATTGTTTTTTTTGCCTCCAAATACTACCTCGCATTGTCAACCTATGGACCAGGGTGTGATTCAAAACTTTAAGGTAATTTACCGGAGCATGCTTGTAAAAAGGCTTTTGGCGTTAATGGATACTGAAAATTCACTAGAAATGGTAGAAAAAAACATTACGGTAGTCACTGCATTAATATGGATATCAGCTGCTTGGAAAACACTCTCGCCTGTGACCGTAAGAAACTGTTTTCAAAAATGCGGATTCAATCAAAGTGACAGTGATCTAAGTGCAGAGTGCGATATAGAAGATAATATACCATTAGCATTTTTATTTCCCAATTTTAACATCACTAATTTAGATTTAAGCACGTACGCATGAATTGATAATGAGTTATTTACTGAAAATCCTAATGTTTCCATTATAGATTGTATCGATGAAATTACTGATATCAGTGATGAAATGGAAAATGAGATTGAAGAGGAATTTGTAACTAGTATATCAAATATTTCAGAAGCCCATCAAAAATTAAAAGATCTTGAGAACTATTTCTTAAGCACTAACAGTTTTAACATTGCTAACAATATTTCTCAAGCTCTTCTTGAATGTGAATCTGAGATATTTAAACATAAAATGAAAAAAGCAAGACAAACAACAATTAATGATTATTTCAAGTAAAATCTAGCATAAAATATGTATGTATGTATGTGTATTAAGTATTGTAAATTTTTTTCGACTTTCGTCTTATTATGTGTGATTAAATTGATATGGGAATGAATATTTTTTTTCGTTTTTTTTTTCACCTCCACATTTTGGACACCTCCATATATTGGACATTTTAGGATTCCCCGTCAGTGTTCATTATAAGGAGGTTATACTGTATATATATATATATATATATATATATATATATATATATATATTGTAATGGGTCAAACAGCACCCGAATTCCAGCTCCAACAATGAGAAATACAGATAAACAACACATAAAAAAACATTGCATAAAGATTAAATTTACGGACGTAATTTGTGAAATTAGTATCGAAATGTAAATAAATTAATATGACGTTAACTTTAAAAATTTATAATTAACTTATTTTAATTTCTTACTTACTTTCTATATTTAAATTTTTCAATTTCATAATTCAAATTATACGTGACAAATTACAGATATCTAATTTATCTACATCAAGATTTTGTATCGATACTAGTTAACCACGTCCACTGATTTAAAAATATAATG
Organism: Melolontha melolontha; assembly: GCA_935421215.2. Classification (NCBI taxonomy): domain Eukaryota; kingdom Metazoa; phylum Arthropoda; class Insecta; order Coleoptera; family Scarabaeidae; genus Melolontha; species Melolontha melolontha. Next base: position 10,123,688 of record OW285242.1, on the reverse strand, counting down.
AAACCGCGAAAGCGATATTTAATATGCGAATTGTAACACAACCTATATTGAAATAGTATATTAAAAAACAAGTTTCACAAGGCACCATTTTGCCGCACGAGATCAGTTTAGAAAACGAGCCGCGATAGCGGCGAGTTTTCTAAAGAGCGAGTGCGGCAAAAGGCCTTATGAAACGAGCTTTTTATACTATTTTTTCTATTTTGCATTTTTTACATTAATAAATTGGAATTATTTAATTTGGAAGTTCAGAGTTTAATTTTTATATAAAGCATGCAGTTGGTCACATTGATACTTGACATTGTCAAATTTAAATCTTGCTATCCGCGAAGTATATTTTATTACACATTATTTATTAATTTTCGTTAACATTACTTGATATTTTATTTAAAAATATAAACATAAGTGACATAGAAACTAATATATCTTATTGTCAATTGCATACAATATACGTAGTTTGTGTAGAGTACGAACATATATCATATCTGTCAAATGTACTTAAATTCCTAAAATCAAATGACAGCAATGATATTTATTTCTGTGTTTGAACAACGCCAACATTGAAAAATTAAGAAAAGCGTATCGAAATGAAGCTCATTTCGATACTGTTTTGGGTTTCATAATGAGTTCATTTCGGACGCAAAATAGAAAAAGTACATTTTAAGTATTTGATAATTATTCTACGATCTTATTAAAACTGAAATATTATGTATATTCGTATGTTGATTGATGTGGAAAAAGTAAAAACTTCGAGGCTTTTTGTTAATAATTAAAATAGGCTGTGGAATAAAAAAGCCGAAAACGGCGTCTGATATAAAAATTCTACAACAAATGGCCGTATTTTTTGAACATCGTAAAATTTAAATTATTTAATATATTATAAACCAAGTATATCATACCAAATTTTCGATCATTCGATCCACAAATAATTGGCCCAACTTTTGCTAAAAAAATTTGGAGATTATCACGTCGAAAACTACAATTATCAAGCAAAGCATCATTTGTAATTGAGATCCCGTCGATCAGGGAGAACCGAAGCCGTCGTTCGCAACAAACGCCGTTACCCATATTGGGGGAGCCGTACTCTGCATCTATCCTGATCACAGCGTTTCCAGTCTACATCCCAGCTAAATACATCGGAAACAGGTTCACATTCAACGTTATTCCACAAGTAAAATCTAAAAGTCAATATTTGTCTAAATAAAACTACTAAAAACAACTTAATATTTACATTAAATTTCTGAATTTTTGCGTTTTAAAACATCAATTAAAACTTGCAATCAAAACATACATATTTCTTAGGATAAAATAGTACTTACCTGTATTATGTTTAATTTAAGTACAATTAAATATTTGATTATATAATATTCGCATTACCTAACCTTATCACTGTTTAGAAACACATGTACCATACAATAATTCTATTTATTGTCGTATAGCACGTAATATTCAATTTATAATACAGTTTTCTTATTTCTACATTTTATTTCTGTTACAGTTTTCTTATTTACATCAATAAATTTTATTTTTTTATTTAACTCAATCTTTTATTTGTTATTGTTGAATTGTTTAGTTTGGCTTAATACATATACTAATTACATTGTTCTTACGGGATAATACTCACCGACGAAGATCCAGGGATATATCTTAATTAATTTATGTACTCTTGCTCTACGACTGCTAGCTGATTATTAAAAAAGTACACAGATAGCGTTGAACAAACTTTGAACTGTTTAAAATTTATGGCGCCAAATATTTAAATTGAAAATCATCAACTCTTACTTATATTTATCATTCTACATTGATAATTCACATCGTTCTTAGTTTGACCATCTCGGCGCTTCTACTATATACATCTATATAGATAATTATTTCGTGACCTTTGTATGTTCTGGTAAATACTTTTTTTTAGCGATTTAAGGTCTGGTTTTACTTCAAAATGCATATATTTAAAACAATCCTACATGTTTCGGCAAATGATGCCTTTTTCAATGAATATAAAATATAAATTTATATTTTATATTCCTTGAAAAAGGCATTGAATTTACTATATATATATATATATATGTATATATATATATATGTATATATATATATTTATATATATGTATATATATATGATGAACTTCATGTGTATGAGAATTAATAATTATTAAATCTCATTTTACATGCGATTGTCGCTATAATTTGTTGCATTTAATTCTACAAT